>JAJSOF020000037.1:22901425-23221425 GCA_025594305.2 Periplaneta americana | reverse complement strand
TTCACCAAAAGTGACTCATTCTTATTAAGCAGAAAGAGTTCTCTAGTGCAACACGAAATATAAGTCCTGCTTTTAAATTACATATGATTCCGGTAATTAATTTTAAAGTACCGGTAACATTTATCCTGATTTAACTTATGTACTTGAAAAGGACCTTATGATTTTTTTATTATACTACACACTGATCAATATCTGAATAAAATAGAATATAAATAGTGTTGGTAGCCTAATTTGATTATGTTGCCTTAATCGATAAGAAAGTGGATTTACGTACTTAAGATTTAAAAAAATACAGTAAAGTAATTTGTAAATATTGCTCTACTGCACTCCAACTTTTTTTAGAATGAAATATAAACCAAATCCCTATATCTGCTCTGTATAACAATATGCTTTTTCGTTTGAAACTAATATGGTGATACTTTTCCAGTTCTAAAATGCATAAAAATAAGTGAACATTATTATTAGATACATTAATAAAGTTTGCAGAAAATGCATATCAAAAAAAAAAAAAAAAAAAAAACAAGCAATAATAATTGGTAGTTTGCATCAAACATATTGATAGCATAAATGCAGATTTTTTAAAATATTTTTATGTCAGTATGACAAAATTCGTGAAAAATGTATATAAAAGGTACTGCGGAAATAAGATGCTGAAGTTGTATTATAGTAATATGCGTTACAAGAGCGGTATGTTGAAGTTTTCATGTTCGAGGAAAAGTTTGAAAAAGCGAAATGTAGTTGAGCTTTTTAATTTCCGAAAATTGAAAGAAAACATACCGCTCGTGTATCGTACATTATTTTGTGCGAAGATCGTTTATTACATATCTGAAAGAGGAATTTCTAATTAGTTGCACTGAAATCTCCATCTTGGTTTCTGTTCAATGACTGCAAATTTGCAAAACAAAAATATCTATCTTCAACATTGTTGCTTTAAAATGTTTTCTGTCTTTACTATACTCCAGCAGGCCGTGATATACGTCTGTCTTTTTTTTTTTTTCCCAGTCTATGATGAGTCTGGAATCTTGTTGATTTTTTCACGGCTTCCTTAATGTTACTTGCATCACGAATGCAGTAACTTTAGTGGAGTTGTAGAGTTTACTTAATTTTTGCAAATATTTAAAAACAATAATTAACAGTGCAATTTAGGTGAAAGTAAGTTTCCAATTTATAATTATTACTACATTGAACGTCTCTTAAAATAATATGTTAAAAGCCTAAAGCAGTAAAATCAATATGTCACGTAAGCGGTAAGAAGAGGGAAATTGTTATGTGTGTTACGTTGGGAATACTGAATGTGGAATTTTAGACTTTCCGCAGATTGGTTTTGTGCGGAAACCAAGCAAATACGCACGATCTCGCACAAAGTATATTACAGTACAGATATAACTCCGCTTACACAAATGTTTCAGTGACAGTACTGAGTTCCTTTATTTTGGTCTCATGCGTTGCATTACACAACCATTTTTCCAGTGTTAAAGCTATTTCAAAAATATTTCCCAAACTAATATGGGTTCGTCACTCGACCAAGGTGAATAAAATGCATTTCTTTGTTATTTATTATGTTTTTGTTTGAAATAACAATTTGTTATGAAATTTCGAACATAATTTCATTATTTCTTTACATGAAACTTATAATAAATCATAACATTTCTTTCATTTATACAGTATTAACTGTTTGAAATCTCATTGTTTATTTGTTTTCTTCTTTTCTGTATACCTTTTTGGAAGATCTGATACTTCAGAATTTTCGAATTCAAGCGGAACTTTTGTTGGAATGATTAGTGTATTTGAGTATCATTGCTAGACAATTTTTATATTTTGATTTAAAAGGTGTGTTCCTTGTTACAAATGCCATTTCGTGACATTTTTAGATTACTCAAAGCTTATACTGCCAAGCAAAGTTATTACATAACTGTTGTTATCCGGTACATGTTAATTTAACATCTTAATTTATTAAGTGAATTGTGGATAATATCTTTTGACGATGTTATTTTGTAAGAATATCTGTAAGCCTGGTACAGTTTGCACATTCATCAGTGCAGTCTGTTTTAATGTGTGACGTTCCAGTGTCTCTTGAAAAATTTCTTGGTAAGTGAAAAAAATGTTTATCAAGTATGCTAGTTTTTATAGAACATTGCCGAATAGTATATTAAATCACAATATACATACTTTAATCTTACTGCTGGGAAAGATAAAATTCGCTTCCTACTGCGAGAGAAATGTATTTGCCAATTATGATGATCACTTTCAACATATTAAATTTAGAATGTGTAACTGAGTTTGTGGTGCTCAAAAATATTAGCTTAGACAAAGTACTGTTTGTATTATAGTTACATAGTTATTGGTGTGTACAGTTAATAATGTATTAAGTTATTATGTTATTGCTCATTTGTTTTTCCAAATATATTTTGAAAATAACTTGTGAATGTTACTCTAAGACATAAAATTTAATCCATAATTTAAAAATTCATAGGTAGGAAGATCAAGAAGACTAGTTGAAATTATGAAAGCTGTAGAGAAACATTTGTATTATTCCACAGTTGTTAAATTTCACGATTTTGATTCTGATACGGAATGGATTACTATTTACGAAATTTTAAATATCCACAACAACATTCCAGTTTAATTATTTTTTAATGAAGATGTATCTGGTAAGTGCAGTTATTTCCTTCAATAATTTGCTCTTACATATTAAGCAGGTGAGTATTATTGCAATCGTTTAAATATTAATCACATGGCAATTTTGGTGTCTTTATTTCCTACTTGCATACCCAATTGGTAGAGATTGATGCATGTAAAATGAGGTGCATTTGAGAATAGTGTTATCATCATCATCATCATCCTTCACGAATTAGGCCTCTGTAGACCTGTTTCGGCCCCATCTAGCAGTCTTCTTAATGGTCTTCCTGGTCGACGATGTCCTCTAGGTTTATATTGCATCATAATTTTTGGGATTCTTGAATTTTCCATTCTTCTTACATGATCTAGCCAATTGAATTTGTATCTGGTGATTTTTTCTTCTACTGACTCTACTTCTAATTGTTCTAAAATTTCTTCATTCCTTTTTCGGTCTAAAAGAGTATATCCTGCTGTTCTCCTGAAAAATTTCATTTCCGTTGCTTTGATTCTGTTCATGTCTTTTTTTCTTTAATGTCCAAATCTCGCTTCCGTATAGAAGGGTGGGTAATGCTAGTGTATTATATATTTTTATTCTTGTAGATTTTTGTACTAATTTAGCTTTTAATGTATTGTTTATTATTCCTAGAATTTGTGTAAATTTGGTAATTTTCTTGTTCACATCTTTTCATTTTGATAAGATATTTCACAACCCAGATAATTGAAATTTTGCACTTGTTCGAGGCATTGGTTATTGTGTATTATCTTACTTCTCACTGGGTCTTGTCCTAAAAATGCCATTACTTTTGATTTTTGTGCTGAAATTTCCATCCCAAAATCTTTTAATATTTCATTTAATGTATACAATCCTCTTTGTAAATTATCCTCTGAATTGGAAATTATAACTTGATCATCGGCATAGAGTAAGGTATTTAATGTTAGAGCACTGGTTATTTTGATTCCTGATGTGTAGATTTGGTTCCATTTTAAAATAATTTCATTTATATAAATATTAAATAAAGTTGGTGATAGTGGACAACCTTGTCGAACTCCATTATTAACTAATTTTCTTTCGGATATACAGTTATTTATTTTGACACTTATTTTGCTGTCCGTGTAGATTTCTATTATATTTTGGAATAGCAAATTTGGAATATTTTTTTCTTGTAATATGTCGAATAAAAGGTCTCTTCGGACTTTATCAAAAGCTTTCACAAAATCAATAAAAGCTATATGGGTTTCTAAATTAAATTCTCTTCTTTTTCCAACAATAGTTTGATACTAAATAATGGATCTACACATGATCTTCCTTTTCTAAAGCCATTTTGACACTCCAGAAGGAAAGTTTCAGCATGTTTTTTTAATTTTTCATTTAAAATCCTACTAAATATCTTATAACATATATTAGCTCATGCGATAAGTATAACATTGTAAACTAATTTCATAATAATGGTCCATGGGCGTGAATTTGAACTGCCACTGGGGAAACATGTGTTGAGGATACTAATCCCTCTATAGTTTTCAACATTCTGTTTATCTCCTGTTTTATATATGGGAATAATTACACTATTTTTCCATTCTTCTGGTAAAGTGGCAGTCAGATATATTCTGTTTAGAAATCTTAGTAATCTTTCTTGAAATAGATCTCCTGCATATTTATACAATTCTGAATTTAAGTTATCTTCTCCAGGTGATTTACTATTTTCGTCTTCTTTAATGCTTCTAGAATAGTGTTTTAAATGCTTTAAATAACGAAATATCGCTGTTCAATGTATTTCTGCCTCTTAGTCAGTAAACATACTTAATGAGCATAAAAGTAAATGATTAATTTTTTATTTGAAGATTTGAACATTTTAGACGTATTGTTTGTAATAGAGACACTACTTGCTACTTTCTCTTGGTTATTTCTCTTCCATTTCAATCAGTTGTATTGCAAAAAGCAATTATTACTGCTTACACACACACATATATATATACACACACACATACATACATACATACATTACACACACACACACACACACACACATATATATATATATACACACATACATATAGTATTTTAAATTCACTGTACAAATGAAAGTGCAAGTATAAATTTCTTAAAATTAATTAAGCTTCCTTTATGAAAAGGTTGCCAGGTTTGACAAAACATATTATATATAATATGAAAAACACATCTAAAAGATAAAAAAAAATTTACATTTGAAACGGTTAGCAAAGTAAATATATAAAACGTCAGAAAAATTTACACCTAAGTAGCATACATGCTCATTTGCAGTTAAGCAAGGGATAGTAGTATCATCAGAAATGGTAGAATGATTTGAATGCCATATACCGTGAGAAAAATAATAGGCTCTACAAATTAATTGATATTGAAACCAATCAATAGCCATTGGTTAAATAACTTGAAATTTTCATTATCACTCCCACTCATTCTGTTTTTAATATGTATCTTTGATAATCAATTGAGTCCACACCTGTGGAGTAACGGTTAGTGTGTCTGACCGCGAAACCAGATGGCCCAGGTTCGAATCCTGGTCAGAGCAAATTGCCTGGTTGAGGTTTTTTCTGGGATTTTCCCTCAACCCAATATGAGCAAATGCTGGGTAATTATCGGCTGGACCTCAAGACTCATTTCACCAGCATTATCACCATTTCATTCAGATGTCTGAGATGTTATACAGCATCAATTTAGGAAACTGCTTTATTTCTCAAATTGACGTGAGTTATTCTGGGTGAATTTCTACTGAACATAATATTTTGCCATTTTACAAATGTCTGTCAGCTATAACTCATTTTAAGTAGATAGCAGTTTCACTACAAGCAAAATAAGGGTCCATAAAATATTGCAATTTTTTAACACAATACGAGGATAGCAAAAGGAAAGAAATTTGTCAGTTATGAAATTGCCATATAAAATATTCACGCATATCCACACAATGCAGTTATAGTAAACTTCAAATTATATTTTGTATACTGTACATGTTACCGATATTCAGTTTGAAGCTTAACTTTATCAAGGAGCCATTGTGTAGATTGTCTCAAAAAAAAAAAAAAACAGAGAGAGAAGGGGAGACAGGACGGAGATTCACGAAGTCTTTTGGATTGCGTGAAATGTCTTTATTCTTGGTACCGTATGTAACTTTCAGGTTAGGTAAGGATGAGTACACCTTATTAGATAATTCAGCTAGGTGGACCATGTGGAAAACCTCAAGGCACATTAAATAGAGAATGGAGATGGACCACATGGAATATCACGAGCCACGAAGTTCATCTCATCGGAGTCTACAGAAAAACCTTTCATATCAAAATGTTAAAATCTTTCTCTCCCTGTAGGATAAGTATAGACAATCCACGTCAAAAAATTGAAAGGTTGCATGCTGTTAAAAGTTAGAATGACAGTATTACTGACCAGAAAGTTATGGCTTTCAGAATTACAGGAATGTTGGACATCAAACATTGTTCACTTTGTGTGACTTTAATTTTTCTAAGTTTAAGTTTGAGAAACAAATATTTTCGTGCTTTTTATGAATTGGATTATCTATTTTTTTTAATCTGAGTGGTTACTGTATTTTGCAGCACGTCACAAAAACATCTTACCAAGTGTGTCAGCTCAGATACATTTGAGACTCGTATTCGGGAGGTCCTGGGTTCAAACCCATGGCCTGGCCAACCTGATTGAGGTTTTTTTCGTGGTTCCCTCAATCTATTATAGGCTATTATATCTTTGGTCTGCGGGAAAAGGCACATGAGTAAAAAAAGTCGATTTTTCTGTTGTACCTAATCACATAAGTTTAGTATTTTTTCTAATTTTTTAAATAATAAAATTTCTTGTATTTTAAATTGAAAAGGTTCTTACTTTAACCAACATACATGAATTTCATTATTACAGTTATATTCAGTTAAGAATAAATTAAAAAGAAAGCCTCTCCTGAAAAATTATTTTTTTTACTTGTGTGCCTTTTCCCGCCGACCAAAGGTATATTTCCAGTAATAAGGCAAATTCGGGTTGGTACCCAATTTCCAGTATAGTATATTTCAGTAATCTGTCATCGTAATAGTTTCAACATTGTACACGAGATAGCATCTGTTAAGTGAGAGTTTAAATGTCTGGCGCAAAGATATGGTGCTTCGGTTGGGGAACTAAGTGTCCAGCTGTTGTGATAGATATCGTGTTGGTGAGAGAGCACCTCGACAGTCCAGTCGGGGTTTAAGTGTCCAGCCGGCACTGTGGATGTTGTGATGGTGAGAAAGCACCCTAATCAGGACATCAGATGTCTCCGGGTTAGAGAGAATGCCGAATTTGAAAGAAAATTATATAGCATCCATAGTAAAGTTGCTATATGACCATTGTAGTTAAAACAACTATAAATAAAGTACCTAAAAAAACAAATTGGGGACAATGTAAACTATAAACTTTATTGGATATGAATGGAAATAGTACAAGCTGATATCATATTCGGAAAACCACCATACATAATGTGGGATTCTGGTGCAGTACATACCATCATGATGGAAAAACATAATATTCTACATCAGTTCCACTATTTGTACGAGTATTATTATTAGCCTAGTCTAGTCATCTAGTCTTCTGTCAAAAAATCTGAAAGTTAGAATTTATAAAACAGTTATATTACCGGCTGTTCTGTATGGTTGTGAAACTTGGACTGTCACTTTGAGAGAGGAACAGATTAAGGGTGTTTGAGAATAAGGTTCTTAGGAAAATATTTGGGGCTAAGAGGGATGAAGTTACAGGAGAATGGAGAAAGTTACACAACGCAGAACTGCACGCATTGTATACTTCACCTGACCTAATTAGGAACATAAAATCCAGACGTTTGAGATGGGCAGGACATGTAGCACGTATGGGCGAATCCAGAAATGCATATAGTGTGTTAGTTGGGAGGCCGGAGGGAAAAAGACCTTTGGGGAGGCCGAGACGTAGATGGGAAGATAATATTAAAATGGATTTGAGGGAGGTGGGATGTGATGGTAGAGACTGGATTAATCTTGCTCAGGATAGGGACCAATGGCAGGCTTATGTGAGGGCGGCAATGAACCTCCAGGTTCCTTAAAAGCCAGTAAGTAAGTATTATTATTAGCCTAAAATTAATTGCTGTTACGAACAAGAAATATTTATAGGCTTAAACTATGAGAGAATTTGTTATGGATCTCATTTTGCTTTAGTCTCCACCACTGTGCATTTATCTGACTCATAGTAATAACTACGTCAGTAAAAATGTTTCAAACTCGAGATTGCTGAGGAGGGAAGGCGAGGAAACAATGAAAGCATAAAGATACTATCATTCAGCGGAAGTAGTCGGCCTAAGTAGCATAGTTGGTATAGCGCTGGCCTTCTATGCTCGAGGTTGCGGGTTCGATCCCGGCCCAGATCAATGGCATTTAAATGTGTTTAAATGCGACAGGCTCATGTCAGTAGATTTACTGGCATGTAAAAGAACTCCTGCGGGACAAAATTCCTGCACATCGGTAATTCTGATCTAACCTCTGTAGTTGCAAGCATCGTTAAATAAACCATAATTTTTTTTTTCAGCAGAAGTATTAGTTTTTTAAGGCATCTATATTGATTTCCTAAGAAATTGATCTCTGAACATGTCTTAAAGAACTTTATTGCTGAAAGATTTATCCCCCTTAATATTCCATCAGTTCGCAGTCTGTATATCAGTAATTATATTTGAATTGCTACTGTTGAACCGAAAACAGTTCTCCAAAATCCGATAAAGAGGCCTACATTTAAGTGCATGAGTCAGAGGAATTGTTACACTAACTTTCGGTCAAAGCGTCTGGCCGCAAAACCAGGTGGCCCGGGTTCGAATCTCGGTCAGGGCAAGTTATCTGGTTGAGGTTTTTTCCGGGGTTTTCCCTCAACCCAATACGAGCAAATGCTGCGTAACTTTCGGTGCTGGACCCCAGACTCATTTCACCAGCATTATCACCTTTATTTCATTCAAATGCTAAATAACCTAGATGTTGATACAGCGTCGTAAAATGACCCAATAAAATGAAAAAAAAAAAATACACTAACTTTAACTGTATTAAATTATTTCATTAGGTGATGTGTGAACCACAGCATACGAAAGAGAGGGAGATTCTTTTTCAACAACAGATATTGCACCCATTGTATAATTATATACTTACTCTTTCGAACTTCGCAAGGTAACATAAAATTACTGTCAGGAATATAATACAATAATTACTTCTCAGTGCACTGCTGGTTGGTGGATAGTCACTTTTACCATTAGTTAGTGGAAACAAGTAGAGAAATTCTGCTTAATTTTAAATTACAAATCTGACTTTTCACAATAACTCCCTGTAAAGCTGACTTGAATAATTTCAAGGGAAAAATTGTTCCGTAGCTGAGTATCGAGCCTGGGACCTTTGGTTGAGCGCGCTAATGCTCTACCAACAGCTACCCAGGAACTCTATCAGACTTCGGCCCAATTATTCCCTTTAATATCCACATACCCCAAGTGGGTTGACAAGACGTCAAAGACCCAAATGAGTGCATACTTTTTCTGTGTGACTTAAATTGTGGTTTTCTGTTAACGAACAGTGACATGTAAGCTATTACAAAAATCTGACTTTTCAGGAATAGCTCCCTGTAAAGCTGACTTGAATAATTTCAAGGGAAAAATTGTTCCAGGGCCGGGTATCGAATCCCGGACCTTTGGCTGAGAGCTCACCACCCCTGGATGATTGAAGCATAGTGTTTGACTGAGATGTGTTATCCTAACTACGAAATATTTTTCTCTAATAGCTAGTAAGTAGGTGGCCAGTATCTCAGTTTGTAGAGCAATTAACTACGGATTAGAAGGTCCTGTGTTCACTCCCAGATGTGGCGGAATTTTTCTCATTGCCAAAACTTCCAGAAGGACCCCAAGGTCACTCTACCTCCTATCAAATTGAGTTCTGGGTCTTTCCCAGAGGAAAAAGCAGTTGGAATGTAGTGTCAACCACACCACCTCATTGCAGCGCCAAGGTCATGAGAGTCTGAAACTCTACCTTCATGTCCCCCAAGCACTTTCATGCATGTGAAGGGAATACAGTTAGCTAGTAAGTAGAATACGCCGAAAATAAATTAATAACACAGTTGCCGCATCTTCCTACCCTTTCAAATAATTCTGTCAGTCACTGAACTGCGATTTGTCTGAATCCTTGTAATTGTATAATTATTGCAGAGTTTTGCAACAAACATAACCGACCATACCAGTACAGATGTCACAATTTGAGAAGCAGTGAAACAGTGCAGTTTGTAATAATTGAAAATGTTGATTGCTGGCAGCAATAGCTACGTAGATAGTACAGATGTGACAGAATGTGCACTGTAGAGTTTAAGAATTGTCTTATTCTTGTAAACATTATAAAAGTTCACAATTTTAAAAATGCAAGAAAATAGGCATTTTATGCTCCAAAACCATGACATGGTTGCTAACTCCCAAATAGACGTTTTAGGATACTATAAAAGACTATCGAATTTCATGATTTTTTTCATATGACGTAGACATATTTAAAAAAATATAAGTTTCGTAGAAAAAGAGAAAGAATGTTGTGTTGTTGTTTTCTAATGCCAGGCATTTGACAATAAAGTCATTTGACCTCTTGCACTCCAATATTTTTCAAACATATTATCACGGTCAGCCACTGAAGCACAGATTTTGAGGTGAAATCTTTTCACAGAGTAATATGTAGATTTAGTAACAGGTCTGTAAGTAGCAGTGCTGCCCTTCTTTGCTAAAGCATCAGCATTCTCGTTTCCCAGGATTCCACAATGGGATGGCATCCATTGGAATACAGTTCTTTTATTGAGTGATATTAATTGAGAGAGCATTTGAGTTATTTCTGCTGTTTGAGATGAAGGTGTGTGTTTAGAGACTATTGACAGAATAGCTGCTTTGGAGTCTGACAATATAACTGCATTCTTAAATTTATTGATGTGAAATAAAAGATTCCTGAGACTTTCACTTATTGCAACGATTTCTCCATCAAAACTTGTTGTTCCATATCCAAGAGATCTATAAAGTGAGAAGAGACAGCACGTAACACCTGCACCGGAACCTTGTTCTCTGGAGATCAAGGATCCGTCGGTGTATAAATGAAGCCAGTTTTGTGGAGGGTACCTAATATTAATTGTCTCTAAAGACAATTGTTTCATTATTTCAGTGTTTACTTCTGATTTCAGCATTTCTTCTGTTAAATTTAGATTATATTCTATATTTAATAGAGTTAAAGGTTTTGGTTTAATTTGTAAGTTTTCTTTTAAATTCGGGATATTGATTTTCTGTTTTAATTCTTGAACCATGGATATGAAACTTTTTGAGTTTTCAATCTACAGAGAGGACTGTATGAATGCCAATTGTTTCCTGGTAATCTGATATGTTTTTCATATTGAATCAGTGCTTTTTCTTCTATTGTCATTTTGATGCTGTTAATATTAGTGAGGAATCTCATAGAATCTATTGGAGTTGTTTTGATTCCACCAGTAATGAGCCTGAGAGCTTGGTTTTGAACATATTCTATTTCGTTTATGAAAGGTGAAGTAATTAAAATTTCTCCGCAGTATGTCAGCACTGGCTGTATAAACATTTTGTACAGTAGTGTTCAAAGTATTCCTAGAGCATCCCCATTTCTTTCCTGCTAGTCTTTTTAGAAGGGAGAATCTTTTACGAGCTTTTTCAGAAATGTATTTCAAATGGTAAAAGAGAAAGAATCGAGAAAAGGATAACTGCCATAAAACAAGAAGTACTGTTTGCTTACAGCCACGTAATTAATTTCGTTGCATATATACAAATAAAAAACAATATTTCTACATAGTTGAGGTTTCATTTCTTTCTTTTTTTTTCTTCCCCCTCCTCCCCTTTGGTTTCAGTAGCCATCCCTATAACAGAATTATTTATTTATTCGTTAATAGAATTGCACAAATGGTGATTTACAATCAACAAAGAAGAATTTAAAACTTGTGTAGATATATCCTGGAGATTTATGATGTGTCAATACGAAATCTATGGAAAAAATTTACACAAAATTTTTAAATAGTTTCACGTGCTCCAATCAATAACCCAGTCACCTCTCAGCAATTTTCAAGTATGCTGTACTTTTCTCCTAGAAACAAAATTAGCATTTTCTCTAAAATCCCAGGTCTAGTTATAAATACTTTAAATTAGAAAAAATAATAATAAAATTGTATTAGAATGTAACAATGCACAGCACTGTTCATGCTCCAAGAGAATAACCTAAATTAATTAGCCAAATGGTTAGCTGTCATAACAAATAAGTGGGTGAATAGAAGTTGCCTAGTAACGCCCTTAAAAATCAATATAACCTATATATTCGTTGACAATACGGTAGCAGGATGACAGACCTACTTCACAGAGCATGCTCTGCATACAAGGTCGTAAAATCTATACAGAAAATTGATCCATTACTCACATTCAAGGTCAAGCCATGTAAACAAATACCTTAATAAAAGTGTCTTGTGTCTGAGGTGTAGAGGGCATATGCAGAAGGAAACAAGTGCTTTCATTAAATATAATGCATAATTAGAAATGTTATTGTACATGAAGGAACAATATCAGTAAAATTATATTCATTTAATAAACTAAAATACATTTTTAATATTTTGGACATTGAAGATGATCCAGAATAATTATTTTTCTTCTAGCTTTGAAGGAAGTACTGTTCTATCTGAAATAATTATTAAATATTCAAAATAAACCTCAGTTAACTGCAAAACTACAAGACAGGTGAGTACAGAAATTATAAGATTAAGAAAAGTGACAGGAAAATATATTGTTTAGTTATTATATTAAAGTAAAAATTACACTACATTGCATGATAAATTGTATATTCACAAGTATAATAATAAACAATCAAGAAGTTTTAAGAGTTTTTTAAACTTTAGAACACCTTATTACTCTTGTATTTGCATGTGTTTTACTGCATTCACTACGACTATTATGCAAAATAAAATGAATTAAGTTATTTTGACATAGTTTTACAATTAACTTGTTTTGCATACCACCTGAAAAAGTTTTATTTAATAAAGAGAGAATTGCGCACAAATGTTTTATTTAATATTATATTCAATAATAATATTACAGTACTGTGATAACTTTATGGCTTTATTAAAAAATATACCGTAAGTAATGGACTGCAGAAAAAAAAAAAAGTGAAAGAGGGATATTTGCTGTGTTACGAATAAACCTGTTTCTTGATGGTATTATTAATTCCATTAAATAGATGAACTGGTCAAAATATAGTGATAATACTGACAAAGAAGATCGTGATAGGTAAATGATGAACAAATCAAATAGAGGTAATATAATTTCCAGAATTAACTTTTACCCTACCAACTCATTAACATCCTGCAGTTTCATTGATATTGGATAATTTTTACAGCTGAACGGTATTAAATAAAAATACTGAACAGAATTACGAGTCAAATGCAACCAAGATGCCACATATACAGGGTGTTAAAAATATTCAATATTTTGAGAGGTGGTAGTATTAATTAAAACAAGTAAACAAGGGTCTGAGTCTTAAAATTAATATTTTCTGAGATATGAGTACTTGTTCATCAATATCATAGGAGATGCTTAATGCGATTTCCATTTTTAAAATGCATTCAGTATTCTGAAAGGTGGCAGTACCTATTAATCAAAATAAGGAAAAAGTCTAATAAACATGGCCCCTAAAATTAATACCTTCCGAGATATCAATAGGTCTACGTGTTCATCAATGTCATAGGTGATGCTCAATGTGATTTCCATTTAAAAAGAAAAGCACATTCAGTATTCCAAGACGTGGTAGTAACGGTATTCATCAAAACAATAAAAAAATCTAATAAACAAGGGTCCTAAAATTAAATTTCTTTACGAAACAAGGGGTTTGAAATTGGTATTGTAAGAATAGCATATCTTCTAATGGCTGTATTATAGAGACCACAGATTTTGGCATTAGCGATAAAAGCTACAAATCATTGATTGAAAAGAAAGTTGTTTTTCTTTGCGAATACATCTGTAACAATAGGCAATATTTTATGGCGAATTATCGTGTTTTAGAGCGAAATAAATTATTTCTGCAAAAAAAATTGCATTTCATTATTATTTTTTAACATTTGATGCACCATTTAAACACCTTTAACTTGTGAACATAACATTCACTCTTCTTGCAAGCTGAAAATTAGAATTGGAAAAACACACACTCTAAACGAGATTAAGAGATCGTTCCTACTTCCAAAACTAGTCACTGACACTTGGCAGATGGGAAAAGGTAGCTACTGTCCATCTGAAAGCTTACTTTTGTTTGCTGGTGTTATAGTAAGGCCAAGAGTGTTGCTATTTTAGGAATTTTTTTCCAATATTCTGTTGTAAAGATGGATCGAACATCGACAGTTACACTTCATTCCAACAGAGATGAATTTGCTAGTGAGAGTTTTTATGTATTTGAGAATGATATTTTAATTTGTAAATTCTACATCTAGTACGAAAGTTGGAAGAAATTAGCTCCGTATGCAGCAAAATAAACAAACATTCGAGAATTCGGATAAAGTCTCGTGGACTGAAGTACTAGGTCATTTCGTTATGGATCACACTATTTCCATTCTAAAAGTAGCTAAGTTAAACATTTTAGGCTACTGGCGTAGTTCAGGCGGTAGCATGGTTGCCTGCTGATTTGGGCTGATTAGCCTACCTGGTTGGGTTTTTCCGAGGTTTTTCCCAACCATAAGGCGAATGTCAGGTAATCAATGGCGAATCTAAATAACCCAGTAGTTGATAGAGAGTCGTAAAATAACCAATTAACCAAGTTAAAAAAACAACATTTCAGTTGGTTTCATAAGTAGAATGCTAAAAGTGGATATTCCCCCCTCCCCACTCTAGAAAATACAAATTCACCAACAGCTCAGCCAAGATGAATATGACAGGAGAATGGAATTTCGTGAACAAATGTCCCAGAGATTTGAAGATGACCCAAATTTTACAAAAAATATTCCGTCCTTTGTTTCAGTGACGAATCAACTTCTGTCTTGAATGGGTTTTGTTCATAGGTATAATTTATTGTAATCATTGGAACAATAAAAATTCGTAAGTGTTTAAGAATGATGATACTCAGTTTCCTCAGAAGATCAATGTATGGGCTGGTATTCTTGGGGATGACATTGTTGGGCCGATTATTATTGAAGAAAACTTGAATAAACAATTGAAGGGATGAGAATGATGTAGTCCAAAACAACATGTTTAACAAAAATGTTTTTTGTGTGAATTGGATTTTTACACTTATGGGGAAGCTACTAGTAAAATATTATAGAAATTAGTCATGAAATCAAGTAAGTATACACCAAAGAGATTATGATACGCACCTAATACCATTGGACTCCTAAACCTTCAATATCCTCTCCCGTAAAATTTTTCCTGAGTGGCTTAAGGACTGTACCATTCTCGACCCTTCAATTGTATCTGAACCTATTAGGAAATTAAATTGATCTGCTCATCACAAAGCCACTAGAAAATCGAGTCAATAAAGAAGAAGACATGATGTTAGATGAACGAAATTTGTATTTCCAACAGGTCGAAGCCCCCTAACTCATTTATTATCTATGCAACAATGACTGGATAGAAAATTTCCCGGAAAATGATTTGGTAGAAGAGGTGCTCTAGAATGGCCAGCAAGATCTCCAGAGCTGACGCCACTCGATTTCTTCCTTTGGGGTGATTTGAAATAGTATAACCGAAGAATGTAGGTGGTTTAGTCAAGAAACATTCCATAAAGTTCATGAAAAGTTCCAAAATAAGCTGTATTATTGCCTAGCCAATAACAGAACACATTTTGAAAATGTTATTTAAAGCGAATTTTATAAAATTTTGTAATATAAAAATAAATTATTTGTGACTTTAACTTAATTTTTTTACCTTACTGGTAAATAGATCAACGGAATCCACTTTTTCTAATGTTGGTAGATTAGGACTTACCCCAACTTTTAAAATTAAATATTAAAAGGTAGAGGGTGCCAGTTTAAATTTTAAACTTCTTCCTCAATTTCTGAATAGATAGTTTTTTTTTTTTTTTTAATTTGGAGAACATATTGAACTGACAAGTCAATATAAGCAAATAAATAATTATACAAAGAACCTTCGTTTGACTGTCTTTGTACTTGGGTTGGATAAAAAGTAATATCAACAGTTTGATATTTCTGCCATGGCTTTATTCACAGGGGTACAACATTTACGTACCTTCTATATAGTCGCCCCCCCTTATTTATTACCTTCTGTCAAATGTTTGGAAGGTGTCGTACACCATCAGCGCGTCCATCTTTGTTGATGTTCCGTACTGACCGCCCTATAGCACGGATAAGTTCATCTCTGGTATTGTACCAGGTCCCTCGCAGTGGTTCTTTCACTTTGGTGAAAAGATCATAATCGCATGGATCATATCGGGTGAGTACGGAGGATGTTCCAGAATCTCCCATTGCCAGCGACGCAAGAGGTCCTTGACAGCAGCAGCTGTGTAACTCCTTGCATTGTCAAGAAGAATGATGGGGTTCTGTACCCCCAAGTGTCGTCGTTTTCTCCTGAGGGCTGGACGAAGGTGGTGCTGCAGGAACCTGCAGTAGTAGTCTGCATTTACTGTCTGCCTTGGAGGTACAGCGTGGTGCAGTATTACCCCATCAATGTCATACGCTACAATGAAATCACCTTCACAGCACTTCCAACAAGGCCTTCCCGAACGCTTTAACCCATCGTGCCACTGTGCGATATGGCAACGCTGCATCGCCACATGCTTCACGCAGTCCCTGAAAACATTCTTGAGCACTACGACCTCGTGCCACTTCAATTTTGATCCAGGAACGTTGCTCTAGTTTTGTAAACATGATCTTAGGGCGCTCGCACTATCCCTATGAAAGTCAACATTCTACACACTGCAGTAGATTGACAGAGTACTGTCGCCGCTGGCTACACTAACTCATCTGACAGTCCTTGTTCATGTCCATACAGCTGGCAACTCTCGAACGCACCATCGTCACGTGACAGCAGTGTTGCCATTACTTTTTATCCAACCTATGTATAATTATTTACTGGTTTTGTTTTAGTGAAATTTACTTTAAATAGATAGTTGTTGAGAGACTGATTTGTTTTGAAATAAAAGCCCTGTATAAGTATATAATTACTAATATTTTGCTTGTATCTTCTGGAATTTGACTATCACGTATGAATTTATTACAGAAATGGATCGTTATGTAACAGAAAAACGGATTGGAGAAGGTTCATTTGGAACAGCGTACTTGGTTCGAGCAACAGAATCTGGATGTCATTATGTGATAAAAAGAATTAACTTCTCTAGAATGACAGAAAAAGAAAAGGATGAGGCAATGCGTGAAGTAGAAGTGCTTGCTAAGCTGCAGCATCCATACATCGTTGCTTATAAGGAGTCCTTTGAATATGACAAGAACCTTTACATTGTAATGGATTACTGTGAAGGTGGAGATTTGTATACCAAAATCCGAGAGCATGCTCAGAAGGGAAGATATTTTTCAGAAGACATCATTCTCAATTGGTTTGTCCAGATATGTCTTGCGCTGAAACATGTGCATGATAGAAAGATTCTTCATCGAGACATAAAATCTCAAAACATCTTTCTCACCAAAGGTAATCATGTAAAATTAGGTGATTTTGGAATTGCGAAGATATTAAAAAACACTGTAGACCTTGCAAAAACATGCATTGGAACGCCTTATTATCTTTCGCCCGAAATCTGTGAAAACAAGCCCTATAATAACAAAAGTGATGTTTGGGCTTTAGGTTGTATACTGTACGAGATGGCTGCGTTGAAACACGCGTTTGTGGCTGGAAATATGAAGAACCTCATTGTGAAGATCATTCGCGGCTCTCATCCTCATCTTCCATCCCGCTACAGCAATGATCTACGTAATCTAATGCAGCAGCTCTTTAGGCGAAATCCTCAAGACCGACCGTCCATTAACGCCATTCTTAAGAAAACATTTATTTCGAAAAGAATTGCAAAGTTTCTTACAAAAGCTCAGCAGGCTCAAGAATTTGGTGCAACATCTAATCCACAATATCACCAAACTACAGCATCAAAATCACATGGAGCTATGAGAAGACCAAAAACAGCAGTTACTGATCCTGCTTTGAAGTATGGACCGTCACTGGCTGTCAACAAGACACGTGCACACAAAGAAGGACTTAAGAAAATCGTAAGTTCATCTTCAACAGAAATATCAAGACAGAAAAAACATAGTCTGGAATCTAGAAGACGGATAAGTGATAAAGTTAATATCACGGTGTCACAAGAAGCTCTGTCCATTGTTGAAGAACAAGAGGCAAAAAAAAAGTCTTCAGAGGTTTTGTCTGTAACAAATTTCTCAAACAGAAAAAGCAGCCAAAAGATAATGATTGACAATGATTGTAAAGTTCAGTCTAGAAGTATCACAGATACCTTTAATCGAAGTATTATGAAACCATTTGCTGGAGTGATAGCATTAAATCTACTTGAACCTGAGCGAGGTTGCGTTATTGAGGACATTTTACTACATAGAAGTGACGATAATAATGTGAAATCCAAATTGAATTCCATACACGAGGGTTGCAGCATACAAAACATAGAAGATGATTTTCTTGCAACATTAGATTCCAATTGCATTGTAGAAACTCTGTGCAATAAGAAAATACTTGTCGAACCAGAGAAACCATCTGTGAAACAAACAAAAATTCCTATAAAGCAGAATAACAGAGATGCTTATAACATGACAATGATGAAGCTTACAGAAATTATATCTGATTCAGATCTCCTCATGTCGATCCACACGATTAGACTGCAAAATTTCAAGGAAAGGATGATGCACAAGAACAAGAAATCAATTTCTGAAATTAAAGGAAATGAAATGAAAGGTAAGCTGAATGAAAACGACAGTAATGAAGTGCAGAATGATAACGAATACCAAATCCAACTTGCAAAACGTATCCTACACATGGACAATGCACAGTTGGAATCAGAGAATACTGTCACCAGAAATATTGTAAGTAAAGTGAGAGCAAGAATTAACAAAAAGAGAACTGAAGCCTTTGAGAAGGAAAAGAAGAAAATACTTGAAAACAGAAGTGAAAAATGTATTCACACTAAACCTATAGACAGCCATGAAGCAGATGATGCAAAAGAAAATTGCATAAAGTTGTTGAAAGATACTGCAAACGCAGATGAAAAGCAAGCCAGTTCTTTAATACAAACTGACGTCATAACACAAGAAAATAATGAAGATTACATTTATAGCAAAGCATCAGAGGGCAAAATCCCCAAGACCAGAGGAAAATGGAAGAAAGAGTCTAGGCTGGAATTAGAAAAAGTACCACTGGAATTTCCAGGATTCCTAATGGAATCAACATCCTCTGCTGACTTTGTTGTAAAATATGAAGATTGGAAGCAATGGAAAACTGCTGATGACACAGTCAGTGAAGAAAGAGTCATGAATTTAACTTATTCTCTTGAAAGACCATATCCAATACCAAGCAACTTTCATGTAAATAATACTGCAGAAGATTTAAAAAGCAAGGATCTGAATACTTCAGATAATCATGTTAAGTACAGTCATACATACAAAAATGTTGAAGAAAAGGAAAGTAACATGAAGACCAATTTTAAGAATACCGGTACAGAAACTGAGGTACAGAATATTTCTACAGTATCCAATGTTGCTCAAAATTATGAGTCAATAAATTCAAATTTGAAACATAAAGTAAATATGCAAGTGGATGCTCAAGGATTTAAAAATGAACATTTCCACCAATCTTCGATGTTACTTCAAATGGATAAGAGACCTGTGACCTCGCCAGATACACATGTATGTATGACTACAGATTTCAGTGAAGACTTTTTACCACCTCCTCGTAGAAGACGAAGAACAAGAACTTCAATCCCTCGCCATTCTCACAAGAAGTGTTCGAAGTATAGGACAACTAGAAAGTGGTCAAGTTCTGATGATCGAAAAAGAAAACATTCACCCCTTCCGTCCCCAAGACTACATAATGTCTCTGTTAATAACGCATTCATAGAACTAAGAAGATCTGAAAATTTGGATAAGACATCACACATAAATATTTCTGATAATCTAGCAACACCACCATATGAAATAAATACAACAGGATTACCAGAAATAACTACAGAAAACGTTGCATTAAATGAGCCTACAGAGACAGACAACCTATTAGATTTCAGAACTAAAAAAACTACGAGCAAAGCAGTTGATCATAATGAGTATGATGCGTTTTCACACTGTGATATATCGATATCCAATGAACATAGCAGTTCGAAGACTAAAAACCTTCCAAAATGCAGTAATCAGAAAATAACCGATATTCCCATAAGTAGAAAGAAGGAAAGCAAAGAAAATAATCGAAGTTACGTAACACAACATGCGTTATTACCACAAATGGACGTATGCACTACAAAAACTATACTGAATAATAGTGCTACAAATGAAAATTCATTAGTAAATGCAAATACAGAGCATGTCACGGAAGAACATACTGATAAAATAACAAAGAAATCAGATTTAAGCAACATATATTGCAATGCTAATGGAAGTGAGAATAAAGTTCAAGATAAAAATGTAATAACATTTCCTAAAAACAACAATGCTATAAATACGAAATGTCCTACGATAAAATTTGGCGTTACCAAACCAAAAGCAGTGAAGTTCCAAAGTAATCATGATTCTATTGAAGATGTGTCACATGACACAAAGACCAATATACAGAGAGTTCGTCCTAAGTCAGCTACTGTTTCTAGTAGCTCTAGAACAGAACAGACACACGAGTCTGTACTAAGACCATCATCTGGAGGATCTTACAGACAATCACTGTGCAAAACCTTAATATCCGGCACATTACTTCCCAAAATTTTGAACGATGAAGATAAACCAAAAATAAACTTGGTTGGAGATCATAGTTACAGGTTGGATACAGTACAGTGTGACACTGAAGGAGGATCTCCAAAAACCTACAGCATATTACAGAACTCAGTTAGTGATTCCTTTTCACATCCAATTATGAATTCACGGCAATATCATAAAAGTGAGACTAATTTAAACGATGATACAATTCCAAGTAAACTAGTACAAGAAGAACCATTCCAAACAGCTATAATAAAACTCAATGCCAATAATAATATTAATAATGAATCATTTTACACTTCATCTACGATAGGTGATACTTCAAGTACACTAAAGAAGCAATCATATATTCAGAAGTTAAACGAATTTGAAATTAATAATATTGAACCTAAAATTATGGACACTTTGCCAAGTACTCAAAATACTATTACTTTACCGTCAACACCAGCACTGCTGCCACCTTGTATGTTAAGTATTAACATCCTAGATGACACCAAAACAACTGCTGTAGAATTACAAGAGCCTGCCATCCGTAATGAGACAATATGCAATGCCACCAGTCAGCTAACATCCTTACCACCATTTGGTATGTACTAGAAATAAGTTTATGCTCAAAGAAAAAATTTAAATATAATTTTAACAATTAAACACTATTAGAGGTGTTGTATTTTAAAATTAAGAATTCAATACTGTGTCTTTACAAATTTAGCATTTTGAAGTACTATAAGGGATTATATTTTTATTGAAATGCAGAAAACTGGGTCATACTCTAATATAATAATTTAATACCGGTAAAATGAAATAAATGTTAAATATATGTGAGTCATAATACATTAATAAATGTACCTACACTTCATAATTGTACTCGATAGTACCTATAAAATGATCCACCAACCTAAAAGCTGCATTCTCTACTGATTTTTTTTTTTTTTTTTTTTGTAAATCGAAAGTGCTCTAAAACTAATATATTGTTGGAATCCAAATAATGATATAATTCATTGTAATTACATAACTTATCAAACACTTTTGAAAATGTTATTGTTGTTGTTTTTCTAATGCCAGGCGTTTCACAATAAAGTCATTTGACCTCTTGCACTCCAATATTTTTCGAAGATATTGTCATGGTCAGCCACTGAAGCACAGATTTTGAGGTGTTCCGAATCAATTTCTTGGTTTGAGTTGCATAATGGGCAGTTAGGGGACTGATATATTCCAATTCTATGCAGGTGTTTCGCCAACAGTCATGGCCTGTTACCAATCTAAATGCAGCTACAGATGGTTTGCATGGTAAATCGGGAATTAACTGTGGCGTATGATGCAGAGAGTTCCATTTTTTCCCTTGAGATTGTGTTATCAAATTTTGTTTGTTGAAGTCTAAGTATGTAGATGTAATAAAACTTTTCACAGAGTAATATGTAGGTTTAGTAACAGGTCTGTAAGTAGTAGTGCTGTCCTTCTTTGCTAAAGCATGTTAACAGTGTTATAGGTATGTAATTACTAATCACCAATAGTACATTTATCTCTCTTTTTCCTCTTTTGCATTAATCAATTAGTTGTACTATTAAGAATTGTGTCTTTCTGGGAAAATACCTATGATGATTTCTAGCCTGGCGCAGATTTGCGCAACTTCTGCCTTTATCATATTTTCTTTTAATTGTATCGAGACTGAATTGTTATTCTCCCATTAGCATTTTAACCTCTTCCCTTATTATCCCGAGTTAACTCGGGTTGCTAACATGTGTCAAAATTTATTAACCCAAGTTAACTCGTTTGAGTCCCATTGTCTACTTCATAGTGATTTTTTAAGTATGTAAGAAAATTAGTGATGTGCAGTGATTCTGCAATATTAAATGACCTCTTTACGAAAATAAAAAAAATATGACACTTTTTTTCACAAAACTGGTAAAATATGTAGTAAGGGAAGAGGTTGATTAATTTTGACTAGCGATTCGTTAATAGTCATACAACATTCGTTTCCTTTCAGTCAAGCGAGATGTGGCAATTTCTCTGCCATCAGCTGACAATAGGAATTCTCACTTTGTTTCTTGCATGGCAACCTAATAACAGCTGATCCTGTAAATTATGATCAGGTTACCAGATTTTTTTCACCATTTCCAGGGATTACCCTTAACATTTCTGTTAATTTGCCGTTCACTTATAGTTATCCTACCTTGTGAATGAATACCCCAGGCATTGAGATATTCAACAAATTTTCATAAAATTATAAGTAACACTGAATATTTGGGATTTCTGGGGACAAAATATTAAATTTTGGGATATTCTGAGGGCAAAAATGCAAAATTCGGGGACTGTCCCCGGAAAATGGAGATGTCTGGTAACCTTAGTCTGAATCCAGTAAGAAAAGAGGATAAGTCCCATTGTAATTTTATTTATGCCCTAGCTTGCACAAGAAAACTCTGTTTTCTAGGATTTTTCTCCTTGGCAATTATAGTCTTTTCTTACATCCTGTCTTCAGTTGCATGACGTAAAATTAGGCTGGATCACAAAAAAAAGTCACAGCAACAGGCTAAGACACTTATTTTCATCATACCAGTAGGCCTACAACTACAAATGCTATTGTTTATGTTCACAGGATCATTTCAATCTCAACACCTACCCACAAGAGCAATATCGTTGCCGGATCTCACTCACATCTTAATGCCCAGTTATTCTTTTTATACACCTTCATTAATTTCACAAAGCGAAACGAATGTGAAGATACCAAGCAAGGTAAGTGTGCATCAAAATAATAAACAATGAAAACTTTTATATTACGACAGGCTTGTCATTTCATTTACGCAAGTCAACAAATAATAATAATAAGCCACAATTTAAGTCACACAAGTATTTGTGTGCACTCATAGTTGAGTTTTGGCGTCTTGTCAGCTCATGTGAGTTGTGTGGATATAAAGGAAAAATTGTGACTGTGTCGTGAATAGTTCCTGGGGTAGCTCAGTCGGTAGAGCATTCGCACGCTAAGCAAAGAGTCCCGGGATCGATACCCAGCCCCAGAACAATTTTTCCTTGAAAATTATTCATACACACAATCATTTTTGCAGAAAACGGGGATGATACACAGACAGACACCTGCCACAAAATTAAATACTGTAATAAAAAATAGGAGTATGGAAATCTCAACAAAAAAACAAAAGCAATGACAATTAGAGGGAATGAAAAAAAAAGCTTTAAATTTAGAAATAATCGAACAGGTTGAGATTTCAAAGAGAATATAGTAAAATTCAAAAAATTACGTGGCTGTATCAAACAACATTTCGGTAAAAGTATAAGAATGGAAATAAAACAATGTAGGTATAATACAAGTATCAAAACTGGCACTAAAATATCACAGCGAAAAGTGGGTACGGAAAGCTTCAGATAAATCAAGATTAGAAGAGTCACAGATGAGGTTTTTACGATCCTTGCTTGATGTGAGAAGAGACAGACTTAAAAATGTTGACATACGAGATCAATTGCGAGAAGAGAATATGTTGTTATCCAATGCTCAGCTATCATAGCAATGAAATCATCAGCTGTCTTGCAGTCCAATATTTTTCGTTGATATTAGGAGTGAAGAGACTAGCAGTTAACTGATTTCTGTCAAGGTTTCATCCCTTCCAAACACAACACAATCTGATGATGAAATTCAAAGATATCAGACACAATGGAGAGACCATATGTTGAGAATGATTCTGACAAGATATCCTCGGCAAACATTGCTTTACAGGCCATCTGGACATAGAGACGTCGGACAACCCAGAAGATGGAAGAACCAATTTTAGCCTCCTGAAGGCTTAATCTTGATTTGAGAGATGATGATGATGATGATAATAATAATAATAATAATAATAATAATAATAATAATAATAATAATAATGGCAATGATGACATGGTGGAGGTGATCATCATGAGTAGTGTCAGGTAGTGTGAAGTGAGAAAGGCATAGAGTGAATCATAGGGCATTAAAACATAAATTAAATAAGTTAAACAAATGGTATTCGATTTTGGATAAATCATACAAAAATATGTTCATACATCTCTAATCAAGTTTATTTACATAGTAAATTTCATAGTATTTTCTCAAATACCCCGAGCCCTGGAATAAGCCGCGCACCCTACTTTTGAAAGGCAAAAATAATAATAAACTTAATAATAGTAATAATAATAATAATAATAATAATAATAATAATAATAATAAATAAATAAATGAATAAACATAAATCACAAAAAACAACAAAGTTAACAAATACCGTATGTATTCACGACAATTTAAAAACAATTAAACACAAGTACAGTTCAGCTGACAAATATATAGGCCTACATTTTATTTTGGAACAGGATGCATTTCAAACTCATCCTATGCACATTCACTTCACGCATATCAGTTTTCTTGGTTAATCGACAGTTTGCATGATATCCTTATAGCATGCGTCTAGATTTCCACATTCCTCAGATCATTTTAAGTTCTTCGCTGCAAGTAGTAAAGGATCGCAATCTCATATCCATACTTATATCCTGGTCATACTCATTTTCAGAATTGAAAATCGCTATACTTCAGAAAACCGCGTAAGTACTTACGTACAAAGACTGTGCAAATTAAAAATAATTAAAACACATGGTTTTTATTGATGGAACAAGAGTAGATAAATAAATAAATACATAAAAAAAGATATGTCCCTTGGACCAAAAATAAATACAGTAATTGAATAAAGCAATGACATATGTACTTACGCGATATTCTGAAGTCGTTTCTTGAAAATATAAGACTCATAAAGTATACATTTATCATACTTGAACTTGATTCTGACACATGTAGCCTACTGCTTGACACTGTTAATCCAAACGCCATTTAACAATGATAACAATTGAAATACCCGCGCGGGATGATAATGGCGAATTGTGAGGACGGAAAATTGGACAATGTTGCCAACTTCATTTCGAATAAGCTTCACACCAGTATTTTTTTACTTTTGCATATTATTATTTAGTTAACTTAACTATCCAAAGACAGAGCTGAACCTCACAAGTGACACCAAGAAGGCACCACTTACGAGGCGACTAGGCCAGGAGATAATGGGGTAGGGTGGCCAGTTCCTTTCCCCCTCCATCGCCAACTTAGCTACATATTACACTAGTCAGACTACAGATGCACACAAACTTAATGTTCTTCCTCTGACACAATATCGTCAAGCAAGATGTACTGCCATCAGCCTGAACCTCAATCAGAGGATTTTTGTATATTTCGGGGGTGAGGGGGAAGTGCGCGGGGATTCGAGAAAATACGGTAACTTTGATATTTTCAACAATTATCTATATTAATGATTAATTACCAAAGACGTTCTTAAATACAGGTTAATTAAACTTTGTGTAGATTGTTTTGTCAATTGTCTATGTAGGTCTACTAACTTCACGTTTCACCACTGTCTATACTTGTTTTTTTGAAAGATGGGACATGAAAGTTAAGCGGTCGAGCTTGGAACTACAGTGCTATGTTGTCAATATGGACTACCATGCTGCCAGCTGATGGAAGCTAGCAATTGACGTAAAACATTCAATGACAATTGACGCGAAGGTAAGAAAACAATACAAAAATCGACAGAGACTCAAACACGAAACGTACAAATGCTAACATTGTGTGCACAATAAATGTCGCCAAGAGAACTATTAAGCACTCGTCACGTGGGAACAGTAAGTTTGGCAACTCAACCGCTGTTACCATAGCAACGAGTTAGAAAGTATTCTTCTCTTTCTAACTCGTTGCTATGGTAACAGCAGTTGAGTTAGAAAGAGAAGAATACTTTCCAACTCGTTGCATAGCAACAGGCTTCGAGCACTATTTTATGTTCGAAGCCTAGATCATATAACATGGTATATGATCTAGGGTTCGAAGGCAACAGGCCTACCACGCTACGTGACATTCAGTTGTTTTTCTGATCACAACGCTCCTGCCATGTCCCATCTTAAAAAAAAAAAATACAAGTATAGTCAAGAAGCTTGAGGTGATTTTTTTTTTTGCATTTCTCGCGATACAATGCTCCAAGCTGTTAGCACAGGCGTCCTCAACTGATCTTAGCGCTAGTTACGTGCAGCACCTCGCCTGCTGTGTAGCGATGTCTGTGCAGGTGCACGGACACAGTTCATTCTCTGTAGTACACAGTGGCAGACCAGAAATGTCAAAAGAAGGGATGTCCGATAGGCCATCCAAGCCATTGAATTTGTAATTATGAGAAGAGTCATTTCTATTTGCTGAGAGCGCCCATGTGTTTGGTTTGTGATAAAGTTCTGAATAACAGAAGGAATTTCAACCTACAACGATATCATTTGTCCTATCACTCAAATGATTATGAAAAATATAAGGGAGAAGAACGAACCACTCTCATCCAAAAATTACTAATAACTAATGTGTATAATAATAATAATAATAATAAATAATAATAATAATAAACATTACACATTCTTTTCCTAACTCTATCAGTACAAAAGTAACTAATTTTGCAATTCGTTATTTTAATGTAAGTTTAATAAGCTCATTTGGCATTTACTATGTTTCTAGAAAGACGATACAGCTATTTATGCAACCCATCGCAACATTAACATAGTCTCAAATCACCTTCAGGAAGCCTTAAACATCATATGCCCTTGGCTTGAAAATTGGCGCATCGCATTGAACTACAATAAATGCAAAGCAATGATATTTACTTTGTGTCGTCCTGCTAATCCTCCATGCATAAATCTTTCAACCAACGTGATACCGTGGAAACCAAAGGATGAAGCTGTAAAATATCTTGGAGTGCACTTAGATCGCCGTCTGTCATGGAAACATCACATCAACAACAAACTTAAATTGGCCTACTCAAGACTCGCTAAATTATATCCGCTCCTCAACAAGAAATCATCTCTAAAGCTACAAAATTGCATGCTACTTTACACATCTCTATTACGACTTCTACTGCTTTATGCCTGTCCTGTCTGGGGAGGAGCTGCAATAAGTGAAATTAAACACATCCAGTCATTTCAAAATAAAGTCCTACGAATTTCACTCAATTCTCCTTGGTTTGTCCGTAACAGTCAACTACACAGAGAAACTGGTATTGACACAATCAAACAGTTTATTCATTCACAAGCTAAGAAGTTCTATAACAACCTAGAAAATGTTCCAGGCACCGTCCATTACTCTCTCGGAAAGAAGTCCACATTTCCCACCAGAATCAAGAGCCGACTTCCAATGGACCTCATATTATAATCAAAATGTATCATCACACCAACCCATGTAAACAATTATTTATTAACAATTATTTTTGTTCATTGAGGAGCCCAATGTAGGCTGCCCTCAATTCAGTGTCATATATTGTATTTATATTTTTTAGAAATGATCTGTATAGTGCTTAATGCGCTGATCGATCAATAAATTATTAAAAAAAAAATGTTTCTAGAAAGGAAAAATGTTTGTTAGATATACTGTACAGGAAAACAATTCTCTTATATAGGATGTAGTTTGATGGAGAATAAGTATTGAATATATTTTATTAATTTCTATTAGTTGTACATATTTGCGGCCTTTATTTTCATGTAATAATTTAGTTTACGGTTGTTCAAAAAAGGAATAATTTATGTTAAACATAAAATTGAAGAAACTGTTTTTAGCTTTAGGAACAAAATGTGCCTTTAAACTCAGTATATTATTTGGCTGATTTCAACATATTTAATGTGATCCGTTTGTTTACTGATTTGCCAGAAGAAATTAATGATTGCATGTTTTAAATTCTTTAAGTTATAGGATAAATTTTATTACGTATATTTCAAATAGAAACACATGGAATGGTGCATAACCAATAGGCTATAAGAGTATAACGGATACCGGACAACGCTTGAATGACCGTACTCGTAGACCGCCACTGAGTCAGTTTCAACTATCACCCCCTTCCCTCTCCTGCACAGCGACTGATTCACGTGTAGACTTGTGCACTGTGCAGCTTCAGCCAGCACGACTGTGCGATCGGTTGACAATGCCTGGGTTAGCAACTGAGAGTACTAGGAACAATACACTATGTGATCCTAGTGGCTAGCAACTAAAATTCAACTGTCATTGGATGCATATTCCCCACGTATTGAACTTCGTGACTGTATGTACTATAGACCAGGCGTGTCCAACCTTTTTTTTTTTTTTTTTGGCAAAGGGCTACTGTCATTAAGGTGGATTGGTTTGCGGGCCATGCGATTTAATTTTTTGAAATGATATTTCATCATTTTCACGCATACGGTATCCAAATAGAACAGGTGTCATCTGAGCCCCTCTTTTATATTGTATATGCCATTACGTGACATTCATAGTGATATTGTCCAGTGTAAAAAATGCAGGTTTCCTCACTTCTATTGGCTCTACAATTCTAAATCAGGCACAAGCACCCAGATGCATTTAGGGCTACACACAATCGTGTAGGCACCCAATGTTTTCAACATTTGTCCTCATATCACGAAATAGATACTCGCTCACAACACCATATCACACTCTCCATTCCTAAACACAGAACATTCTTCTACTCTTCATCTTTCACGGTCTCTGCAGCTCATCTCTGGAACTCTCTACCACAACATGTCAGAGACTGTCGGACATTGTCTAGTTTCAAAAATAAATTAAAATTGCACTTTTTGAATTAGATTCCTTTCAGTTATAAGCCCTTTTCTCTGCCATAGTTTTGTAAAAATATTAGGCTATATATTTCTTTTTCCTTCCTTTCCCCTTTTTGTTCTCTTTATCAGTCGATGAATTTATTATCATAGCCTTTTTATCGTGAATTTTATTTAATTTTCGTATTTCTTTTCTTTTTATTATTATTTTATTACATTCCATTTTGATATATTCTTCCTTACGTTTATCCATATTAACCATTTGTACTAAATGAGTTGCTTTCACTATATTCAATGTATTTTACTTTCTTTCTTTTTTTTTCAATTATTGTATTATTTTCATGTTGTTTAGTGTCGATTTTATTATGCTATTATTAATGTTATTATTATTATTATTATTATTATTATTATTATTTGTAATATATTAGTATTCTGTTCTTTAATTTTTGTTAAATTTTAACTACTTGTATACTTTGTGACCTGGTAGAGTATAAGAGAAGGCCCTATGGCCTTAACTCTGCCAGTATAAATAAAGAATTATTATTATTATTATTATTATTATTATTATTATTATTAATGCACGCTATAAATTCACCTGTTTCTGCATACACACATTCATATACATAAAGAAACGATTTCACTTGACATTAATAGTCTAAACTTTTCATAAGAAACTTGCCAGTACAAATATTAAATTTTCAATGAATATACATTCAAAATCTTTGCATATGCAGCTTATACAAATGGAGACATACTAATTACATTTGTGTCTTTCTTTTCATAGGCTGCAGACAAGTTCATACTCGACTACTTTGAAAGTCAATTGGATGCTCTGGATGACATGTTTTACCAAGATTTCTGTTCTAAAATTGATCTTTTTCCTGTTGGGTCTACATGGCACTTGGGTAAGAGATTTAAATTTATTTTATTGAAAATAATATTTTGCCTTAGCAATTAATGTAAACCTACAATTTCTATAATTTATTTATTTTATGGTCTTTAGCTAAAAAGGGATTGAGAAATAAATATGGGCCATTCCATAAAAACATGGCTATCACTATCAATGTTTAAATTTTAGGAAAATGTATTAATTTGATTAATTTTATATTCATTGAAGTGTCTGTTTCAATTTTCTCAAGCTTACTCTTCAATACTTGTAATAACATCTTGAGAACTGAATAAGAACATTGAGAATATAAAGTTGTAATAACCTCTCAGCATGCGACATAACTTAAAACTTATAATAATAATAATAATAATAATAATAATAATAATAATAATAATAATAATAATAATAATAATAATAATAATAATAATCCGTGGCGCTACAGCCCATGAAGGGCCTAGACCGACCAGCTGGCTGCTGGCCTCACGCCCACATGCCGAAGCAGAGGTGTACGATCATCCAACCAGAATGGAGGCATTGTGTGGTTAGCACGATGATCCCCCAGCCGTTATAGCTGGCATTCGCAACCGGATTTCGCTACCTATCGTAGCTCCACAAGTGCATCACGATGCTGGGTGGGCACTGGTCCCATACACTGGGCGAAATTTCATGAGAAAATTTCTTCCCCCACAAGGACTCGAACCAGCGCGACTTAAAACTTATACCAATAATAAGTTATTCATATCTTATTAGTTATTACATTTATTTAAAGGATAGGAAACTTACAGTTAAACTTGAAACAGGAGCCACAGCTTCTCACACTTCCTTTTTTTTCGCATGTTGGACAGATTGTGTAGTGTAATACAATTTGAAACAATTACCGATTTCAAATGTGTTGCTGACTCTATACGAAAAATGAATAACTATACTATTTCATAAAATTTATCTACTTACTTTAAAGAAGTTTTCATCATATTCATAATGTAATTAAATGTGAACTAAATAAAATAAACTGTTTGGGGTGGATGGTAATCTTATAAAGGTATATTAAATTCACACTTCATCAGTCTTTTTAACGGTATGCCATACCGGCTTGTTTCCCAGGTTTCGTTATGCGTACCTGGCTTCACTTTAAGCACTGCTTCATGGCATGTGCAGTGACGTCTTTTAGTGGTGATGGTACAGTACTCAAACTGAAAGTGTATCTTCTCCTATTCACAGGACTCTCCTATAAACTCACTACTTATCAAAAGATAGCACTATGTTTTATTTTTCCTAATTTGGATGCATATGCAGAGTGATCATACATCCCATTTTCAACAGGACAGTCCTTTTTTTTATTTTTTTTTTTGCACATTGTCCTGCCTGTCCCATCGGTTCCCCATTTTGTCCCTTTTTCGATCTTCAGAAATTAATGTGATTTTTATTTCACACAACAATATTGCTTTTATTCTCACAACAATAATGGCTTTCTATATTTCTGAATTTAAACACTACCGTCAACAATGGGTATTTCACTCCACACATCAACACAGTATTCATTATTGCACTCCACAGACGACAATGACAATTCACTTGGATTATTGAGAAGAACAACAATGTACTCCTAATCTCAACTAATGCTCACAAAGCACTATTTACAACACAAAACTGTCAGTTCTCAGTTCGTTTGCCTTGGCTAGTTCTTCTAGCTCATTCACTCAAGTTCACAGTAAATCGAACCCAAGACTTGCAGAGACAGTCCACTGAACTTCGAACTCAAGACTTCTGGAGACAGTCCACTGCACTCGAACTCAAGACTTCCAACTGCGTTGCTTCCGCCTGGACGCTGCTCGTTCACTCGTGTGTCGAACCCTAGACTCCTGGGCACTGCTGAACTCGCTGTCCAATACCAACAACAACTGCTGCTCTTCGAAGACTGCTCGCTTTTTATTAGTTAAATCACACTTTCCAGAAACTACGATGCTCGAAATTTCTACAGATGCCGAGAGCATGGCGCTTCTTGAGACTTCTCTGGATTTCTCCCCTCAGTCGCAGTTGCTTTACTTCCCCCTCTCTGCCGCGGCCCAGTATGTCGTCGTCTCTCCTCTCCTCTCTACGCTGCGCCCCCCCCTCCCCAGTGCTCCGTGGAGCTCGCCTCATCTACCGTGTGCCCTGTCAGATGGCGTTCGTATCCCAAGGCACTCTTGCGCATATGTATTGTGTTACCTCTCGCCAATCCTGTCCTCATAAAACTTTGAGTTTACTAAATGCATTTTAAAGAAAGTGTTTGCTCATTTTTAACCTATAATATACAATTTCTTTAGATGAAGCTGGCCATGCTGTAACATACGATGATGAAACAATGTTTTCACATATTGAAGAGTGGAGAACATACTTAGAACGAGAATTGGGCATGGAAAATTTCTTAGATGGTACGTACGTTTGGTGTTGTAACAAATACTTCCACTGCACACAATCACGCTATTTAAATTTTCCTACCTCATTAAAGAAATTACTGTGTTGATAAAATATATATTTCGAGATTTTCACGAAAATACAAGTTTTCATATACGTTGGTACCAAAAAATTGGTTTTGGGCAGCCTGTTCATACATCTAATGACAAGTATAGTAACCACTAGACCAAATTATGGTATGCATACCTCCAGGGGTTTCTCAAGAGATATGCATCTCACTGACTAGGTATGTAAAAATGCTGGCATATTTACTTTATTTTAATTTACTTATTGATAAATTAGTTGAAGCGTTGGCTGGAACAACGTTATAAGTTACATTTGGTAAAATTTACAGGAGCTGAAAAAATGTGTACACGAACAACATTGTTCTTACAGGGTAGCAAACTTTTGAGTGGGCAAATTTCACGTACTGCATTGATGGACAGTTGCAAGCCAAAGAGTATAGCAAGGTAACATGACATACAACATTATTACACGGAAACACGCCGAATGAAAATTTTGTAACTTACAACGTTGTTCCAGCCGACGCTTCAATTATTGCAGCATTCATATTTTTTTACATTATCAACTCTTTATTTTTTCTTGTGTCAATAACATTTTGCATAATTCCTTACTATTATTATTGCATCAACAACTACTATACTTACTTATGGCTTTTAAGGAACTTGAAGGTTAATTGCCGCTCTCACATGAATAATAATAATAATAATAATAATAATAATAATAATAATAATAATAATAATAATAATAATTATTATTATTATTATTATTATAATTTATTTTGCATACAACATCTATTATAGTCTTTTGTTATTTCTAATACAATTGCAATGCAGTTTGAAGGTACGAAAGTAAAAAAAAAAAATGTGCTTTGGGGGTATATTAGCAAAAAAAGATTGAATACCACTGCACTAGGCTAGTGGTGTTACATTAGCTTCGAAAAGTAATTCTTGTATACATCTTCAAAGCCTATACTTTTTGCTTCAAGCAGTTTCTGATTGAAAGTGTAATTTTGCATGTAATAATTAATTTCTCTGAAACAACAATTTTATGGAGATATTGAGTAAAACAGGAGGGCGGCCAGGTAGCTCAGTTGGTAGAGCAGCTGGCTATGGATTGGAAGGTCCAGGGTTCGATACCAGGTGGTGACAGGAATTTTTCTCGTTGCCAAACTTTCAGAATGGCCCCAAGGTTAATTCAGCCTCCTATAAAATTGAGTACCGGGGGTAAAGGCAGTCAGAGCATGGTGCTAACCACACCACTTCATTCTAGTGCCGAGGTCATGGAAAGCATGGGGCTTTACCTCCATGCCTCCCAAGCGCCTTCATGGCATGTTACGGGGATATCTTTACCTTTTTCTTTTTTTTGAGTAGAACATGATGTCCAGCCTAAATTATATATCTGCCAAAATAAAATATGGGCTTCAAAGGGTCTGTGACACTCATGAAGTTGGGAAACTACTGGACAAGTGAATACTATAGGACCTACTTAAGTTGTCCATTAGTTTTGAACAAGTAGCTATACAGACATGTGGACATGCCAAAAACCACTTTTTTATATATAGAAGTTCTGAAAGAATGTATTTCCATGAAACCTCGTAATATATTTTTTCCAGCATTACCTTATATTACGAAAAAGTAAACCCTCTATACTTCGTAAAAGTAAAAAGTAGGCCTACGTAAGTAGTTCCTGATGCTGTAGTTCAAAATACATAATTAAACGAGTTTAAGTGGCATTGGTTCTTGTTTACAGCTTACAGAAGATTACAGCAGTTCCACGAAACAGGTACAAATGAAGAAGACTGGAAATTGATAGGCAAACTTTGCAAAGATGGCAAAGCTCACCTGGTTATTCAAGTCTGGCAACTAGTACTAGCTGACGAGATTTACAGTGATGACAGTTTCTAAATACGTATTTTATTGTTACAAGAGTTTTATTTCCACTCTGCATAGGCACCGACTACGGGCATGCTCGGTCATACCCTGGAAAGAAAGTGGGCATGGTCAGCATACCCGCTCATGTGATTTTTACTTCTTGATACTTACTGGCTTTTAAGGAACCTGGAGGTTCATTGCCGCCCTCACACAACCCCGCCATCGGTCCCTATCTTGAGCAAGATTAATCAATTCTCTATCATCGTATCCCACCTCCCTTAAATCAATTTTAATATTATCTTTCCATCTACATCTCGGCCTCCCTAAAGGTCTTTTTCCCTCCGGCCTCCCAACTAACACTCTATATGCATTTCTGGACTCGCCCATACGTGCTACATGCCCTGCCCATCTCAAACGTCTGGATTTTATGTCCCTAATTATGTCAGGTGAAGAATACAATGCGTGCAGCTCTGCGTTGTGTAACTTTCTCCATTCTCCTGTAACTTCATCCCGCTTAGCCCCAAATATTTTCCTAAGCACCTTATTCTCAAACACCCTTAACCTATGTTCCTCTCTCAGAGTGAGAGTCCAAGTTTCACAACCATACAGAAGAACCGGTAATATAATTGTTTTATAAATTCTAACTTTCAGATTTTTTGACAGCAGACTTGATGATAAAAGCTTCTCAACCGAATAATAACAGGCATTTCCCATATTTATTCTGTGTTTAATTTCCTCCCAAGTATCATTTATATTTGTTACTGTTGCTCCAAGATATTTGAACTTTTCCACCCCTTCAAAAGATAAATTTCCAATTTTTATATTTCCATTTCATACAATATTCTCGTCACGAGACATAATCATATACTTTGTCTTCTCGGGATTTACTTCCAAACCTATCTCTTTACTTGCTTCCAGTAAAATTCCCGTGTTTTCCCTAATCGTTTCTGAATTTTCTCCTAACATATTCACGTCATAGGCATAGACAAGAAGCTGATGTAACCCGTTCAATTCCAAACCCTCTCTGTTATCCTGGACTTTCCTAATGGCATACTCTAGAGCAAAGTTAAGAAGTAAAGGTGATAGTGCATCTCCTTGCTTTAGCCCACAGTGAATTGGAAACGCATCTGACAGAAACTGACCTATACGAACTCTGCTGTATGTTTCACTGAGACACATTTTAATTAATCGACTAGTTTCTTTTTTACTTCTTGATATTATTATTGTTGTTGTAACCTGACTTTACTTAATATGACAATTATTCAAAAAGTTTCACTAAATTATCGCCTAGCTTGTACTGTGTAGATTGAATTGAATATAACGGAGGGGGGCACTATGGCCCAGCACTGCGACCTGTTAAGATCTATTGCGCTGACCTTCTGGTGTCGCATTCCCAAACCCACACCGGCTGACCACACTAAGGTTCTCTGTGTGCCCAGGTTTCGAGCAGGCAACCCCACTCGTCCCTAGGCCAGCACCCTCCATGCGTCACCAGCCGGCGTTCGGGGAATGCTACAGAATGATAACAAAATGGAGAAATGATGATGGAATGATGTAAATGCTTAATTTGAAAAAAAAAAAAAAACGGGAAAAACCCCAAAAGCGACCTTGTCCGCCACAAGTGTCACCATGGATTTTTTTCAATGAAAAAACCCCAGACCTGACCGGGAATCGAACCCGGGCCGCCTGCGTGACAGTCTGAAGGTCTGACCATTCAGCCACCACAAAGGTTTACTTGTGTAGATACTAGTTTGTTTTCTGTAAAAGGAGTCAGAAATACTGATGTATTTTTGTCACTTTGGAAAAGATGCTAATGAAAAATCTCGTACTTACTTACTGGCTTTTAAGGAACCCAGAGGTTCATTGCCGCCCTCACATAAGCCCGCCATTGGTCCCTATCCTGAGCAAGATTAATCCAGTCTCTATCATCATATCCCACCTCCCTCAAATCCATTTTACTATTATCTTCCCATCTACGTCTCGGCCTCCCTAAAGGTCTTTTTCCCTCCGGCCTCCCAACTAATGCTCTATATGCATTTCTGGATTCGCCCATACGTGCTACATGCCCTGCCCATCTCAAACGTCTGCATTTAATGTTCCTAATTATGTCAGGTGAAGAATATAAGGCGTGTAATTCTGTGTTGTGTAACTTTCTCCATTCTCCTGTAACTTCAACCCTCTCAGCCCCATATATTTTCCTAAAAACCTTATTCTCAAACACCCTTAACCGCTGTTCCTCTCTCAAAGTGAGAGTCCAAGTTTCACAACCATACAGAATAACCGGTAATATAACTGTTTTAGAAATTCTAACTTTCAGATAAATCCAAGGTCTAAACATGAGCATACCTCAAGAATTTCAGAAGTCAGTGCCTATGCTACTCTGTCATCACTTCTGTGCTGTCCGCCACATTTCTCAAGCTGTCAGCAGACTGATCTACAGCTGGACCGTATGGAAGGGGTGTGACGAGAAAATCAGTATGATATTACAGAAAGACACATGATGGAAATACATACTTTTAGTAGAGACATAATAGGATAAAACATAAATCAATCATCTAAGGCATAGAGTAGTTTAATCTGGCAATTGTGTGATTTTCAACTAAGCTCCTAAACTACAATGTATGTCTTAAATCACTATATAAAGGGTGGTCATTTTGGATAATTTTTAACCTATACGAACTCAAGAAATTTTTCATTGTAATTCGAAAATAGACATTCAGTTTCAAACAATGAAAATGAACTCAAATGCTTAATATGCTACCTATTTTGATAACTAATTCCTAAATTATTATAATCTGAAAGTGCATATAGAAATACGGTATATAAAAAACTACATGGATATACCTCACTGTTCATTAAAATTTCTGCCATTTGTGCTCCAATAGAGGGTAACTTCATTTAAACAGTCTATGAATATTTTCCTGTTGATCTAATTTTCTTTAAAATGTCAGGAATGTTTAGCAAGTACCAATAAAATGACGAAAGTTGTATTTCACTATAGCTAGTTCTTTCACTGACACCTCTCTTTAGACCACTGCATTTAATTAAAGACAGGCAAAATCCTTGGCAAGAATGACAAAGAACTCGTGATTCTCGCTTGAAAGGTCGTGTAAACCAATTACATAGACAAACTGAGATAACAGGACACACAGAAGCTCGTGTTAGTCATGTGCAAACAGACTAGTAAAGCTGTAAGAATAAGGAAACAGAAGTAAAATGGGTTCTGAACTTCAAATCTTCAAAAGTGTCGACATGAGTATATTATGCAATGGAGGACATAAAATTCGGATAAGATTCTATTTCCTTATATAATTCACTAAATTAAGTAAATTAAAATCATCAGCATCAGTTGCAGAAGACACAGCCCTGCAGTATATATTGACTACACCCCAACTCTGGCTACTAGCAACAGGCATCTATAATGAACACCGATCAAAATACCCCCCCATTTCTCGTGAAAAACAATTGAATAGACTACAGTGGACTTTATGTTGTCAGCAAACAGCTGGATACATTAAGAAGATTGATTAATATAATTCACTAGGTATACGAAAGATCATTTACCAGACTGTAGTGCTGTGAAATGGAATGTTATCTGTAAGAGCTGGTGATTTGCTTGCCAAGATACTGTACTAAGATATCAGAAGTGCTAATTTCTTAGGTTTGACTTGCTCTGTATTAATTCAATATTACCATCACCACAACAGTTACCATGTAAATGTTTTTATTGTAGCAGCCACCACCAGAGTGACATTGGAATTCTACTCACTGTATCAAATCTACCTCTGTACCACATATCTGATAAGCTGTCTGAACAGAAGACTGTTGATCTGTATACTGTTCCTGTGACAAAAATAATTTGGGACCAAAGTACAGGGATCCCACAAATGACCTTTTCTGTTTCGAACACAGGTAAATTACGTTTAATGTAACTCAGGTACTTAAAATTCATACTGATAGAAATAAAAACTCAGGAAGTTTGTTTTAGTACATCACATGTGATAAGACCGTTGCATAACAACATTTGTTAGTTGTTGAGACGAAATGGCTGCTATGGAGGACAGAAGAGCTTTTTGTATCCTTGATTTTCATGTTAATCACTCAGTTATTAGCAGAGCTAGAAACTTCGTACCGATCTCGTTATTCAGGGTGTGAGCAGTCAGGAAATGGGCATACAAAACAGGTGGCCTGCATGACCAATGGCCGCCTTGGAGTGCATCATGTTCATGTTGAGAACCCTTACTGCATGCAACAGGGCCACATCGGCAGTGTGGAAGGCGTTTGAGTAACAACATATTGTTCTACTGCAAATGTGAGCAAGATTAATTTCCTGTATAAACACAGTAAATTTCCTAGCACTGTATGTATGTACAGTTTATTTCATTCTTTAGTTCTTACTTATAGTAGGGAGCAGGAATATTGGCGGATGGAGGTATACTCCTTCATACTAACCCAACCCACGTTCCACCCCTACTTTAGCTGTAAACGTTCTTCAAAGGGTCGCTTCCGAAACATCTTTCACTCCTCGCTACGTAACCTAAAGTCTGTAACATCGAAATAGTGTTTATATAGAAACACTGTCTGTGTGTCAGTATTTAGTGTAATTTCTGTGCGCAGCATTATAATTATTTCATTAAACAACAGCACATGTGAACACTTCATTTGTTATAATACAAACTACTGGTATATAATATGCGACATGATTTTATAACTTCTATACTGATATCGAATAGCATTCGTATTTTGAGGTGAATGAACAAAGAAAATCAGTTGAATTCATGTCTTCCAAGTTCGACAGTCTTAGAGAGGAATTGGCGCACACAAGACATGAACTCAACTCCACGCAGGAGGAGATGAAGAGGCTAGTGCAAGAAAATGACCATCTCAAACAGGAAGTGAGTGATCTGCAGCAGTACACACACAGAGACAATATAATGCTATTTGGAGTTCTGGAGATCGATGAACAATCATCAACTTATGAAGTCATTGACCAAATATCGGAAGTCATAGGCGGTAGTGAATTGGTGCAACATGATGTAAGCGTAGCACATCGCATACCATCCAGGCCAGGGAAGACGCGTCCTATTGTCATCCGCTTCACAAACAGGAGAAGTCGTGATGAATGGCTCCAGCTGTTCAGAAATGAGGCCAAAAATGATGGCAGCGGTCCTGGGATTGCGACAAAGAAAGTCAACAGGGACCGTCCGGCAGAAAGAATCACAGCAGGTGACCAACTGACAGCAGTGACCAGAGACGTTTTGAACAAAACAAGGGTTGCAAGAAAAGATGAAGCCAGTCCCGTGAGTAAAATCACTGGTGTTGACGATGTAAATAATTTGTAAATAGTATTGTGTCGGTACCCAGGTTTTATTTTATATAATATAATTGACTTAACAATGGCTAGTAATACTGTATTAAATGAAATCCATCAGTGCAAATTTAATAATAATAATAATAATAATAATAATAATAATAATAATAATAATAACACAATGGTTTTTAACGATGTACTTCACTGCAATGAATATATTGCCAATATGCTATCAGATCTTAAAATATTTCACTTAAACTTATAGTGACCTAATTCCTGTTTTCCTCATTCTCTTAATAACCAGAATTTCAATCACATTACGAAAATTTTAATTTGTTGTATTAATTAAAGTTTTTTTTAAGTATTCGTAAACACGATAAATAATTCCTTTCGCTTGGCTCTGCATATCCGCTCCCTTTCTAGACATGTCGCTCAACTAGGCACAGAAGCAATTCCACTGTTAGTATTGAAAATTACTGTTTGAATATGTACACAGTGAACAGACAACAGCTACGATGACTACTCTCTCAATACCCAATGATTGGCTTGCAAGCAACTACACCCGAACGCATCGACACACTGCCAGTCAGTCATCCCAATGGACAGGTCAGAAGAAAGAGGGTAGTACGTGCAAAAATGTGCTAAGTACGACCCGCCAATATCTTTGCTCCCTACTATAGTAAATGTTTCAAGATATTTACGAAATGTATTACTTTATTAATAACCTATTGTTTTGCATAATTTCTGTAAATGTTACACCCTGTGTTATATTTTATAGGTGTAAATATGTAAAGAGCAATATTGTATCAATGTCAATCTATATGTATGTAACAATTTGTATAGTTGTACATTAACATAATTATGTAACTAGCTGTGCATTTATGAATGTCCCATAGTTCTTTCTTTTGAGGGACTATTTTACCTCCGGAGAATTTTATACTGAGGGACTCCATGAATATAAACAGTGAAAAATATAGTGACCTGGAAATGTACAAAAACTTGCCCAGACATGTTCAAACATTAACAAGAGCCAGAACAGGTCACATTGTCACTCAATTGTACCTACACCGATTTCACATTTCTGATAATCCTACTTGTCTGTGATGTAATAATCATGATGAAGATCTGGAACACATTCTTCTATACTGTCCATCCATAAACCACAAAAGTAAATTAAAATCATCAGTACCAGTTGCAGAAGACACAGCCCTGCAGTATATATTGACTACACCTCAACTGGCTACTAGCAACAGGCATCTATAATGAACACCGATCAAAATACCCCTCATTTCTCGTGAAAAACAACAACTGAATAGACTACAGTGGACTTTATGTTGTCAGCAAACAGCTGGATATATTACGAAGATTGATTGATAGTTCTTTCTTTTCCGGAAACAGGAAGTTAGAGTGGAAAAGAAAACAAACTCGTCAAGGCAATATTCCAATTTCTATTAGTAGCTGTGTTTTGATGCATTGATGATGTCACATCTGGATTATCGTACCCTGCATAGGGCGATAGCGATAATACAAAGTTCCTAGCTCTGGTTATTAGTGTCCAACGACATTTCTAAACAAGACTTGGTGCAGAACCACCCAGTGGGCCTACAATTTGCAAGTAGTACTCCAATTTTAAGGAAAGAAGATGCATGTGTAAGAGGAAATTAATCAGATGCCCACCAGTAAGCAAGAAAACAGTTGAGTATGTCTGTGAAAATCTACCATCGGAGCCAACAGGGAGCTGCAAATACCGAAGTCGACTGTGTGGACTACCAAACAGGTGGATTGGACGTGCTGGTCACAATGACTGTCAACTTCTTTGTTGGCCTCCTTGTTCTCCAGACCAGACACCCCTTGATTTTTTCATGTGGGGGTATGGTAAAGATAGTCTACGTGTCATACTTCCCACAGACCATGCTTGATCTACAAGTGTGCATTACAGAAGCCATCACATCAATCGACTGTGAGTTGACCTGGTTGGCGAATTGGTATAGCACTGACCTTCTATGCCCAAGGTTGCGGGTTCGATCCTGGGCCAGGTCGATGCCATTTAAGTGTGCTTAAATGCGACAGGCTCATGTCAGTAGATTTACTGGTATGTAAAAGAACTCCTGCGGGACAAAATTCCGGCACATCTGGCGACGCTAATATAACCTCTGCAGGTGCGAGCGTCGTTAAATAAAACATAACATTAACATCGACTGTGATATGCTTGAATGTAGTTGGGACAAACTCGATTACAGGCTGATGTGTGTGGGTTTACCAGAGGGGCTCACATTGAACATCTTTGAGGTAAGATACTAAAACTTTTTGAGTTTCTCCTTCTATTGGTAGTACCAGTTTTGTTGAAACCAGAAAGCTCATTTGTGGGAGCCCTGTATAATAAGTATTTATGTAATTACACAAACAAGTTTCATGAAAATTATTGCTTGTAATTAGAATAATTCTTTTTGAAAAATGTATTAAGTAATAAAATATGTTTGTCTACTGACGAAGGAAAATAATCATTCTTATATTCACTGCTAAGGATCTACACTCTAAAATGAATAAATGTTCTTAAAATACCACTACTACTATAGTCGTCCACAAGCATTTATGGTTGCCAAGGTCACACACTTTCCCTTCTTCTTACTGCAAACTTACTCACCCTCCTGCGACCCTAATGGGCTGGGGACCGGTTCTACTGTAAAAATCTGAACTTCCTACACTGCAAAAACAAAGCCGAAATTCAGTATCTTGTCGAAGTTTGTGCTGTGCTCTTCTGTGTTATGTGTATAGCTGAGAGTTGTCTAAACTAGTGCTGTGATATTCTGTTTTATATATGTAGACACTTTTTCAAGCATTCAATAACCTGTGGCCAAGTGATTAGTCTCTCTGCCTTGCACTGTGGCGACCCGGGTTCGATCCCCGTCTGGATGGTGAACAAAGTGGGAGTGAGGGTTTTTTTTATCGGAGTTCGCCCATTTCCCCTCATCATTATCATTCCACCAATGTTCCATAATCACCATCACTCTGCGAGATCCCAAGCCAGGTGTGCAGAACAAATAAAAAGAAGTCTGAAAGTTGTACAATTTGTGTTTAATGAAAACTATTATGCTCCAAGTATGCTTCACAGTCTAAATATGCGTAGCCAGACAAAAGAGATCATTTTTTATGTTTACAAATGTCTTTAATATCTTTCTAACAGTGAGTCATCTGCTATTTCTTCCATGTACAATAAAACTCAGAGTTATGGCAACAGCTTTTGGTGTTAGTTTAAACATTTTAAGAAATGTTTGTAGTGACGCGATTGAGTCCCTACAAAATGATCCATGCCCACCGTTTCGTTCTCTTAACCGTCTCATGATTCATTTTCCGTTTCATAGTCTCGTCCATCATCTAATTTTCCTCTTGATCGTCCCTTCAATCAGTTTTTTTCTTCCCTTCATTTCACCTATAGTCGTTTCTTCATTAATTTTTCTCTGATCAAATTAATTCATTTCTGATTGTCCTTTCAGCTATTTCCCTATTAAAACATTCTCAGCAATCTGTTATTTCATGCCGTCTCGTCAGTCGTTCTACCCTAATAGTCCCGGATTTTATTTTCCTTTCCATTGCCTTAAATCTTTTTTTTTATCATCTCTTGTCACTTTCGTCCCAATAATTTAATCACTCCTGATCTTCTTATCACTTACTTTCTCCTGATTATCTCGTGTTACTACAACACTATATCATAAGCCTTCTTTCACAAATGACGAGACGCTCGCTAGTAAATTATAAACGACCTCCAGGCCTTGATGGAACTGAGACGATCAAGAACGAATTGACTAGGTGAGCACAAGGAGACAGAAGAGATTATTTTTTGCAGTGTAACTTGCAAAGGGAAAAGTTCGTGAGGAGGGTGGGTAAGCGGCCGAAACTATATACAACCTTGAACACTTCAGAAGTCTGTGTTCCACTATAACATAATATTATGTAGCCTAGAAACTAAAAGACCTAACTTAAAAGGGTAAATCAACACAAACAAATTAAAACTTAGGTAAGACCATATACTAGGTGAGTAGATTTTTCCTTTTCATGAAGCAACTTAATTGCTGGCCTATGAGCTTCCACGTGCTGGTTATGGAGTGTCATAGGTGTTGTGACAATTCTCAAAATATTAATATAAAATGCCATTACTGTAATTATAAACAATTAAGAAGTCATTTACTCACCCACTAAGCAAGAAGATGCCTTCCAGTTCCAAACATTTATGGCACCAGCTTAAGAAATTATGCACCACTTGCTGCTTTTGCTGAAAATTTTCCAAGCTATCTTTTTCTTCAGAGGTATGTGGTTATTTTTATACATTTTATTTTCAAAGTCTCACAGAGGTAAAACTCGCAGGGTAATTAAGTCAAGGATTGGATGGGTTCACACATTCCTACTGCTAATTCAATCTTCGAATGATGTATAAAGTTCATCCATAGAAAAGTGGGATTATGTGCCGTTTCAGAAACCTGCTGGAAATAGGAAAAGTAAGCTCTCCATCAAGTCACCAAAAAAGAGATGCAAGATAATTTCCACATAAGTAATAATAATAATAACTTTTATTTGAAAGATAATAATACTACAGTTTTGCTTGGCACCCCCGATGAAACAAAAGCTTGTGGCTAGGAATGGAGTAAATGTAAGTAATACTTAAATGTTTTTCTTTATACTTTCTAGTTTATCACAATTTGTACGGTGATGAATAGAGCCATGCATTTGCATATATTTTTCCATCGGCTGTAATTAATTGCTGATTAATTATCTTAACGAATTATCAACATTTAAGGAGTTAGGTACAACTTAAAGGAGTAAAATTTTGCAAATATTTAACATTTTTTTTCCTCCATTACTGTAAGCTTTGCTGAAAGTGAAGGTATGTAAACATTGTCCTTGACTAAACCTCATGGAAAGAAATCACACACTGTGAAATCCAGTAAACGCGGTAGCCATGTGTAGAAAGTGCTGTCTGCATCCACTGCACGACCAATTCATCAACCTGGTAGGCGTTGATTTAGGAAAATTAGCTAATGCCACAACTCACGGATGAGGAGGAACAGGAGTTCATTTTCCAACAATATGGAGCCCCTCTACATTGGCATACGGAGGTAGCTAAATCCACAGCTACAAGGTCAATGGATTGGTCGTACAACAGACGCAGACAGCACCTTCTGCACATGGCCACCCCGTTCACCGGATTTCACAGTGTGATTTCGTCAAGGACACTTCCAGCGACGTTGGCAGAATTGAGAAGGACATTAACACAGCAATCAGGAACGTCAAACAAGACATGGTTAAGAGGGTTTGGCAAGATTGAGACGTGTCATATTAGACATGGGGCTCACATTGAGTGCATCTAAGGTCAGTATAAATCTTCAAACTTCCTTCTTTCAAATGGTAAGATCATGTATTTATGTTCAATACTGATGAAAATATAGCCTTCTAAAATCATCCAAATTTGTAACCACGGTGTATTATGTTTCCTACTTAACCTATAGTATGAAATGAATATGAATAAGGTAGTAATCTTCCACACCAAAGATTAAGATCGAATCTTTATACAAATAGTATTAATGAATCCCTTGCAGAATTAACAGCGAATCTGGAGAATATTTTTCCTACACATAAATACATGGTTGATGTTACATTGTTGTTTTGTTAGTCATCTCCATTGTCTATCCATTATCTATACAGACTAGAATGCAAAATCTAGACTAGTAGTCTAAATTTAGTCTCTTTAAAAGTCTAAGAAATTATTATAATTTTCGTTACCAAACACTTTAAGAATACATTTCATAATTAAACGTTATTCTTAATTATTATCAATAATACTCTTTTATTCTTATGGAATAATGCTTCATAACATTTGGAGAGGCAATTTAAATGTGTAACAATCAACCAGTATTCCTAAAAGCTCGAAATAAATAACTAGGAGAAGCACAGGTATGACATAACTACAATAAAAAATTCAATGCTGAAGAAACTAGTACCACTGTAAGGTATTGTGAACTATCTTACCAATATTATATTAAGGTATAATAATATACCGTGTTCAGGCTAGAGGTATCAAGAAATAATTGTTCACCATTTATTAACAGACTATAATATTATTATTATTATTATATGTTTACTACAGGATGCAGAAACTCTCCAAGATTTTATTTTTATAACAACAATGCTAGAAAGCTATACAACGAAACAAGAAAAAAAAAAAAAAACAATTCATGTCAAAAATTGCTAACAATCAACATTAATCATTCTAATTGAACGTAAAATGTGGACACCACAGCAAAAAGTGAATCCAATGCTTTGGCTTGCTGAATTTAAATGTTACCAGAGTTCGACGCTGATTTTGTCTAGAATTCAATGTGGATCCATCTACATCAAAATCAATATTGCAGCGGGATAGAACTCAGAGACAGGATCCTTGATTCCACAAACAGGCAAACATCCTAAGAAAAAAATAACCAAAGAAACGGTTGATTGTATACGAACTGCATCCAACTATATATAGTCCGAGGAAGTCTAAGGCTAATCATCAGTTATAGATTCCCAAAGCAATTATTCATTCTTCATAAACAACTCAAATTACGTATATACAAACTCCAGCTACAATTCTAGACGAAATTGACGTCGAACTCTGGTAAGAGATTTAAATTAAGTCAAAGCATGCACTTCACTTTTTGCTGTGGAGTCCACATTTTACATTCAATTAGAATGATCAATGTTGACTGTTAGCAATTTGTAACATAAATCAGAATTATAAATCTTATCCTTTTTTTTTTTGTTTCTTCAATTTTCTTGCTTTGTTGCATAGATTTCCTAAGACTCGCGTTACGGAATGCACGTTGGTTCGAGTCCTCATGGGGGAAAAAATTTTCTCATGAAATTTCGGCCAGTGTATGGGACCGGTGCCCACCCAGCATCGTGATGCACTTGAGGGAGCTACGATAGGTAGCGAAATCCGGTTGCGAATACCAGCTATAACAGCTGGGGGGATCATCATGCTAGCAACACGATACCTCCAGTCTAGTTGGATGATCGTCCATCTCTGCTTCGGCATGTGGGCATGAAGCCAGCAGCCGGCTGGTCGGTCTTGGCCCTTCATGGGCTGTAGTGCCACGGATTATTATTATTATTATTATTATTGTTGTATAGATTTTTAGAATTTCTGTTATAAAAATAAAATCTTGGAGAGTTTCTGCATCCTGTGCCGAACATAAAATATCCTTCCGTTAATAAATGGTGAATAATTATTTCTTGATACCTTTAGCCCGGACATGGCATATATTCACTTACAGAATTTTGTTTCCTTTACACTAAAATAAGAATACTGCAAACCTTCTAATAAAAGTGATTTGTAATGGAAATAATGAATGTTATTCACTGACCTTTCTACAATTTCCCTTCTTCTAAATTTCAGTAAAAAAGTATCACAATTCTACAATTTGCTGTTCTCAATATATCATTTATTCCGTCACAAACATTTTCTAAGCACTTAAAAAAAAAAGAAAAATTCGCTTTAATAAATATAAGAAATCATTGAGATCAAATTACCAGAAGTTCATCTCATGCTATTAACAACTAAAAATAAAAGAGCAACTTGTCCTGCTCAAGTCTGGAAGGAAAATAAAAATGAAGAAAATTATGCAAAGAAATGTACTAATATTCTCAATCTCATAAATGCTCAGCATTTATTGTCAGCAACATCTGAAAGCAAAAGAATGAATACCTCTCAAGAAAAAAAAAAGTAAGTACAGTAGAACCCCGATTATTCGTCACCCTATTATCCGAATGGCGGATTATCCGACTGTCTACTTCTCGCTCTTTTTTCCTGCAGAAATAAATAACTTAAATGAAATACTGTTTTGTACATCATATTAGTAGGTTCTACATATGTTTTTGCTAGAGAGTGTTATTACAAGCATTGTCTACTGCTCGAATTGCCGTTTTATGATATAACTTGTATATAAAAAGTCTTCCACGGATGTTAACAGAAAAAGTGTTGTGCTAAGTATCGAAAAAAAATGGAAATAATGGAATGGTTTGTGAAAGAGAAACTGTTGCTCTTCTGGCATCAGAATACGAGTTACAACTGCGCGATTTAATAAAAAAAAGACAAGGATAAAGTGTGAAAAAGTATGTAAATCTACAAGATGAGACCTCCTTTATTCCTATATTTCCGAGACAGTCATTACAAAGGGCTTCTTCCCCCTTAAAAATCCATCGTTGATAACCAGACTTAAATTAGTGAAATTCTGATCCACTCCTAGCAAGTTAAATACAAGACCATGGAGGAAATTACGAAATCTTTCATGGTACGGATTATCCGATTTTTTTGATTAACCGTTCAGTCCATTCCCTTCATTACTACGGATAATAGAGGTTCTACTGTATGTGTTACAATACTAAACTTCATATCTGAAACAAAACTTATAACACACTCATTTTGAAACAATGAAGTTCACTGGTAGTATAATGAAACCAATTTTGTATACTTTTCATATTTTAATATCAACTGAATGAGGTTCACATTGAAGAATGCTCATTACAATTTGAAAGCATTTATCATACAATTTGTGAAAACATTGTTTTTTTTTTAAGCTCAGTGCCTAGTATTATTTTTACATGTATGTCAACTTAAGACAGTTTTGAAGAGGGGCAGACGTCAGCCTATTTCACATCTCACATTTACCCCTACATATCCACATTACATCACACAATTATTCTTTCATTGAGCCCAGTAGTGCAGGATTATCAAAATAAATATCGCAACCATGCTCGTAATAAAAGATGCCCTAAAGTTACACTAATTCTGCCAGAAATGCAAAATTCCTACAAATAAGCACAAAGACAAGTTGGACTTTGCTTTTTCTCTTTCTTGCACACAGAATTAACATTTTCAGTCACTCATTCTCTTCTGGACATTTTTAATGATGTCTACTGATAAGGAGCCAAAAGCTGCAATCAGTACTTCTAGAGCAGATACTTCAGACACGTGCATACCTGTCGCTGCAAACAAAGCAGAATCTACAGCTTGACCCTGCTCCAGTTATGTTCAAGGAATTGTCCAATAGGGAAACAGAATAGAGAAAATAAAAGTGACCATTTCCACGAAGGAAGAGATCTCCGTTATCTTCAACATTACACATCCGACTAAAAACATGATCTCAATCTGTTGGAGAAACAAAAAGTTTATCTGCTGACGAATCTGTCAGCTTCTCCTCCTCCAAACCTAAGTTAAATTCTTATTCTACGTTCTTATATTTTCATATACCAATAATAAGATTAATAATTACTGATTACATCATCTAGTATCGTACAATTCCTGACCTATTTGAACCATTAACTTTGACAAATATTTAATAAACCGTTACTTGCTAATGTTAGTTTCTTGTAATTATGCTAATTAATATTAATCCTTAACCCTTGAAGTGCTCAGATTCTGCGAAAACCAAAACAGCACTTTAAGGGTTATTTAGCTAACCAAGGAACTTGCTAGCATTTAACGAATCATTAAAACATTACTGGTGCAAATAGCAATAGTTTTTAAAAATGATGTCAAAAGACTTCTGTGTATTAAGCTTGCCTTTTGTTTGTATTACTTGTGTACTTCGAAAATAAATGTTTGAATTATGATCAAGTTATTTCATTACCGTCCTCCTCTTCAAAAAGCTCAATGAGAATACAGTTAAAACCTTCCATTTCAATCTAGAACTCTGGCATGTTGGCATGCTGAAGGGAATGAAAGAAACACAAGTTGTCTGAAGACTTTCCCACGAAAAATGTTTTCTTAATACAACATGGACTGACAAATAGCACTCACTTTTGGGTAGGAGAAATATGGTAAATTAAACATTACAAAAGCCAAACATGTGAGATTGACTTATTTATGTTCAGTGTATGTGAAAAATCTCATGTTCCAGTCATATTCAGAGAGTAATATTAACTTAGATAATGAAGTTACAAGTACCTAAACTGCGACAAAAATAACGTTAGTTCATTCTGCACATACACATAAAAAGTGTTTATGGTAGTGAAATAACACTATCAAAAATGCTGAAGCTGCTTACTTTTTTACTTCATACTAACCGAGTTGAAAGGAAGAGAGGATAATTCAAGAGTTATATTGTAATTTGGTATCAAAACTTCCGAACAACTATACATAATATGAATTTGTTACTGTCACTCAGCAGCAACGTCTAAGTATTAAAACAGGATGTTACAAGTAACGAATTATAAATTGCAATATAACGAAGTTATCAATTCATGTTAACTGTATCTCTCTGAATACGATTAAATTAAAGTTACCAAATCTTAATGTAAGTGCAGTGCTGACAAGGCTATTTATATGAAAACATCATTCCAAAGTATGGCTGCATTTTTTATTTTTCTGAATCTTTTATTTTAAGAGGAATCCAACATATCGCTCTTATTAAGATTGAAGTGAATATTCATTAACCCCGGCTCCCGAGAGAGAGGTGTGGACAAACTGCTCAGAGTGTTGATGCTTCATTGCTAAAACGAACTGCCCTCAGGTGGCTGAGTAAGCTTCATATTTTCTTTCAATGTCATAATCCTTCGTAGCTCTTGCAGTACAGTCTTAATTGTGTAATCACGTTGCCATCTTGCTAGTACTGGAACAGCCCTATTGTCCACCTGTAAAAATGTTTTTACTGAATATTAGTATTGTCAGTTTCTGTCAGATGCGTTCCAATTCACTGTGAGCTAAAGCAAGGAGATGCATTATCACCTTTACTCTTTAACTTTGCTCTAGAGTATGCCATTAGGAAAGTCCAGGATAACAGAGAGGGTTTGGAATTGAACGGGTTACATCAGCTGCTTGTCTATGCGGATGACGTGAATATGTTAGGAGAAAATCCACAAATGATTAGGGAAAACACGGGAATTTTACTGGAAGCAAGTAAAGGGATAGGTTTGGAAGTAAATCCCGAAAAGACAAAGTATATAATTATGTCTCGTGACGGGAATATTGTACGAAATGGAAATATAAAAATTGGAAATTTATCTTTTGAAGAGGTGAGAAGTTCAAATATCTTGGAGCAACAGTAACAAATATAAATGATACTCGGGAGGAAATTAAACACAGAATAAATATGGGAAATGCATGTTATTATTCAGTTGAGAAGCTTTTATCATCAAGTCTGTCAAAAAATGTGAAAGTTAAAATTTATAAAATAGTTATATTACCAGTTGTTCTTTATGGTTGTGAAACTTGGACTCTCACTTTGAGAGAGGAACATAGGTTAAGGGTGTTTGAGAATAAGGTGCTTAGGAAAATATTTGGGGCTAAGAGGGATGAAGTTACAGGAGAATGGAGAAAGTTACACAACACAGAACTGACGTTTGAGATGGGCAGGGCATGTAGCACGTATGGGCGAATCCAGAAATGCATATAGAGTGTTAGTTGGGAGGCCAGAGGGAAAAAGACCTTTGGGGAGGCCGAGACGTAGATGGGAAGATAATATTAAAATGGATTTGAGGGAGGTGGGATATGATGATAGAGAATGGATTAATCTTGCTCAGGATAGGGACCAATGGCGGGCTTATGTGAGGGCGGCAATGAACCTCCGGGTTCCTTAAAAGCCAGTAAGTAAGTAAGTAAGTATTAGTATTGTTCATTAGAAACCATCATTATCTATACTAGTGGTATTCAATCTATGGTACGCAGTGTTGTCTCAATAGGTACACATCCTACTGACTAAGTATATAAATATGTCAACATATTTCATTATATGTTGATAATATATTTACATATTTTCTTTTGCAATACCATACCAACTGCTTTTTTCTTTTCTTCAGTAACATTTTACATAAATCATTACTATTAGTATTGCATCAATAACTATTGCATGTGTAATAATAATAATAATAATAATAATAATAATAATAATAACACAGTAGAATTCCTCATATGTGGCAACTGTGAGACAAAACCAGTGCCAGATAACTGATTTTGCCAGATAATTGGAAAATACGTTTATAGGTTATGTAAAGACACACTGTACTGCACAAATATTTTTTTCCATGTTGAAATTTAGTAATTTTCATATAGATATTTAAAAATAAAGTTTTGAAATACGTACAATGTTTATTTTTAGTACTGAATATGGTAATGTACATTAATCAGTTCATAATTTATTATTGCAGTACAGTAATACATAAGAGCGTAAAAAATAATAAAGGTTTTCATAACCTTATGACAATTTTAAAAGTGAGTCATGTGATGTGAAGAGCAGTGTAGCCAACGTCGCAAATATGAAGACAATGAAATAATGCTCGATGATTTGAGTGTAAGAATACTTTGCTTACGTTTTGTGGAATCCATTGTGCAACAGCAGCACTTAGCAGTAATAGCCATGAAACTATCTATCACTCGAATGAAATTTTTGCATGCTGTAGGAGCAGAGAATTTCACACTTTCCTATTTAGACTCATCCAACACCCCTTTGAAATGGGCGAGTTCAAGTGGTAAATTTAAAGATATTGTCTCTGCGCATTATTTCCAAATGACAGCTCACCGATGCTACCCGATATATTCCAGGGACATAACGGGTTTTTTTATCTATGTTTTTATGCGTGAACAATGTAAAGAGTAAACACAATAAGTGGCATGTGCGATCCATGAAAACCACTCACATCTTCATCCGATTCTTCTCTTTCGCATGAATGACTATTTCTTTTTGGCCTAGCCAAAAGTGCCATTGTTTTGGTATTGCTGATTATTTGGGTGCCGAATATGAGGGATTTTTCTGTATAATATGGACCACCAACACAGAATGCATCCAGTTTTGGGACAACAAAATGAGAAATACAGAAAGTTTATTTATTTTAGTTTGGATACCTTACAGTTGGACATCTTATATTAAATATTTCACCATCCTGTCACGATCCATACAGTAAAAATCCAGAGTTTTGGACTGAAATTGAGCAAAGCCAGGTGAATCGAGGCGCAGTGAAATGAAGGTTCAATGAACGTGAAAATATGCGTACGTCAAGGCAGCACGCTAGGAAGAAAGCAAAAATGCAAACGACACAAAACTTCAATCAATGAAACGAGAGATGTACAATGTCGGTATCTGACGCCTACTTTGAGTACGAAACAGCTGACCAGAATAAACCAAGGAGGAAAACAAAACGTGAAGCAGATACAAAATACTGAGGACGAAGGATTAGGGAAACAGCTGGAAGTGCCTGAGGGCAGGAGCATGGACAAGACTAATGGAGGAAATGCAAGAGAAGACATGATAAGAACGAGTGAAGGAATGAAGCGACTACCAGATATTAGTGATTGTGAGGACAGAATAGATAGGGCTTTGGAGAGATTATTAGTGAAGAAGAAGAGTGCTGAAAAGTGAGTGCAAGAAAGTTAGGGGTGGCAAAAGTGGTAGAATTAGGAACAGAGAAGAAAGTGTTAAGTGTAAGAGTGTAGTAAGATAGACATACAAAGATGAATAAAAGAAAATTAAAGTGAAAAAACATCTGAACAAATGTGAATTGGAAGAGAGAGAAATTGGAAGTGTAATTAAGTGAATTAGAATATTTCATGTTTTTCAATGTTGTGGGTTGGGAGTAGTATCACGGGTACTATAACTTTAGGAGTATTATAGAAATAAATATATAGAAAGAGGCAATAAAATAAGAAAATTTAGGAGTTAAGCGACGAGTAAGAGATCAATACGTAAATAAACAGAGGATAGAAAAAAATTAGTGATGTAAGTGTTGTAAAATAGAGAAAAGGGAAAAATCAACAATTAATGAAAGAGAACATAGGTGGAAAATAATGATTACGAGTAGGTAGGTTTGAGAGTAGAGAAGAAAATAAATAAATAATGCAAATTATTAAGGAAGGAATATGCAATATTTAATAGCTAAGCAAGAAACGGAAGGCAGACAGTCCAGGTATGAGATAGAATAGAAGAGGATAGAGAGGGAAGATTAGATAGCAATTCAGTTAAAACAGAATAGAAAGTAATCAAGAAATACTCGGCAAATGAATATATCAATTGAAAAGGGTTGTATGTATTAAAGGGATCGAAAAACAGAAATGTGAAGGCCCACCATAACTGTGAATTGTAAAGTGTGTGTGTGTGTGTGTCTAATGCTCTGGATTTAACAATGAAGTCATCATCCTTCTTGCTTCCCAATATTTTGATGGAAGGTCCACAAATGTCCTAAGAGTTTCACAATTAGCCAGGTGCTCCAGCTCCATGTCCTCTTCTCTGGTGCACAGTAAGCATTTAGGTGAATTCAGTACTCCAATATGATGGAGGTGTTTACTGAGGCAATCATGACCAGTAATCAATCTAAACATGGCCACGGCAGATTTTCGAGGTAGATCAGGAATTAGTTTTGGATCTTTGAATGATTCTTTCCATTTTGAATTTTGATGTTTTGCCTGTTCGCTGTAACTTATTCTTTTTATGACTCGCTTTATGAATTGTAAAGTTGACTGACAAATAAATATCAAATATCAAATACAGTAAAAATCCTCCTACACAGGCTAAAAAAAGGTGCAATCAATGAACTATGTTTCAAACTAGGTAGAACAAATATTAATAAAATAACAGCTTAAACACAACTAAATGCCTCTGCTCCATTATCTTAACTACATTTTTAAGCTACCTTTCCTAGCTAATGGCCTGCTCCTATGCACTGATGCAGAGGAAACAGCCCACACCAGGATTCAGGAAGTGACGATGCCTATTATAAATCATTATATTACTTCAATCCTGCACATATGACCAATAAATTATTATGTAAGGATCAACATTATTACAAAATTTCAACTTACCATGCCAGTGGTTGTGTTAACACAATTCATATTGATCCTAGAAATAAACTTCGCACTTGGGCTTTCATCTGGATATCTCTGTCCGCATTCAATCTTTAGACTGTACATTCTGTTCTCGTAAGGAGTCTGAAAACGAAGGCACACATATTACATAATAGGATGCTTTTCTCATGGTAAAAAAAAAAAAAAAAAAAAAAATTTATACAGCGTGAATCATAAGTAATATAATTAATTTCAGGGGGTTATTACTTTTTTTTTTTAGATATTTTAAACAAAAAAAAAAGTTAAATACAATTTTGCTCATTTTTGCTTCCTTTCAGAGATAAAAATTTACATATGAAATATTTCATTGCGTGTCTTGGGAAGGGTACTAAATAAATTCCCAATATCCTCAGTCAATTTAAGAGAGCAGTGTATTACGATAATAAATGACTGAAAGAATTTTTGTTTAGTCCTTTAAATGTGCATAAATTTGATCCAAACAAATGTAACTTTTTGTTCTGAAAAAGAATTTTTAAATCTTACATTTGTTCAGATTGAATATCTGCATATATTCAAAGACAAAATTAAAATTATTCCAATCATTTATCATCATAATACGCTGCTCTTTTAAACTGACTGATCATAATGGAAATTAAATCAACGACTTTCTCAAAACACACAAAGAAATGTTTCATATACATAGGTTTGATAAAAAGTAATGGCAACACTGCTGTCACGTGACGATGGTGTGTTCGAGAGTTGCCAGCTGTATGGACATGAACAAGGACTGTTAGATGAGTTAGTGCAGCCAGCGGCGACAGTACTCTGTCAATCTACTGCAGTATGTAGAACGTTGACTTTCATAGGGATAGTGCGAGCGCCCTAAGATCATGTTTACAAAACTAGAGCAACGTTCCTGGATCAAAATTGAAGTGGCACGAGGTCGTAGTGCTCAAGAATGTTTTCAGGGACTGCGTGAAGCATGTGGCGATGCAGCGTTGCCATATCACATAGTGGCACGATGGGTTAAAGCGTTTCGGGAAGGCCTTGTTGGAAGTGCTGTGAAGGTGATGTTCATTGTGGCGTATGACATTGATGGGGTAATACTGCACCACGCTGTACCTCCAAGGCAGACGGTAAACGCGGACTACTACTGCAGGTTCCTGCAGCACTATCTTCGTCCAGCCCTCAGGAGAAAACGACGACACTTGGGGGCACAGAACCCCATCATTCTTCATGATAATGCAAAGAGTCATACCGCTGCTGCTGTCAAGGACCTCGTGTCGCTGGCAATGGGAGATTCTGGAACATCCTCCGTACTCACCCGATATGATCCATGCGACTACGATCTTTTCACCAAAGTGAAAGAACCACTGCGAGGGACTCGGTACAATACCAGAGATGAACTTATCCGTGCTTTAGGGCGGTCAATACGGAACATCAACAAAGATGGACGAGCTGATGGTGTACGACGCCTTCCAAACATTTGCCAAAAGGTAATAAATAAGAGGGGGGCGACTATATAGAAGGTACGTAAATGTTGTACCCCTGTGAATAAAGCCATGTCAGAAATATCGAACTGTTGCCATTACTTTTTATCCAACCCAAGTAAAACAATTTTATCTCGGAAAGGAAGCAAAAACGAGCAAAATTGTATGAAACCTTTTTATTTGAAATATCTCAAAGAATAAACCTCTGAAATTAATGACATTACCTACGGTTCACCCTGTATGTGAATAAATTTTCATCACATGTTTTATATTAACCTTGCAAACATAATACTTGCAGCAAACAGAGGTTAATTAATATGTTAAAAAAAGTTCGATTTACAATTTTTGAATTAAAGTTACATAAAAGAAAATTACAAGTTTTCAACAACAGTAATGCTAAAAACACTACATGAGAAGCCACTCACTCGACATGAAGACAATAATGAGGTTTTTTGTTTTAAAATTAATGTTCAAGAAAGAAAAAAAAGGTATGAATTAATAGATATAAAAGAATAATATAAATTAAACTTTGAAACATATATTGGAAATTCAACATGAAATGGCAAACTCTTCAATATTTTATTTATTTGTATAATAAATCTTCTTATTAATGCTGTAAAGAACATATGCCTCAAAACTGTTACCAGTGCATGTACACTTCACTATTTTCATAATTCTTCCAGGTACAAGTTGTTGCTTATTACAGATGCAACTTCAAATCATGAAGTACACTGAGCTAACAAATTTTTACAATATTATTTCTTATATGTAACTTCGTAATTAACAATAAAGTATCTCTATTGTTTTGAACTTAAACCATTTTCGATTAAGAATAATTTTTATTAGCATCACAATACTCATTAAATTGCAAGTCCAGAAGTGAACTCACCTCCATTAAGTAACTAGGCAACTGATGGATTTATGATCAGTCGCAGGTATCAATGACTGAAAGAAAATATACAACAGCTAAATATAACTAGTGGGATGTGGGTACTGTTTTTGGCTGTATTTTACCTCTGTAACGTTATAATTGTAATTTGATCTAATAAACAGATTTTGACAAAATATGTTTTTAGCATTCCTGATACTTTTCATATATCCACAGTCATACGGGATTTAAGGACAGATAATTTAATATTTTGCATTTAACAAACACTGTGAATATTATTAGAATTCAGCATTATTCTTGTACAGGAAACATCTATGAAGTTCTTGAAGAAATGATCATCAAAGTGGCTAGTTTAATTCAATACAAACTTGAAATAAACACAAACGTTTTCACTGTATATAGTCCATACTACAGAACGTCCATATGATAAAACGTCCATAAGGTCAAAATGTCCATGTACTAAATGTCCATACGACAGAAAGGCCATATGATAAAATGTCTGTTAGGTCAAAATGTCCATAGTGTCAAATGTCCATAATGTCAAACTTCAAAGGAAAATTCTGCTTGAATAGAACACAATAAATTTTATTCCATAACTCGTACAAATAAGTTACTAATCATCAGGAACCGGAGCCCCACTTTTAAGATGGTAACTAATTCTTTTAAGATTTAAGAGAATTTCTCCTTTTTCTTTGTACCTGTTGTAGTTTTTCACAATCTGGAGAATTTGTCTTTGATTCGTCAAATAAGTTTCATTCCCGGCTCTTTAATTTGTGTATGCCTCACTCTTGCTTGCAATATTTGTGTCCAAATTCCATTTTCTTCGCCCTTTAGGCAATGTATAAATCGCCAAGTGGATGGATGTACAGCCATCTCGCGTTGAAGAAGATTGTGCCAGTCTTCTACCGCGTTGTTTGTGTGCTGCATGCCTTTCAGGCTTGGGAGGTTCATGTTCCTGTGTCGCCAATACATTGTTGTCCTATCTCTATTAAAGTCATGATGTTGGTACAGGTATCCACGAAAAGAAAGAAGTGGCTTACCCTTCTGTGATGGCACTAACTGAGGATTTCGTTCCGTTTTTAAAAAATTCAGTTCTGATTAGTTCTGCATTTGAAAATTTTTACATAGGTTACTATAACTACCATGAACAATGGATATAGTGTACATTATAGGGCTATGGACATTATGACTCTGGACATCAGAGTGAAGTGGACATTATACTACTATGGACATTTTGATGCTGGACATCAGAGTGAAGTGGACATTATACTACTATGGACATTTTGACTCTGGACGATTTAACATGGACATTTTGACATATGGACATTATAATTCTGGACTTCATGTCTGGTAACCAACACAAACTTGTCGGGCAAAAATCTTAAGAATATCTGCACATTTTCAACATTAATGTGATTTTCGCTTCATGTTTAATAGCAAACACTTATTATTAAAAAAATTCGTGGTAAACTTAAGTATATCTTAATCAGATTATGCCAAACAGTACAATATTTCATACAATGTATAATGCTGTAATGTTTCGAAATATGTATTGTCAAAAGTAAATTTCAAGATATTTACTACCATGTGTTTAATTTAACACTGAAATGAATAAGACCAGGGTCTATTAGACAAAAAGAAAACCATGGAATTTCGTACCTAAATACTGGTAGAGAGTTCAAATCAGGCTTAATTCTTAGCTGGGATCGGATGCTATATGCAAAATGAATTTAAAGAACATAAATTTCGTCAGCTTGTGTAATGATTTATAAAACTCCAAATAATGGGAAGAGGACAACAAAGGAACCTGATGTATTCAGATAGTTTTTAAATTACACCAAATTAAATTCACTACATTCAAAACATAACCCAATAATAATAAAATATTTGCAATGCTTGAAGATGTCAGTCATGAAATGGGCTATGAGAAAATATGTTATATTAAGATAAATTTATATACAAAGTGAACCGTAAGTAATGTCGTAAATTTCAGGAGGTTATTCTTTGATGTACTTCAAACAAATAAGTTTAATATAATTTTGTTCATTTTTGCTTCCTTTTAGAGAAAAATTGTTTTATATTAAACATTTCATAGCGTGTTTTGGGAAAGCCATTGATTTAATTCCCAAAGTGCTCAGTCATACTAACATTTTTAATATTAACCTGTCTATACCTTTAAAGAACCGAAAACACCGCTTGCTCCCCCCCCTACAAGACTGGAGTTCGATGAAACTGGCGTAAAACACAAATCACTCTACTAGGTATAGGATGGAAGAAAAGTAGTTCATCCATTTACGTAAAATAGGAAATATCGCGATTTTGAGTTTGATAATTTTCATTAGGTTTTTCTTTAATCAAAGTACAGCAGTACTGTATTAAGAATAAGTGTTTTTACTCACGAAGTGAGTTATCCATGCGAACGTATTCATTATGCAGTGTATACTGTCTACAGCACATTAGCGTACAATATAGAGAAAGAAGTTAAATTGAAAAATAATCATAATATGAATAATTAAACACAATTTTGAAAATGGTGGCCGTTCATTTCGATACAGGCTTCAGTTCTTTTGTGCATATTATCGCACTATAGACTATTGCATCTAATTCCAATTGCCAGTTTCGTCCTTCGTACTAGTAACTCATGTTAAAATAATTCTGTACCTACTCTATAAAAGAGTACCTTACGTACTATGAATTCAATCTTCACTTCTGCCCGACCCGAAAATATAAAATTACTCAGACATGCTATCTACTGTCCGTCCAAGCGGTTATGCCGCAGGATTGTAGAAAGGGAGGAAATCACGTGACAGTTAATTACTTAACGAGGCCTTTTTATTTAAGTTAAATTAAACAGCTGTATAATATTACGTAAACGTTCCAATTCCTAAGAGAAATTAATGTTTTCGGAAAAGAGCTAAGACAGCCCAGCTTTTACAGAGGGACGAGCAGAAGCAGGTGGGGGAAATCGGGATGCGACGTAGGCAAACGGACAGTACCTGTGCGAAAATATGATTCAATATTGAAAGCTCTTTCGTCACTGGAAAACGCGAACATATTTCTGGAACGTACTATACTCAGTAACTCGGTACTGCTTACTATCTGCGGTCTTGGTTCTGTGTGGAGTTGGAACTTCCTTAGTAGAAGGGGTGGGAATGAAGTACATTAAAAAACTCGGGTACAATAAAAATTGAAGTAAAAATAAAATGATGTCCCTGTATATATGTATGTATGGTATTAAGATAAATGATTGAAAAAAATTTAGTATTATTATTTAAATGTGCAGAAATTTGATCCATACAACTGTAACATTTTAAAATTCCTTTGCAGAACGAAAGTTACATTTGTTCAGTTCAAATTTCTGTACATTAAAAGGACAAAACTACAATTATTTCGATCATTTATCATAATAAACTGCTCCCTTAAACTGACTGAGTATATTGGGAATTAATTCAGTAGTCTTCTCAAAATATGCTATGATGAAACGTTTCATATTATATTTTTTTTTTCTCAAAAAGGAGGCAAAAACAGGCAAAATAGTATTAAACTTTTTTTGTTTGAAATGTCTCAAAGAAATGAAATTAATGGCATTACTTATGGTTCACCTTGTATAATGAAGTGACTTGTTCAAACTGTAAGGAAAAGAAGAGATAATTCTGAAAAGAAACACACTCGAAATGTGGTTATTATCTCAATCACAACTTAAAAAGTTATTACTACTCTCGAGTGCATTGGTGGTTGGACGATATAAACAAATGCTACCTACCACAACCCCTCCCCAAAGTACAAGTGACAGCTGCAATCTGTAGATCTCATGTATATTGATAGTTGAAAGATGTAAAACTCAGTAGTGACTCTTAGTTATAGGCTCTTAGGCGGGGCCACCTCTATAAAAATCACTACAAAAATCTTGACATTTATTTGTGTTTAATCTATACTAATAATAAATCTGTAGCCGAAATTTTTCTGGTAATTTTCGATTTTCCAAAAATAATTGGTCCTAACATATATAATTAACCACCCTGAAACCGAAAATCGCATTTTTAAATTTTTGTTTGTATGTCTGTCTGTATGTTTGTTACCTTTTCACGCGATAATGGCTGAACCGATTTATATGAAAATTGGAATATAAATTAAGTTCGTTGTAACTTAGATTTTAGGCTATATGGCATTCAAAATACTTTATTTAAAAGGGGGGTTATAAGGGGCCTGAATTAAATAAATCGAAATATCCCGCTTATTATTGATTTTTGTGAAAAATGTTACATAACAAAAGTTTCTTTAAAAATGATTTCCGATAAGTTTTATTCTTTACAAAATTTTGATAGGACTGATATTTAATGAGATAAATGAGTTTTAAAATTAAAATAACGCCATCTAAGATGGTGCGATGAATTAAGAACAAATGACTTCGTCTATAAGGGGCCTTGGACAACAACAATCGAAACGGGGCCTTGGACATCAACAATCGAAAGCTATTAAACGTAGCCTACAGAGAATGTTTCTGTGTTTGTATAAAGTCATATCAGAAGCTAAATTAACCGATTTGTATAATTAATTATTATTTCACCATTGGAAAGTGTAGTTTCTCTAGATGGACATAATGCTATAATGTTATTACAGTAACATCTGAGTAAATCGAGGACAGGTAAGATTAATATAGCTTCTTATGCACAGAAAATTTGATAGACTATTTTGTACATTCGTTTTCTGTATTTCTTAAAATAATATTTATGTACACTCATTTTAATATCAGAGAATTAACGAACAACGAGAGTGTATTGATCTAGTATGCAGTAATAATACGTTAGCTTAGCAATCCATTATTTTATAATTCAAATTTTAACTATGATCAATTAAATCGTGTTAAAATACATAAAAATATATGCAATAAATGCAATGCAAAAAAAATTGGGTAATGAGCGAAGCAGATTATGTTGCGCTGTTGTAAAAGTTGTTCCCTGGATCAAACATCGTATTTTAATTATATAATTACTTTATATTTATTTCTAACAGCTGCAGCGGAGCGCACGGGTACGGCTAGTAGTAGAATAAAGATTTTCAATAGAGGAGAAACATCGAAATTTTACTCGGCTCATTCTTTAATAACAGTCAACATATTTGGAACTGTAGGTACCGATAGATGTTTTTGAGATAGGTTATATAGTAATATCAGAGGCTCAACCTCTAGTTTCCCTTCCACACAATAGAAACAGGACGGGGTGGTTTCCTAGTGGAGTCTGGTTAATAAGAGTACAGCTTAGGCACAGAATTTTTACGCCTTGAGTCGTTGCCAACATTTTCTAGCTCTGAGTTTTAAAAAAGCTCTCTTGGAGAAGAGAAAACAAACAATGTCTGACACTCCATTCTTTAGGTTATATGTCTGCTCTCTCATTCAGTTTATGATAGGTCATAGGCCTAACTGGCATTTTAGGATAACATTGTGATGATAAGATGGAGTCATTTAGTTATTTGTTGACACAATTGGTATCCCTGGTATCCTATAAAGTGAAAGTTTTTCACACCTCCATCAGGGACGGGAAAACAATACTATGGAAATTCTAACGTGCAAATTACTTTTGGCTTGTCCTTCGTAATACGAGTATCGGTATTGTATGCGGTTTGTGATTGTGAGAACAGTTTGCGAGGGTTTATTTGAGAACAATGAATTGTGTGTGCAATAATATATCAAAAGAGAGAAGGACCAATTTCGTCTACAAGGAAATGAATTAAAATAAGTCAAGTGCCCGTTATAGGTATATACATACTAGCCGTACCCGTGCGCTCCACTGCACCCGTTAGAAATAAATATAAATTACATAATTAAAATAGGACATTTGATCCAGGGAACATTCGTGTTTGATAGAAGGATAAATCGTTTAATATGTTACTTAATTTAAATTGCATCCAAATAATTAAAATGCGATCATTTTGGTCCAGAGACACTCATTTGGTGCAATGATAATTCCTTTAACATGTTTCTTAATTTTTATTACATGCAACCATAGTTTAATGAAGATTGACATCATTTAGATTTAATGTGTATATTTTATTTTACTTGTTAAAGGTTTCCATTGAATTAAGGTAATAACTTAATTTTAACCCTTGTTTTCTACGTATTCAGTAAATGGCGCTTGGCCCACTGGTTCTGAACCCTTCAAATAACTTAAATTATATTATATAATATTACATATTATATTATATCAGAAGTTACTGTAATAACATTATAGCATTATGTCCATCTAGAGAAACTACACTTTCCAATGGTGAAATAATAATTAATTATACAAATCGGTTAATTTAGCTTCCGATATTACTTCATACAAACACAGAAACATTCTCTGTAGGCTATCTTTCATAGCTTTCGATTGTTGCTGTCCAAGGCCCCTTATAGACGAAGTCATTTGTTTTTTAATTCATTACACGGCCTTAGATGGCAGTTATTTTAATTTTAAAACTCATTTATCTCATTAAATATCAGTCCTATCAAAATTTTTCAAGGAATAAAACTTATCGCAAATTATTTTTAAAGAAACTTTTGTTATGTAACATTTTTCACAAAAATCAATAATAAGCGAGATATTTCGATTTATTTAATTCAGGTCCCCTTATAACCCTCCTTTTAAATAATGTATTTTGAATGCCATATAGCCTAAAATCTAAGTTACAACGAACTTAATTTATATTCCAATTTTCATCGAAATCCGTTCAGCCATTATCGCGTGAAAAGGTAACAAACAGACAGACAGACAGACATACAAACAAAAATTTCAAAAAGCGATTTTCGGTTTCAGGGTGGTTAATTATATATGTCAGGACCAATTATTTTTGGAAAATCGAAAATTACCAGAAAAATTTCGGGTACAGATTTATTATTAGTATAGGTTATAGTAACTTATTGTTAAAATTTCCCAGTTATGGAATTACAGGAATAAAAAAATAAAAAATAAATAAACAAATACTGATGTTCGAGGTCCTGAAAATTTGCCATTTCAGCCTACAGTCTTCCTCAATTTTAAAACCACAAGCCGCGACTGGTAAAACACAAATTCTCTTTCCTCCCTGAGCACAAGAACAACCAGTAAGATGTTTGGCAGCGAGCTTTGTGTTCAGTATGGAAAGGAGGGAAGTTAGTGGCAGAATTACTGGCTAAATGTTTCTGGATAAAGAATAATGAGTATTTTACATGCAGTAACAAAAATTACAACATATTATATTTGAGCGTCGATTTCAAAATAAAAGAGTGCATTTTAATTTAATACTAAGTAATTCTTAAAACAAAAAAAAATAATATCTGCCACTCGTACATTGGGGAAGGAGTGTGATAGGTAGCATTTGTTTATACCAGCATTTCTCAAACTTTTTTAAATTGGGAACCACTTTTTAAAGTCAGAACAGTTACGCGGACCACCTTACTCTTGTTCCCTTCAAAAGCAAATTTATCATTTTTGTAGCATATTTTAATACCAATATACTGTACTTATAGTTTAAAATAGAATTAATTAATTAAAATTAATTTTATATTAGTATTAACTAATTAAGCTAATGTTAATAGAAGACTATTAATTTTTGTTTCTTTAATAATTCAAGGCTATTAGAGTTTGGATAATCTTTAACTTATTAACTAAAAAAATTAATAAATAAATGTTGATGCACACATTAGAGATCGATGAGCCTGCCGATTCTTGCACAGTTCTATATATGGACGTATGCTGGTAAGCTGTAAGTTGGAGATTGTCACATACATCGAGTAGATTTTGGTAGCCTACTTTGTTTTTATTAGAGTTAGTGATGAAAACCCTTTTTCACACAGATACATAGAAGCAAACTGAATTATAATCTCTAAAGCACCATTGTACAGTTCATTATATTCTCTCGTCACTTGTAATGAGGTCCAGAAATTAACCATACCTTCTGCTTGGAATTTCATTTTAAGTCCGGTGTCATTCGAGAGCTCAATTAACCGTTCTCTTTCACTCAATGAAGGTTACCTTCAATATCGCAATGAAAGTGATCACGAACCCACGAAAATTCTTCATATTTACTTGGAAAATAAGTTTCAAATTATGACCTCAAAGTTGTATTATTGGTGTATGACATAGAGTACCATTTCAATGTGCAGACTAGGTGTCAGCAAAACTATTAAGAAAGTCATAAATACATTGAAAAGGTTCGGTACTTTGGTCCTCTGTTATGAATTTGTGTGGTTCCTGGCTGGGTTACACGGCGCCAGATGTGCACGGAAAAAAGATGGCGAGAAACGCCACATTCATAGTGCTTTAAATCCCGCTTTTGTTGTTGAGAGTAGAGTGGAAAGTGGGTAGACGGTGTAAGAAATTTCATAAAATATTAGTACTGGGAGAAAAAGTGAAAGGTGATTGCCATGTGTCATTTCCAAACTCTGGGATTTTCAGCTATAGAGTGAATTTTATTTTTTCTTCTGCCTTTTTTTGAAGGACCACAATGGCAGACCTCGAGGACCACAGCTGGTCCGTGGACCATAGTTTGAGAAACGCTGGCTTATACCATCCAATCATCAATGCACTCGAACGTAGCCCTACAATAGTAAAATAAAACAAATTTTACTTTGCACCATATTCTTCAAATATACAGAGGAGCTCATAAGAAACATAACAAAAATTGACAATTATAATTACCCTAGGAGGGCCAATTATCATCCCTGTCCAATGCGTAAGGGTCATGTCATCATCATTTTCAAGACCCCAGCTTATAGTTCCATCACCAACTCCTTTTTGACCCTGTTCCAATTCTTCAAGCAGACGGAAGTTACGTGGAACAACTGAAATAAAACATTTAGTTTAGAATATGTTGCTGGAAGCTGTATTACATGTAATATGGCAGGGTTTCTGGATCAGGTCTTCTTTCCAGACTGATCAACAATAATAAGCTCATGTTGAAGCCTCCTCTAATGCAGACGTGTATTCGGAAAGAGTAGCCGAGTTGTTATTTTCCATAAATGCCTACCCTATAGCATGGCATGTCAGATAAGATCGTGAACTCAATGCTCTGCATCAGGTGAAACTTTTATTGATTGAAGTTATAATTTCGCAGCTTTACAGTTAATAATGACAACTAAAGGTACGGTCACACGTCGCTACTTTTGCTGCGCAACTTTTTTTGTACTGCAGCTGCAAAAGTTGCGTGTCGTGTTCACACGTAAGCCAAAAGTAGCGCGCTGCACGCTTCTTTTCGTGCTGCGCAACCCGAGTGCTGCAAAAGTTGCAACTGGAGGTTGCGAGTCTGTTCACACACAAGGCGCTACTTTTGCAGCCGCAATCATGCTGCAGGTTTCCATCTCCGTGTTGACTTCTCAATATACATTTTGTGGTTATGTTCGCATTATTAAGAAACTCATGCGAAAGCTTACTTATCTATTATTTGCTTTTCTGTCCTAACTAGTATTCAGAAATTGGCATTATTTTTACTATAAATCTTTCAAAAACGCCTATATACTTAAATGATAACCAACAGCATATTCACGTAATCAATGTTGGCAACCCTCCTGTTTGAAACTACGCTACGGAAAATTAAAAAAAAAAAAAAAAAAAAATGAATTATATCGTCAGCAAATATGCTCAGACTGTGTTGTGCATTTAATAACTGTTACAAATAATTTATTTTCATCACATCGAACATTAAAATATATCCAAACAATAAAAGTATCATTGGCACATTTGGGTGGCAACACTGGTCGCAACCGCAGCAAAATTTTCAACAAAACCGATATCAAAAATGCTAGGAGTGGATCAGGACAGCACGTTTGCAATCTCCTTTTTATGTTAGGTTAGGTTCTTTTCAAACTGAAATGACGAGTGAAACGTACAGTTAAAATTACTCTAACCTAACCTAACCTATCCTAACTTAACATAAAAAGGTTAGGTTAGAGTAATTTTAACTGTCCTACGCTTCACTCGTCATTTCAGTTTGGAAAGAACCTACCCTAACCTAACATAAAAAGGAGATGTGCAAACGTGCTGTCCTGATCCACTCCTAAAATGCTGCGGCTGCAACCCTGAGAACTCTGTTCACACGTCGCTACTTTTAAGCTGCGCGCAGCATGAAAAAGTAGCGGATAGCAGGTTCGACAGCCGCTACTTTTCGGGTTGCACCGTTGTTCACACGTCGCAGTACGAGAGTTGCGCAGTTTTTTGTACTGCAGCGCTGCAAAAGTAGCGACGTGTGACCGTACTTTAAGCACCGTTGATATGTCATCTCTATTCTAGAATAACCAGCACCATAGCCTTTGAAAGAGTACATGCCACAAATTATTTCGCGGAAAAAATACTCTGCTCCAACCAGGAGAACGCGTCTGAATGACAGTAGGGCGAGACATGGCATACTACGCTACTACTCACTAAGAAAGCAGCAACTAAAATAGGTATTAAATCGTAATGTATTTAACAGTACGAGGTTAATGTTTTCAAGTCTGATGTAGCTGAGAGCCTCACCTTATCGCCAGCCAATCACAAAAATCTATTATCAACCTGCAAGCGATAGATGCCCTGCATGCCTCTCCACCGTGGCATGGTTGGACACTGTACATCATTTTTATTATTTTGGTCCACGGTAAAATCACAGTCTACTATATAGAGTCACGAAGCTTGAGTTTTGAAGGTGCTAGAAACAATAGACTGTGACGGTACTATTTTGCATTGCCTGTAATGAGGCGATATTAGCGATCCTAGTGGTGAGCAAGTATCTAATGTTTGCATATTTACTACGTATTGAGCTTCGCGACTGTATATACTAGACTGTGGTAAAATAATGTTTACTTCATTTGCATTATATCTTTGGTCCAGGGGAAAGTCTTAAATGGCAAAAAAAAGGCCAAAGAATCGCGTCGATTGCACACTTTAACCTATGCAAGGAGGGGAGTAAACGAAGTTTTACAGAGTGTCTTTTAATTTCTCAACAAATGATATGTATTGTTAATGAAAGGCGTTCGTATGAGATAAAGGATAGTGTGGCTCTTATACAGATAGTTCACTTTACGAGGAATGCTGAACCTAGCAACAGCGCGGGCGCACATTCACATTACTGCCACTAGATTTCAAATATGACATATTGCGTACTTACCGATTACTTCAGATAATGCTGAAAAGACCTCCTTCTGCAATGAGACACGCCCTACATCTCTAAAATTACGTGACACATCCTGCAATTCAGCTTGAGTAATTTTGGTCATTTCCTGTTGTATTGCGTCCTTCAGTTGTTCTAAAGTATGCGGATTATTTTTATACACTTTACACTTTAAGTTTTCCCAAAAGATAAAAATCACAGTAACTGAAATCAGGAGATCTCGGGGGCCACAAACCTCTATTATTATCTGGTCTTCGAAAACTTCCTTTATGGTGTCCATTGAACGTTCGGCAGTAAGTGGGCTAATATTGTCCTGTTGAAAATAACTGTATTGTTTTTCTTCGTCAGTAAGCTGGCTGAAAAATGGAGACAATATTGTATTCACACACACGTCTGTATTCATAGTTATGTTATAAAAGTAATGGCCCGATTATTCGTCTCGCACTAACCGCACACCAAAATCCCTACTTTATAACTGTGCAACAGAACTTGCTGCACAATATGCGAATTTTCATCACTCCAGTATCGCACTTATCAAGAACTTACATGACCACTGAGATAAAACCATGCCTCATCAGCAGGCTTCGAGACTTGGGACCCGATAAAATAAGTTTACTGTGCATGTACTATAGGTTGTTGACTTGCTGCAGGTAGCGAAAGGTGTTGAGGTAACAACGTTGCTATTTAGAATAGAGTACGGTAGTATGGGGAAACACACACTTAAGTTATGAACATTCAGAAAGTAAATATACATTACACAGTGACAATGTCAAAAGAATGTGAAAAGCATTTATTCTCCTGTCTTATAAGCATTTGTATTTAATTATATACAGTGTTAATGGTGGAAATAAACATGTAGCAATTTTAATTTCTTCATTTATCCTATTGGTCGTCTTTAGGAAGTGCAGTTACAGTACCGAATTGCAATGTATTACGAGATACATTTTCAGTATCTCTAACATAAATCTTTTTTCGGTTATCTGCCAAACACAGTGAAAAGCTGTGCTCTACGTCGCATGACGTGATAGGAGCAAAACGAAAAAACCTAACATTATTGCAGTCTCTAAGAGACAGTCCTTTATTCTCGGGTGACTCTATGTCCACTAATTTGCTAATATATTACACAATGTTCCATACCCGCTATTTTTACACAAAATTGATTTCCACTTCTGTTTACACGTTCAGTAACCAGTGTACTTGGTGTATCATTAATTCTCTGCGTCATTTCCTCAACTAATTTCAAGGCTTCCGGCATTTCTTGCTCTGACTTTTCTAACCGTGTAATAGTTTCAGACAGTTTAAAAATAGATTTGTACGAAAACCATTATTCGTCAGAATCTTCAAATCCAGAGCGTTTTCCTTTGCATATTTGTTGGCATTCATTCTACAGTACCCCCACCCACTGTACGCTTTACCACTATACTCAGTACACCGTTATGCGGATTTCCCACTGAACTCCTCTATCGGGTCCGAAGTTTCGAAGCCTGCTCATCAGTCATAAACATTAGCTGTGGATCATGGTGTCCATTGTAAATATTTTCAAGAAACCAATTGCGGAACTATATTTTAGGGGCAAAGCCTGTTTGATTGTTTTCTTGCACAGACATTTTATATGGTCGAAATTTAATTAGCTTTGTGAGCTGACCAGCAGGATATGTTTGAGTTAGGCGACGAAGAGATTCCTTTGGACTTAATTCTAATTGCACTGTAGTATCTTCAAGTTTTTCTATATTAAAACATGTCATTTACATTTCCTAGGCTTGTCACAAACTGAATCTGTTGTATGCCACTTTTTAATTAACTTCGAAATGCAAGACTGTGTAGGAATTGTTGAACTGAGAAATTTGCGCACAAATCTACGAATGCATTTGTTATAATTGTTTTTCTTTACATAACACTCCACTAGATAAATTCGTTCTTCAATAGTAGGCCTATATGTCATCTTCTCACAAAACACGTGTACACCACAGTAAACTTCAAACTCAACTGAGTCAAGATATGTTGGAACCCAGGACTTTGCACAGCGCACAATTCTGCTCCTGCTTGGTCTGTAATTCAAGCATTCCTCGTAAAATGAACTATCTGTACTAAGCAAGCTAGCTTATACAACAGGGGTACTGTAATGCAATTAAAACTTTACCCTATTTAATACTTTATACAATGTCTCCGACGAAAATATCCGTAAACAGCTATTTCATAATTTTACTCTGTGGTTCTGAGGCAAAAGGTGATGTCAATTTTTTTTTTTTGGCGAAAATGAGATTTTGCGATATGTTGTGCATCACAATGATATATATCTTTATCGTGGCACAAGATGACATGCATATCTCTACTATTTTTATCTCTAACCCTTGTTATGAAACATGATTACATTTATTTTGTACGGTCGTTCAAACTTTAAATACTTGCTCCTGAAAAACATGTAAGAAATGATATTACATTTTGCCCGGAGCCACAGAATTACTGTACAAATGAAAATAGAAAAAAAAAAACCAATTGCCTTACGTTTTGTGCAAATACAATATTCAACTGTACAAGATATACAAAGGCGGCCGGGTAGCTCAGTTGGTAGAGCAGCTGGCTACGGACTGGAAGGTCCGGGGTTCGATCCCAGGTGGTGACAGGATTTTTCTCGTTGCCAAACTTTCAGAACGGCCCCTAGGTTCACTCAGCCTCCTATAAAATTGAGTACCGGGGTTTTCCCGGGGTAAAGGCGGTCAGAGCGTGGTGCCGACCACACCACCTCATTCTAGTGCCGAGGTCACGGAAAGCATGGGGCTCTACCTCCATGCCCCCAAGTGCCTTCATGGCATGTTACGGGGATACCTTTACCTTTTACAAGATATACAAAGCTGTCGAGATATTATTGGGGGAACAAAGATTCTGGATAACAAATAGGCTGCTGTAATCTATTTTGTGTTATGATCTCTTGTTTTTAACGACAAATTACAGAAGGCGAAAAATCTGTCTACAACTTGTCTCGAAATTTAAATTTCGTATATTCACAAACACAAAACTATAATAATAATAATAATAATAATAATAATAATAATAATAATAATCCGTGGTGCTACAGCCCGTGAAGGGTCTAGACCGACCAGCCGGCTGCTGGCCTCACGCCCACATGTCGAAGCAGAGGTGGACGATCATCCAACCAGAATGGAGGTATCGTGTGGTTAGCACGATGATCCTCCCCCAGCCGTAATAGCTGGCATTCGCAACCGGATTTCGCTACTTATCGTAGCTCCCCAAGTGCATCACGATGCTGGGTGGGCACTGGTCCCATACACTGGCCGAAATTTCATGAGAAAATTTCTTCCCCCATGAGGACTCGAACCAGCGCGCATTCCGTAACGCGAGTCCTAGACTAGATGCCTTAGACTGCGACTCCACGGTGCGGGACAACAAACACAAAACTAAGCATATAAAAAGCGTGGTTTAAAAAAAGCCAGTTTTTTAAACCACGCCAAAAAAGTGAAGGTCCATACTGTATATTTTCATGCACGGATATATACTCCACAGGCACAACTAGAGTATTTCCCACGTAAATGACTAGAGGCTGAACTAAGTATATTGAACAGTATGATACTGACAAGTACAAGACATTCAGTAAGGTCCAGAATATCAGACATCATACTCAAGATAATTCTGCTGTACTTATCATCATTCACTAAAAGATTAAAACTCACTTTCCAACAGTTAAAAAATTTAAGAACGATGTCCGAAAATGAGAAGGGATTTCCTACACATTAAACATATGTTATTAAATTATGGCATATTAAATTATTTCACAATACCAAACCACAGATATGATAAGGGAGAGAAGTCTGATTTGAAAATGAAATATATGTTATCTCGAAATATTTCAAAGATAAGAATCAAACCAAGAGAAGGATCCTTATTTATTTCGAGCATAGAATGATGTTATGTTACTATGAATCTTTACTAGTAAGTCCACAGTGTAACTATTCAAAATTAAACATGTAACAAACTAAATCGAATTAAACTCAATATTTCTTGTAATGAATAAAGGTGAATTATTTCATAAACTATAAAACATATCAAAGTTGAACGACCTATAAGAGGAGATATAAAAACTTCAATTTGAAAGGACTACATGAATGACTGCAGTAGATGTGACTCATCTTTGTTAGGGCTCAATAAAATTCTTTTTACAGATACAAGAATTTGTTATAGTTTGGTTAGAACAACTTCAGTACAGACAGAAGAAAATTGTGTTTTTTTTTCGGCCTCTAAAAATTCTTTTTTAAAACCTGCACATAAGGGGATTCTGCAATGACATGCTTTTCCAATTAATAATATTTATTAATAAAATACAGTCTTGGCCATACAAAATTAGTTTAACGACTAGGATAACAAATCAAGGCGTAAAACAAGGTTGTCCGCTGTCTCCTTGTTTATTTAATATATACATATATATATATATATATATATATATATATATATATATATATATATATATATATAGGCTATTAATGCACTTATTAAGGACTGGCAAATTGATTTGGCCAAACATTTTATGATCGATAACAAACCCCTTAATACTCTGCTCTACGCAGATGATTTAATTATATTAGCTAACACCGAAGACAACTTACAAATGGCAATTCATAGGCTATATCAAAAAGCAAAAGAGTACAATTTAGAAATTTCTATACACAAAACAAAAACCATGGCCTTTATTGGTAAAAATTCTATAAGAACTAAAATAGTTATCAATAACTTTGGAGTAGAGCAAGTAAATGCTTTTACTTATCTTGGCTGTAATCTCTCCTATATTGATTCTCGAGATATAGATAATAAATTAGCCAAATTTCAACAGCTGCTAAGAACAATTAGAAATACACTGTTTAAGAAGGTCCGGCAAGACACAATTTTAAATTCTACAAAACAATGGCCGTTCCAACTTTGCTATATGGATCAGAAACTTTGACTCTAACAACTAGTCAACTGAAAAGAATAGAAGCAGCTGAGATGAGATTACTAAGACCGCTAGCAGGCTACACTCTCTATGACCATAAATATAATGAAGACATCCGACAAGAACTAAATATTGCAGCCATTACAGAGACAATCCACAAGTATCGGAGCAACTGGCATGAGCATGTTCTACAGATGCCAAATGATAGACTACCCAGGAGATTATTAAATTACAGACCCCTTGGATACAGAGATCGTGGACGCCCGAAGAAGCGATGGAGAGACCAGCTTTTCACCTGAGATGGAACAGGCCAAACCCTGATAGCTATTGATGATGATGATTAATAAAATACATGCCTTTTTAATGAGAATAAAGGGAAAATAACTTAAAGAGTTTCAGTTGTTTTTGTGTATATCTACACGATAGAAGTTTCAATTTAAAACAGGATAGAACATATTTTTAAAAATTAATAAAATAAAATAAAAACATTTTTTCCCTACAAAATGTTAACATTGAGAACCATTTTAGGCAGAATGGCCTATTCCCATTCTAACTCTGAGTCTACATTATGACAATCAGCTTCTGTAATCGGCAACTTCAGTAGCCTATGTCATCATTGAAATGTTTTTTTATTAGGTTATTTTACGACGCTGTTTCAACATCTAGGTTATTTAGCGTCTGAATGATATGAAGGTGATAATGCCGGTGAAATGAGTCCGGGGTCCAACACAGAAAGTTAACCAGTATTTGCTAGCATTGGGTTGAGGGAAAACCCCGGAAAAAAACCTCAACCAGATAACTTGCCCCGACCGGGATTCGAACCCGGGCCACCTGGTTTCGCGACCAGACGTGCTGACCATTACTCCACAGGTGTGGACTTGAAATGCTCATATCCTCCAGTGTATTACAAACATTTCTGCAAGTCCTCCAGGTTTTTCTTATTTATTGGGACCTTTCCACCAGGATAAGCATTCTGTGATGATAGTGCAGGAACATTAGTAGTCTTCCAGGGCCATTTTCATAGACATTCTCAGTGCGGGCTTCCAGTGGATGATCAGCGAACTAACCTTTTTCGTATTCATAAACCAGTGTTAGCGATATGATATGAATCCTGTACAAGTAATCAGTCGATAGCCAGGGCTAATTTAGCACGCTCGTAACGCAAGCTAGGGAAATGTCTATGCATAGCACCCCCAAAGACTAAAGGTAGAAGAGAAGCCACAAATGAACGATTTCGTGACAACTTGATTTGCCTACTGTAGACAGATCATTTGAACAACACAATACTTTAAGCTGTTCAATCGTCTGGGAAAGTCATGGCGTTCATATTCTGAGATTCTAATGGGATAGCCTACCAAAGGGGAGAACAATAATCGGAGAATATTATTTAAATCTCCTGCAGCAACTGAAAGGGAAAATTCACGAGAAGAGGCCGGGTATGGCCAAGAAGTGTTGTTTCATCACAACAATGCACCTGCTCAGACATCTGCAATCGCGGTTGCTAACTACACTAACTACAGTTCGAATTATTGCTGCACCTCTCCCCTTCCTCATTATCGGATCGCGCACCCTCAGATTTCTTTCTTTTCCCAAAACTCACTTGGGTGAGAAGAAATTTTCGTCAAATGAAGAAGTTATTGCACCAGCAGAGGGCTTTTTTGCAGGCCTCGAGGAATCTGTGTACAGATACGGAAATAAAGTTTGGAGCTCCCTTACTTTATTAGTTTTGCTTACAATACACAGCGCATGTACAGTAGACAAGAGCCCCTGTCAGGGGTGCCAGATAAAGGAATCGAAACCGTCGTACTAACTTATAAAAATTGTCGTACTTCAGCATAAAATTGTTGTACATTTCTCAACTTCTTAATATACTTCTAGTCCACAGCTGTGTAGTATTGGTTAGCCCATCTGATTGTGAAACGAGTGGGCCAGAGTTGAAATCCCGGATGAGACGAGTTATCTGCTTGACGTTGTTTCCGGGTTTTCCCTCTACCCATTAAGAGCATATGCTGGTTAACTTTCAGCGCTGAAGTCATCACTGACATTATCACCTTCATGTCACTACGCGGTTGATAAAGAATCGCAAAATAAATATATCTACGAGTAAATTTTAGTTCCAAATAAAAATACTACTAATTATAGTTCACATCCACAATGACATTCAGCATTGAAACAAATCACCACCCATTTCTTCATCAACACTGTCATCGCAGTAAGGTGTGCACGATGACGCTTGGTTAGAAACAAATTTCTTATATTTAAAGTCAGCAGAATTTGATCTTTGGCAGATGCGGCGGCAGAAAATTATATCAAATTAATTCATCTACAGTAGACTCAAACCCAACACCTCTATAATTTCAGCGCGTTTAGACTTCTTAATGCTACTGCGGTACTATTTAATTGATAAAAGATTTCCTTTATCGAACAAACAAGGAAGTTACTAAAATTAAACTCGTATTATTTTGATATAACTGCGCCGTCTACGTGAAACCTAAAGCTCAAGATGACAAATTATGACTTGCATGGCAAGCATAGTTACAGATCGATTTTCAAAGCATTCCTCCCCTCCCCTTAAAAGATGTTTCTTTCATATTAGTCCAGGGCATATTAAATGAAGAAAACTTATCTAAAAGGGACGAATTAACCATAAATTTCATTTTAATTATAGACCAACATTATATGTTCCCAATTATTTTTTTTCCCTTCAGTGAAATAGTCGTACAAAATTGCGTACGACATAAAATGCGGTCGTACCTCGTACAATGAGTCAAAATAGTCGTATGCGTACTACTATAGTCGTACGTATGGCAACCCTGGGCTCTGTATATATGCTACTTGTGGACAGTCGTGTAAGATTGTTATCTACAGCTGGACTACCACCAAAACTCACTCCAAATTTTAATTCCGTACCTGTACAAGGATATAACAGCATTGCAGCACCAGTGGACCAAGTGTGTGAATCTCAGGGGGGATGTTAAGAAATAAAGATTATTTCAGAACAATCCTAGTTTAATTTCTACGTCAGGATATGAACTTTGAAACAACCCTCGTATATAGTACAACACTTGGGCGTTATTTTCTGTTTTAATAAAAATATAGTGGCCAATAGCATCTTGCAGTTAAACTAGAGCACAATTAGTTTTGGTGATTTCAGAAATAAAAATCCGCCATTACACTACCTTATTATAGACCAGCAATGACATCACAGAACAAAAAAATCTCCAGCCTTTGTCTAGAACTTGAAAATCCTGCACAGATTCGTATAGGCAAGGCATAACAAAAGCCTAACAAAACCAACCTAACCTGTCAGAGATTCATATAGCCTATGCAAGGCATAGTGTGAGTGTACACTAGCGTGATACTTTCGTAATATTGAGGGTTCAGAATGACAATGTTCTATCTAGTGTTTAGTAAATTTTACAGGAGAGCATTTTAAAAGTTTGGTTGTTAACAAAATCAATGCAGATAACAATCTTTTCAAACTAACTTTATCATGAACAAAAACTGAGAAATCAACATATAATTTATATAGTAGATAGCTGTGAAGTAGCAGAATTCAATGCAACAAAAATCTCAATTTTGCTAGAAATGTCAGATAGAACCTTGTCATTCTGAGCCCATGATGTCACCAAAGTTATGTTGGTACGACTGAGGAGCTCTACCATTTGAAGATGTATAAGCTGAGTACGAAGAACTAACTCAGTGCTTTTCATTTTCATCTTTGTTAAATTTACCTTTGCAAATGAGTACTATGCTGCTCTTATTCTTAAGAGGAGCTCAGTTTGTTCTACGACCCTATTAATATCAGTAAAAAATTCAATACCTATCACATAATTCGCGTTAAAAATACGCCCATAGTTTACATTCTAATTTTTGGAATTGGCTAGTACAGCCATTTCACAGTCAATTGTTTAAATTTTTTTCCTTCATAATAATCTATTTCTAAGCTACCTTTTTACTCTCTGACAATTTTGATATCAAAAACAAAACAGCAATAATAACACACTACTGTAGAAATAAAAACAGTTATGAAATTACAGAATCAGACAGTATGCTCATACAGTGTTTTCCATGTTCGAAATAAGAGCACGACACAATTTTAATCAAATCAAAACTAGCCTACAAATTGCAATAAACTTCAACTAATTATTCATGCAGGGATTTTTTACAATCTGCTAAAAATGTCGGAAAAACTATCATGCAAGATAAAAATTGTGTCAAAATACATTTATTTTTAAACCTAATTGCCAAAGTGTAGAATAAGGTTGTTTTTAGTACTTCAGCCGAATAATTTGTCAATTTTCTGTTATTTTCTATATAAAAAAATTGCAAGCCTCGAATTACCAGTACTTTGTCATAAATAATATAATAGGCCTATATGATAAATGAATGCTGCCTCACAGTAATTATGTGAAAATATACTGTATCGATTATTCCTGATTGAATAAAATTTTCTACTCATCTTCCACTTGAATCTCAATAATAACTTACCTTAACGCAAATGTAAAAACTACCTAAAAACAATTAACGTTCAGATTTTAACACCAATTCGAATGTTTCAGATCATCATGACAAGTTCTTCATTGGAATGATATAAATGGATATCAGCCAATCCGTGAAAAGTGGGAATTTGAAGAAAAAATTATAATTTGGAAAATACTTTTATCTGCAGTAGAACCTAAAACTCGTGTATTTTCTAATATCAACTTATTTTTTAAGCATTTACATTGTCATGTTATGATACAGTTAGCACTGCACCAAAAGTTGAGTAAAAATATACTGAAATTGGCTAACCTAAAATAATTTAATGGATCAGCGAATAGAATTCATTTATGGTGGAAAACAAAGAAGCATTGTTGTAGTTTTCAACCTAGTATTCAAAACATTCAAGGTAAGCACTATTTTTAATGTACACGAACTTGAATTATGTAAGTACATGTTGCAACATCCATTAAAAAAGAAGCTTATTATAGTTCTTCTGAAAGTGTAGTATAGGCCTATAGTTTGGTTTATGCCAAAACTTCTGGAAGTACTGATGGGATCCCAACCAACTTATGCCCACATTTACTACCTTTATTTACATAATATTTGTCTTAAAAAGACGTAACGGATGTTACAATACACCTGTCTTGTCTAGAGTACACTTAACCTAACCTAATACGTGTACCGTAACAGTGAAAACCATATGAGTTCAATGTTTCTGCCACAGATTTAGAGATGGCTGAAAATACAAGAATTGGATGCCTAAATGTAGAGTAAAAAAGAAAGAAAATGAAAAGATATGGTACTTAAAAGTATTTGAAAAAGGATCGAGAAAGCAACAAGAATAATTATTAAAAGGAGACGGTTAAGTGTGTAAGTGATGAAATACTCCTGCTGCAAAGAGAGAAAACTAGAAAAGAGTACAAGAATGGAGAAGAAAGAAGGCAGCAGAAAAAGCAAAAAAACAACACAATACCTGAAAGCGCACTCAGAACCTATAAAGCTCAAGTACCTAGCCTACTTTAAGAAATTCGTTTGCAAAGTACAATCTGCCCTTCCACATAGTCCACACTAGAAAAAAGATGTAGTTCGTAAGCTTGAAAGAAACCTTTCATAATGATCAACCTCATTACAAATGGTAAATAATGTAATTAAATGTTATGAAAGTGATGAGATTGACTGGCAGGTTCCTGGTAAATGTGACTTCATATCAGTGAAAGATAATCAAACTGGTGAAAGAATGCACTTGCAGAAAAGTTACCTTGAAATGCAAATAGATTAAAACTCGTGCACTTTTTTTAAGTAAAGTTCAATATCTCTCTGTCAAGGTCCAAATTTTATGAACTCAGACCAAAACACTTCACTGTGAGTGTGAGTGTGAGAGTGTATGTGTATGTGTATGTGTGTGTGTGCGCGTGCATACAGCATATGGACTTTTCATTTCTGGTAGAGGCTATCTCTGAATTCTCTAACACGGGGATTCTGTTAACTCTGAGACTGTTGTTACAAGCTCTATGTTGTAATCTTGATAGTGAATTCTGTATGACAAACTAATGTGCTATATGTCACAGTTACATACAGCACCATTACTAAATTACTCGTAACATCCGTTACAAAACTGATGTAACATCCGTTAATTTATACTACGAAAAATTTTAATTTTTTCTAAAAGTTATCTTTTCCAGCATACATATTGGTTCTTTATGAAACAGAAAAAAAAAAAAAACAACTCAATTTTTTTTCTGTAACATGTAGCCTATAACCAGAGTTCTGAATGGAAAGGTACGAACTTGTAAACTTGTTCCCAAAAATTGTAGTACCAATACCTATTACAGTATTAAATATTCTAATTTCTTGAAGGGGGTTTGAAATTTCACATGAAACTTTATAGTGCAACTGCTTATACATGTATATTTATTGGCTTAAACCATAGAATTAGGCTAGATAAAACAAGATTTCTTTGGTTAATATATCACATGAAAACAGTAAAAATGTAACAACCATTACATCCAGATTGGCTGATAACATTTCTAAAAGTTCCAATGTGTCTGTCCTTTTTGTTTTTCACAAAGTAACTTTGTGCAATGATTCCATATACGTAAAAAAAAAAAAATGGTAAAGGTATCCCTGTCACACGCCATGAAGGCACTTGAGGAACATGGAGGTAGAGCCCCATGCTTTCCATGACCTCGACACTAGAATGAGGTGGTGTGGTCGGCACCATGCTCTGACAGCCTTTTACCCCCAGGAAAGACCCGGTACTCAATTTTATAGGAGGCTGAGTAAATCTCAGGGCCATTCTGGAAGTTTGGCAACGAGAACCCCGGACCTTCCAGTCCGTAGCCAGCTGCTCTACCAACTGAGCTAACCGGCCGCCCTATATATCGTTACTAAAATAGTAATTAGCATAATAGCCTAGTTGCAATAATAAAAAGTAAATTTAACGATTTTAATCCATATTCTTAAAAGTATAAAAATACGGTTATATCCTAATAACAACACTATGTCGAAATGAAACTAAGTTGTAAATTACCTGCTTGAGTAGTTTCGATTTTGTATCAACTATCTTCAGAAATAGATGGTTGATACGAAGTCCAAATTAGTAAAAACTAGTAATTTACAACTTAGTTTTCATTTTAACACATGACAGTTGTTATTATAACCATGTTCCTTAAGTGATATATATGTTAAAAGTGTATAATCAAGATGTATAAAAATATTATCGCTTATCCAAAACTGGATTCTGTAATGTAGGCCTACATTATGCTTTAAAACGGAACCACTAAATACACAAAATTTCACGTTTAATCGTATTATAAATGTAGTGATATAATAAAGGTGATGATTCATCCCAATAACATCTTAATATGATACACACCTTACTATGATAAACAGAGCAGCGCTGCAAATCCCAAAATAGGGTCATAAATGATCTCTGAGTAATGTAAAATTAAAGGGTACTGAAATGCGATATTTTCGTTACAACGAGTTGTAATACACTTATGCAGCTTGTACACACGCATGACTCAAAATAAGGTGGGTCCACGAGACGGACAGTTGCTCTTAACCTTACTATGTAGGCCTACTATACACAATTCCCTTCAAGGTTATTCAGGAGATGGCACAATTGCTTATATAATTGTTACCTTACACCCAATATATTTAACAACTAAACATTAATAGTGTTATAAATGCAATCCACATCGAAGTGAATGTCTCGACCTTTCCTTAGAAATGGCGGGTGCGGCGTACACCGGTACGTCCAAAAAATTGCTTAATGTTGACCTATTAAGGTAAATGATATACAGACACTACTATTTTAAAGATCTCACAACATAATTTAAATAATGAAGTTATTAATTACAGGTCTAAGATGGCGTTTCGTAAGCATTAAGTTGCAATTTTCTAAGTCACTTACCCACACCGCCTGTGGATGTCGCCATGATAGTACGTCGGTCTGAACGTCCAGAAAGCGAGGTTAATTTTGTAACACGTTTGTAAATAAATTCACAATACTAATTAAACTAACAAATACAAATTCATATAGCGATATAAATTACTTTAAACACTAAAACTAAAACATAAGTGATGACTTTTCCGAACCAATACACCACTTCGATTTTGCGTATGAGAACCCCTGCGGTACAGGATGTCCAACGTGACGTGACCTGTCGTACCGCTGTGTCCGATTTAATCACAGCTGCATTGGGGAATTTTGTGAAATGTCGAAAATCAGTGTGGCCAACATATATTAAGATTTAAATAAGCCAATATGTCTTTTTCATGTGAGTGATGAATGGCAGTAAATTAGATGTGAATTTACTACGGTATAATAAAAGTGTGTCTTGATTCTACGTTTATTTAATCATTGTTTCAAGGGAGCTTAAAATTTATGCTTTATGCAGGAATTTGATCCATTTTTAACTTGAGTGATCTCGAAGTTCTGTAAGCTAATGGTCTCAAAATTTATGTTAATTATAATAAGGATTTATTGAAGTTAATAAGCTATGTGCAATTTAATTTCAGCGTAGTATACAGGCGGTTGATACACAAATATATTCACCGTCATTGTTCTACCTCCAGAAGAATGAGTGTATTCACTATAAAAGTAAATCCTGTGACAGGAAAATCGGAATGGGAGCTTCAAAATGAAGATTATGATTACCATCAAGAGATAGCACGTTCAGCATTTGCAGATATGTTACATGATACTGAAAGGGTAAGAGTATATCAATTGAATTTGTTGACACTTTGTCATTACATATAATGGAATTGTTATTTAGCTTCAATTTCTGTCAACAAAGAAGCTTCTGGATACTGGTAAGCGCTGTCTTGTAAAATTGAGGTCTCAATTTGCTGCCAAGGTATAGGCCTACTTGCAATGGGTGGCGTTTGCATGGAGGCCATGATAAGCACAGAAACGCCATTTCGGATAGCCTAGAAAATGAAAGGGAATAGCACCAATGAGCCACAGTAATGTGTACTTAAACCGTTTTACTACAAATTAGTCTATGTAAAATACTTACCTTTGCTCAATTTGTATATTTTTGGTACAGGGAAAATACTCCTTCACGAAAACACTCGTCTTTTTTTTTACGAATGTTAATTCTGACAAGACGAGTATTTTCCCTGGACCAAAAGTACAATATAGGCTAGATGGAGTAAAAACTAATATTTTACCACGAAGTCAGCTAGAGCTTTTTCCTTTCATTTTGTGAGTTATCCGAGTGAATTTACAAAGTGGTACGAAATGGCGTTCCTGTGCTTATCATTTTTAATTTATTCCCAGATCCCTGGTCAGTAACAGTCTTTATAACTTTTTTCTCTGCAGTAACTGATTCTGAAGTGGTGCAGCTTCTGTGTTTACTTTGCCCATTGGTAATGAAATGGATGTTAGCAGGAATTGCATATCTTCAACATTTATTTTCAAGCTGCATTGGAGACTCTTAGACCTAGAGCTGAATGAAAGGTGGGGGGGAGGGAGAGCAACGGTGAATGGTTCAAAGGTTGAGTTGTTTGGACTTTTTCCATTGCTAATTTTCAAAAATTGTAGCACAACGTTTCGAAGAGAGATCACTCAATAAAAGAATTGTATTCCAGTGGATACCATCCCATTGTGGAATCCTGGGAAACGAGAATGCGGATGCTTTAGCAAAAAAGGGCAGCACTGCTACTTACAGACCTGTTACTAAATCTACGTATTACTCTGTGAAAAGATTTATTGAATCTACATACTTAGACTTCAACAAACAAAATTTGATAACACAATGTCAAGGGAAAAAATGGAACTCTCTGTATCATAATCCACAGTTAATTCCCGATTTACCACGAAAATCGTCTGTAGCTGCATTTAGATTGGCAACAGGCCATGATTGTTTGGCCAAACACCTGCATAGAATTGGAATATATCAGTCCCCTAACTGCCCATTGTGCAACTCAAACCAAGAAATGGATTCGGAACACCTCAAAATCTGTGCTGCAGTGGCTAGCCATGATAATATCTTTGAAAAATATTGGAGTGCAAGAGGTCAAATGACTTTATTGTCAAACGCCTGGCATTAGAAAACAACAACAATTTTTTTAAATTACCAATGGAAAAAGTCCAAACAACTCGACCATTGAACTCTCAGACCTTATCTATCAATCACTTTACATTTTTTTCACATATTTTCAGACATATGAGCAGAGGTGGTTCTGGTCCGGGGCCCGAGAAGGGAGGGCAGTTTCAATGAAATATAAGTTATATTTTTTTAATTCCTTAATTATTGCTGAATAAATTGCTCATTTACTTGGTATAAAGCAAACTAATGGATTTAAATGAACTTAATTTCACATTAATTTTTGTTAAAGTTTTATTTATTCTGTATTTAAAGTGTGTTCCCAGAGGAAGAAATTAAGTGGTTTTGTAGTAGCCAAATATTAGTACTAGTATTTTAAATGAAGCCTCACTGCTATGTCAATGGGTGTGTGTGGATGTGTGTGCGTGCATGCGCCAATTTTCTTTTCTTCAAATATTTTCCTATAAAATTCTTAGGTTTTCAAATCCATTTCCACAAAAAAATCCCTTACAAATTCAACCATTTTCACTTCCAAAAGTCCACACCTTTGGAGTAACGGTCAGCGCGTCTGGCCACGAAACCAGGTGGCCCGGGTTCGAATCCCGGTCGGGGAAAGTTACCTGGTTGAGGTTTTTTCCAGGGTTTTCCCTCAACTCAATACGAGCAAATGCTGGGTAACTTTCAGTGCTGGACCCCAGACTCATTTCACCGGCATTATCACTTTCATATCATTCAGACGCTAAATAGCCTAGATGTTGATACAGCGTCGTAAAATAACCCAATAAAATAAAAAAAAACTTCCAAAATCACCGGAACTACCTCACCACTAGTTTCTTAAAAATCAGATTTGGTATTGACAAAGCTTGTTTTTGTATAAACACTTAAGCCTGGTTCCTACAGTGCTTGTTTCTATGATGGATTCTAAGCTGGGAGTGCTGATAGCTACCCTGCGTGCTCGTTTGCTGGAAATAATGCACTCTGGTGGCTGCTTTGATGGCTATCTTGCTGGATTTCGAGATTAGGTCGCTTGCTATTTTTCGTGTTGGCTTGCAGGATAAATCGCAATATAGCGAACGCCAGTAGGGGAAGTTATCCCCACCCACATGAAATGTGCATTCGACACAACATTCGCCTATCATGTAGAGTGTCTGTTGAGCTAGTAGGGGAAAAGTGGAAGGGGTCGTGGGCGGAGCTTCTACGTTCGCTATATTGCGATTTACCCGGCTTGCAGGCTGAAACCAAAGATGATGATGTAGTATCACCGTTGAAACCATGTCGCCATGTTTGTTGTTTTCCTACTATACTTGTTTTTTTGAAAGATGGGACATGACAGGAGCGTTGCGATCGGAAAAACAACTGAATGTCACATAGCGTGGTAGGTCTGTTGCTATGGTAACACCGGTTGAGTTGCCAAACTTACCTTTCCCACGTGGCGAGTGCTTAATAGCTCTCTTGGCGACATTTATTGTGCACACAATGTTAGCATTGGTACGTTTCGTGTTTGATTCTCTGTCGATTTTTGTATTGTTTTACCTTCGCGTCAATTGTCAATGAATGTTTTAACGTCAGCCATCTTAACGTCAATTGCTAACTTCCATCAGCTGGCAGCATAGTAGTCCATATTGGCAACATAGCACTGTAGTTCCAAGCTTTCCCGCTTAACTGTCATGTTCCATCTTTCAAAAAAACAAGTGGAAATATTTTTTTTTTGTCTGTATTCCTTGGTTTCTAAGAAACAACAATTAAATATCCATTGATTATAGTTCACGTTAACACTTTGTTTGTTAAAAACATAAAATTGTTTAGTCACACGTTAAAAAGTATTAAAATTGGACAGACGGCCCGTTTCGACGTGATGTTACGTCTTCATCAGTGTCTCCTGAAGTACTGGTGATCTTGAATTCTGCAATGTGCATTTGTCGATAGTAGGGGTGGGGGTGTATTGCTCTTATGGTGGGGGCTGGTTGTTTGTGTGTTATGACGTATCATGACGTCGAATAATGTGTGGGTATTGAACTGTAATTGTGTATTAAGTATATGTTGTGGGTATGTTATTGTATGTTTATATATTTCGTATTGTTCTAAGATATTTAACTGTGAACTTTTTGGTGTGATGTGTAAAATTTCCATATCTGTTTCTATATTATTGTAGTCATGATTATTGTTGATAATGTGTTCTGCATAATTTGATGTGATGTAGGGTTTGGTTCATTATATCTTGTATGAAAGGATCTTCCTGTCTGTCCTATGTAAAAATGTGGACAACTATTGCATTTTAGTTTGTAACACAACACAGAAATATCTAAATAATCACATTAAACATTCAAATAAATATAATTCAACTGGAGTTTACAAACTAAAATGCAATAGTTGCACACATTTTTACATAGGACAGACAGGAAGATCCTTTCAAACAAGATATAATGAACATATTAAAGCTATAAACAAACCCTACATCACATCAAATTACGCAGAACATATTATCAACAATAATCATGACTACAATAATATAGAAACAGATATGGAAATTTTACACATCACACCAAAAATTTCACAGTTAAACATCGTAGAACAATACGAAATATATAAACATACAATAACATACCCACAACATATACTTAATACACAATTACAGTTCAATACCCACACATTATTCGACGTCATGATACGTCTTAACACACAAACAACCAGCCCCCACCATAAGAGTAACACACCCCCACCCCTACAAACGACAAATGCACATCGCAGAATTCAAGATCACCAGTAGTTCAGGAGACACTGATGAAGATGTAACATCTCGTCTGAGCAATATTGACATCTTTCAGGATAGAACCACACTCTTGAGAGAAATAAATACCGGTAGCGTTCAAAACACTCCATAAGTATTTTGCTAATAAATAGGTCTTAACTGGTTTGCATATTGTATTTTTGGTCTTCTTTCTTAAATTATTTCATATCAATTATCATTATGAACTCACTCCTAATTCTGACAACGTAGGTCTAGTTCCTCAGCAGTTATTGTATTATTGTTGCTAATCTGTGACTAGTTATTTGCATTTCATGTTTTCTTTATACTGTAAATACTTTTGTTTTTGTTTACCGAGATTTACATGTAATATTTGCTTAATATCTTTTGTTGAGTGGTATTGGATTGTAACTGTTTAAGTTTAAATACCATTATTATATGCATTACTACTGTTATTTTCATTTTATCTACTCTGTAATTATATTGTTGAGTGGATTAAATAAATAAAGAAATATAAATAAATAAATATGAAATGGGCCGTCTGTCCAAGGTATATACCTTTTTTTAAAAATTATAACACTTTTTAACGTGTGACTAAACAATTTTATGTTTTTAATTAAATATCGGACTTAAGCCGTTTTACATTTCTGGTTTAATTACCTTATTGTATGTATTTATTTACACTGCAAGTGGGCAAGCACCTGGTGGCAGTGGTATATACAATATTAACAATACACAGTTAAAATGATAAGCAATACACAATAAAATTTACAATACATAATACAATTTACAACACATATACAATTTTATACACAATACAATTTAACACAATAATAATAAAACATAAAATAAAACACCTAATTTTACAACACAACCTACATAATTATGTATAGGTCCTACATAAGTTTCAATAGTCTTTCACTTTACTCTCATCTCATTCCCTGTAGTGGCACTATGACGCATTTCACTGACACTTTAGCACACATTTCACTGACATTCTGTAACACATTTCACTGACACTATAGAACACATTTCATTGACACTATAAATTATCACTGATCGGAACTGTTCACTGCACTGTAAACCATAACTTCACTGACTCACCTCGCTTCACTGATACAGCAGTTCAAATAAGTCAAATAATTGCATTCTTATGCATACTTATAAACAGAACTACATTTAAACTAAACATTTCTAGTCTAAGGCCCTCTTACACGCTATTTTTAAATAATTTACAATTCAAACCAAGGAAGTAAACTCGTCAGGCTAGATAAATACATGTCACCTTAAAAAATTAAATGTTAAATGTCACCTTAATTTTAATTTTCACTTTATACACAACTTTTTAAATTATTCTTGAATCTCCTCAAGGAAAGACAGCCCTCAAAGACCGCTGCAGGTAGGTCATTCCAATCATTTATAGTTCTATTTAAAAATGAGAATTTACCTACATCCGTTTTCTGTTTCCTACATTTGATTTTAAAATCATGATCGTTCCTACCATAGCACGACAGTTACTATTGTTAATGTACGACTTTAGTTGTTTTTCACTCATGGTTTAGTTTCTTTTTGATTACGAGTGTTGGCAACAGATGAAACAGCAGATGTTTTTCCAATTTGAACTATGAAAAGAGCCAGCTGCGTGTGAACAGCAACCAGCATAGTAGTAAACACGGGAGCCATCGGCGTACCCATCAGAGAACCAAGCTTGCTGGCCAGCAAGGAAACAAGCACCATGGGAATGGACTTTAAATAAGGACTCTTCAATTGTTGTTTTAAAATACAATGTAATGTGCTGTACTAATAACTCAAAATATCATTAGACTACAGTTTACAAATATAACATTGATTTCTCATTAGTTCTCTTAGATAGGATGTAAATAGTGAAGTGTAAAGATAAATATTGAAATCTTTTCAAGTTTCTTTTGCAAAAAAAAAAAAAAAATATATATATATATATATATATATATATATATATATATATATATATATATATTGTATATAAATGGTTTTAATTTTTTAACCTTTGGTTTGTGGGAAGTTTAGTAAACACCAGAGTTATTCTAGCAAAGAGAAGAATCCTTTGCCTTCACTGTTAGTTGAGATTCTTTCTTATATATCTTTATTATGTTGCAGAATCAAAAATACTATATTGGGGTGAAGCGAGCTATAGAAAAAATGCACAGCATGGGAAAGAAGGCTCATGTCTTGGATATTGGAACTGGCACTGGGCTTCTGTCAATGATGGCTGCAAAAAGTGGAGCTGACACAATAGTTGCATGTGAAGTGAGTTTTTTGTTTTGTTTTTTTTTTAATTCTCTCTGTATGTTATATACATTTTAATGCAATAAAATGTAAGTAATTGATTAACTAGTGGACTTACTCGTGTTAATTATGTAAGTCTGTGCGGCTTACAGCTGTTTCGGTGCTTCATCACACCATCCTCAGAGCCTACTAGATCTCGGGGTCATCTCGAAGTTCTCTGCATGTTGTGTGGGTGCGTTTGATTGTTGAAAAGTGGAGTCAAATAGTGTGTGTATACTGAAATTGATCTGTGTGTTGAGAATTTGATCGGGGTGTGTTTTAGTGTGTTTGTATGTTTCGTATTGTTCTAGTGTGTTGAGTTTTTGGTTCTTGGGTTGTATGTGTAGGTTATTTATTTGTTTGTGTTTTTTGTGTGTTGAGATGTCTTTATAGTGTGTTTTCTGTTCTGTATGCTATGTTGTATTTCTGTTTTCTGTTCTGTATGCTATGTTGTATACGACCACACAGGTGTATACAAACTCACATGTAATAGTTGCGACAAGTTCTACATTGGACAGACAGGCAGATCATTCCAAACACGCTACAAAGAACACATTAAAGCAATAACCAGAGGACACAATAATCTACATACGCCCATCACATAACCAATGCTAACCATACATACAATAACATAAATGCGGACATGGAAATCCTACACATACAACCCAAGAACCAAAAACTCAACACACTAGAACAATACGAAATATACAAACACACTAAAACACACCCCGATCAAATTCTCAACACACAGATCAATTTCAGTATACACACACTATTTGACTCCACTTTTCAACACTTTTCAACAATCAAATGCACCCACACAACAGGCAGAGAAGTTCGAGATGATGCCGCGATCTAGTAGGCTCTGAGGATGGTGTGATGAAACACCGAAACAGCTGTAAGCCGCACAGACTTACATAATTAACACGAGTAAGTCCACTAGTTAATCAATTACTTATATTCAAGTGTTAAAAGGAGTGTACGCAAGATTAAAAATGGACAGTAAAATGTATTGCAATTGTATACTAATTTGCAGATTGTTAAATATTCTTGAAATGTCAATCCTATTATTTATTTATTTATTTACTCACTCTGGTGGAGTTAATGCGATCAGAAAGTCAATATTCAGTGTGTCTCTGTTGTAATGTACAATATAGAACAACGCATTTTTATATTATGCAAGACTTTCGTGAAATTTACATGGAGAACGTGTTGCCATAAATTCAGATGTTTCCCCGATTGTTCTTTGCAAATAAGAAAAAAAATACAGACTCAAAAGAAATTAGTCAGACTTGGTTCAAAATAAGAAGCTTCGAGTGAATAAACCTGTCTTAACTGAGGAAATAGGTTTTCAATTAGAACGAAGCCCACAGAAATCTTTGTGCAGATTATTCCAGGAAGTAGGGGTGTCAAAATCTCAGTTCAACACACCACTGAGTTGTTGAAGTTAAAACCGTACAAAATCCGTGTAGTGCATCACGTAAGTGAAAATGAACTAGAAAGCGTCTGGGAATGTGCTGAAGCGATGTCAAGCTCATTCTGTCAGATCCTGCCCATTTAGTCACTTGTAATGAGTGCACCTCTGCACATAGTGTGTTGGACATTGTGCCACTGTCACACATCTGTGACACAGTGCATGAGGGTTGGCCACTAAAGGGAAACTAAGAGGTGGACCTTAAACTGAGAGGATTCAGTCCGGCGTCAGAGCTGGAATCCGGTGTGGCTTAGTGGATAAAGTGTCAGCACGTAGAGCTGAAAACCCGGGTTCGAGTCCTGGTGCTGGAGGGAATTTTTCTGCGCTCCACCCATCCTTCATCAGATGTCAAGCATGCTTGAATGCCGAAGGTAATCATTTTCAGCAATTACTGCAGTAAGATAAGCCTCATATTTCAGTATTATGAGATTATCAAGTGGCAGAAAGTTTCAATATGGAAATTTCAACTGACAAATCTAAAGTGATGGCTTTCTTAGGAAAGGAACCAGTCCATAGCAAAATATGCATCAATAATAAGATCATCGAACAAGTCAAAAATTTTAGTTATCTCGGTTACCAAATTTCATATGAAGAAGAAAAGGATTTGAATGAGAAAATTATTAAATTCAACAGAGCAATGGGGATAATTAATCAGATATTCAAACCAACCTTAGTACAAAAACACACGCGCACCAGAATTTATAAAACATTGGCCAGACCTATACTCTGTTTTGGTAGTGAAGCTTGGACGATTCGTAATATTGATTCACAAAGATTAACAGCGGCAGAAATGAGATTTATACATTGTACAGCGGGATACACGAGAATGGATCACATTAAAAATGTTGACATTATGAAAGAACTGCAGATTGAACCGATTACGGAATACCTGCAGAAATACAGACAAAACTGGAGATCACATGTCATCAGAATGCCTCGTTCTAGAATTCCACGCCAAATTTTAAATTATCATCCTGTGGGCAAGAGATCCTTGGGCAGACCTTTCAAGCATTGGCAAGAGACCGTGACGGGCCACTAGGTCCAATACATGCAAGGATGATGATGAGTTTATTTTGCCACAAATCACGGTCACCGTTTGGCAGGAGACGGGCGATTCATGTAGCATGTGAAGGCCGCACGGTCATAGATAGTGAATGGCCATCTTGGCTCGAAATCTCGGTATGTTTCAATATCTGAGCTGCTGTAATTTTAATTTATTTCGAACTGAATTGGAGAAACACAGTATTTTACGCCCATATATAGGTTTCATCACCTATCACCTTTACTTTTTAACTTCGCTCTAGAATATGCCATTAGGAAAGTTCAGGATAACAGGCAGGATTTGGAATTGAACGGGTTACATCAGCTTCTTGTCTATGGGGATGACGTGAATATGTTACGAGAAAATCCACAAACAATTAGGAAAAACGCGGAAATTCTTGTTGAAGCAAGTAGAGCGATAGGGTTGGAAGTAAATCCCGAAAAGACTAAGTATATGATTATGTCTCGTGACCAGAATATTGTACGAAATGGAACTATAAAAATTGGAGATTTATCCTTCGAAGAGGTGGAAAAATTCAAATATCTTAGAGCAACAGTAACAAATATAAATGATACTCGGAGGAAATTAAACACAGAATAAATATGGGAAATGCCTGTTATTATTCGGTTGAGAAGCTTTTGTCATCTAGTCTTCTGTCAAAAAGTCTGAAAGTTAGAATTTATAAAACAGTTATATTACCGGTTGTTCTGTATGGTTGTGAAACTTGGACTCTCACTTTGAGAGAGGAACAAAGATTAAGGGTGTTTGAGAATAAGGTTCTTAGGAAAATATTTGGGGCTAAAAGGGATGAAGTTACAGGAGAATGGAGAAAGTTACACAACGCAGAGCTGCACGCATTGTATACTTCACCTGACATAATTAGGAACATAAAATCCAGACGTTTGAGATGGGCAGGGCATGTAGCACGTATGGGCGAATCCAGAAATGCATATAGAGTGTTAGTTGGGAGGCCAGAGGGAAAAAGACCTTTGGGGAGGCCGAGACGTAGATGGGAAGATAATATTAAAATGGATTTGAGGGAGGTAGGATATGATGGTAGAGACTGGATTAATCTTGCACAGGATAGGGACCAATGGCGGGCTTATGTGAGGGCGGCAATGAACCTACAGGTTCCTTAAAAGCCAGTAAGTAAGTATATAGGCTTCATAATTTAGCTACCCATAAGTTGGAATGAAGTTGCCTAATTCGAAGTACTGTCCATCTGAGTGGGTATGGCAGGGTCATCGAAACAGGGGAAATCACGTGACAGTTACTTACTTAACAAGGCTCTTTTCTTTGAATTATTTTAAACAGTTGTGTAATATTATGTAGAAGTCCAATTCCGAATAGCAAGTGTTCTCAGGAAGTAGCTAAGACAGTCTAGCCACAAGCCTTTACAGAGAGGCCAGCGGAAATAGGTGGGGGAAAGCGGGAGGCAGCATAACCACTTGGATGGACAGTATATGTGACATCGTAGTGCAGGTGTAGGTATGCTCATATACGTATCCTGTACTCTCTCACTCCAGTAATTTGCAGTGGCGTAGCGTCAATGTAAGCTAAAAAGCTCAGCTTCCCCAGTTAATAATAATTTCATAATAAACCTGCAGTTTATGGATAAAATTATTAATTTTAATAGAATTTATATTTACGTGTTAAATATTGTGATGCGGCAGCTCAGGATGATTTGTGATGCAGCAGTAAACAAGAAGCCTGCACACACCAGCTTCCAGGCAGACTGGTTTCTTCTGTGTAATCCACCCCGCAGATTTTCCATCCCTTTCTAACTAAACTACCCTAGTCGCAAGGCTCGCAAGAAGCTAGCTTTAACATTTAAAATAAGTAGTTTCCGAGTTATCCCTTTTCGTCAGTTGTGTTCAGTTGAAGTGTTAGTGTGCATTGTGGCTGATATAATAAATAGTGAGCGAAATAACAGTTCCCGACACTAATTTACTTGAATTTTTTTAGGACAATTGTATTATCAAGACTGACTTACGAACAAAAGTGTGATTTAAAAAACAAATGACCGACTCCCTTGCTGTCAATGAAGGACACAACCAAAAGACAGACGCATACTTACGTAATGATACTAATATTGAATCGCTCCATGCAGAAAGGGCTTCAGTCACAAATTTTGAAAAAACGAGATATCGATGGAAATCATATCTTTATGGATGGTTCCATCAGCCTGTGCAGAAAGGAATTCAGTCCAATGCTTCGAAAGACAGAAACTGAAGCATCAGGCTCAGAGTTATATGCAGAAAGGAATACAAAGTACACACTGTTTTCCTTAGTTTTCTCAAAACCAGGTCTAATGGACTGAAGCCCTTTCTGCATGGGGCGATTCTATTGTGATTTCTCTAAGTATGACAGGGAGTGAGCTAATGTTATACGTATACGTGTCTATTTGTTAGAGATATGTGTAAACCGTGAAATCATATTTTACTACGTATCATTTGAGGTCATGCCTTATCGGTGTTACTTACGATGTTCCAACCAATCTTCGACTGCTGACTTGAAATTGACTACTATTTATTTTAAGACTGTATTTTTGTAATACGTTTTCTCATATTGCATGAAAGACAACTTGAGTTAGCTTCCCCTGCTCAAAATTTCATGCTACGCCACTGGTAATTTGAAACCGGGATTGAGTCATAGTGAGTACATATAAGTGTTTTTTTTTTTTTTTTCAGGCATTTCATCCAATGGCAGAATGTGCAAAGAAAGTAATTAACGAAAATGGTTTGGAAGATAAAATAGTCATTATACCGAAAAGGTCAACTGATATGACTGTAGGTGTTGGTCAAGATATGGAGCATCGTGCAAACATTCTAGTAACTGAAGTCTTTGACACTGAGCTGATTGGTGAAGGCGCTATTTCAACTTTCATACATGCACATGAAGAACTTTTGGAGGTAATACATTTTTAGACAAATTTAATTATGACACAAGACGAAATATTAATTCAACATTAGTAGAACCTAAATGTCTCACATCTGCTGGCCTAAAGCATAGCATTAATTTTGGCCCTCGATTGTACAATGCTTTAGCTAAATTACACCCAGAACTTCTAACATGTAACCCACTAACATATAACAAGAAATTAGAAACGTGTTAATATCTTCAATTTGATTAAATAAATTTATAGCCTATGTGTACGAGGTCTGTCTAAAAAGTATCCGACCTTTAGCCAGAAAAAATATTTCAAATACCTGACGGGGTTGGGACCCTAATCCCCTTCAAAGTAGGCCCCTTGTGCTTGCACACACTTAGACCACCGATCCTTCCACTGCCGGAAACACCTCTGGAAGTCTTCTTTTGGAATGGTGTTCAGCTCCGTCGTCGCATTCCGCATTATCTCTTCTCTACTCTCAAAATGGGATCCTTTCAGTGGTGTCTTCAATTTTGGAAACAACCAGAAGTCGCAAGGAGCCAGGTCTGGAGAGTAGGGAGGTTGGTGAATGGTTGTAATTCCATGTTTGGCCAAGAAAGTGTGTATCAATTGGGATGAATGTGCGGGGGCGTTGTCGTGATGCAAGTGCCAGTTGTTCGCCGTCCACATGTCTGGTCTTTTGCGCCGAACTGCATCACGGAGTCGCCGGAGAACATCGTGATAGTACTCCTTTGTCACCGTTTGTCCTTCCGGTGCGTATTCGTGATGCACAATTCCACGGACATCAAAGAAAACAGTCAGCATCACCTTGATTTTGCTTCGCACCTGCCGCTTTCTTCGGCCTTGGAGACTCGGGATGCTTCCATTGCGACGACTGTCTTTTTGTTCCTGGGTCGTACCCGTACACCCATGACTCATCTCCAGTTATCACGGTGTTCAGAAACCCAGGATCAGTGTTGGCGGTGTCCAGAAGGTCCTGTGCAACGTCACGACGGAGGTCCTTTTGTTCCGGGGACAACAACTTGGGCAAGAATTTCGCAGCCACTCGGTTCATGTTCAAATCATCACGCAAAATTGCATGTGCAGAATCTTTACTCACTCCAACCTCTTCGGCAATCTCCCGCACGGTCAAACGACGATCTGCCATCACCAAATTTCGCACCCTCTCAACAACAGCTGCACTCCGAGCAGTTTGGGGCCTGCCACAACGCTGCTCACTCTCCGCTGATGTGCGGCCATCTTTGAATCGGTTGAACCACTCCTTAATTTGTGTTACACCCATCGCATCTTCCCCAAACACCTGCTGAATCTTACGAATTGTTTGACTTTGAGAATCACCAAGCTTTTGACAAAATTTGATGCAGTATCTTTGCTCAATTCGTTCAGTCATCTTGAGAAAACTAAATCCGACAAACACCTAGAACAGCACCTTACTTGGCGACCACCAGCCAGTGACTGGCACAAGCGAATGCGGTGAAAAATTCAAGCATGCGCATTACAGTTCCTCCTTCCACCATGCACAGTGGCGCCGCCTTAGAATCACAACTTTACGCGGGAAAAATTAAGGTCGGATACTTTTAGACAGGCCTCGTATGAATTAGTCAACCTATATTATATTTATATTCTATAATTTTGAAATATATATATATATATATATATATATATATATATATATATATATATAAATTGTCCTACTTTTCACGTGCGATATTATTCTTCTCTAGTGTTAATATTACATTATATAATTCCATTGCCTCTGAAATTTAAATTTTAGTTCCTATTTAATTTTATTTATTTATTTTTTTCTATATTTCTCTTATATTAATATTGTATTATATAATTTCTGTAACTGTAATTTTAATTTTATATCCTATTTTATTTTATTTTATATTCTCTTATAGGCCTATTAATATTATATCTGAACTGCAACCGAACACGAGCGCTGCTCATTCGGTCTCAAATTTTGTTAATATTACTGTATCTCCTTTTTTATATTGATTGTATTATTTTATTTCTATTTCTCTTGTTTGTAATTATATTCTTTATTCTGTATATTTAAATTTAAATAAATAAATTTAGTAGTTTGCTAGAAAAGAGACATTATTATTATATAGTGACTTATAAAATAATATCTTAATATTTATACTCCCATATTGGATACTTTTCTTTCATATTTAATCCCTACTGAATAGATAATTCCTTCCAGTCATGAAATTTCGCCATTGGTAAATATGATTTTTGTCAAAAATGGACATGACCAGGTGTGTATTTCAAGCCTAGTAGGTCCTGGCAGCTTCAGGGCACTATTTTTCGAGGCCAGGCAGATATTTATTATTAACATTATTGGGTATTACAGGACCATCTTATCTTTAAATTATACCGACAAACTTTGAGGAATGATCGGTCACAAAAAGAGGATAATTTTCTGTTCAGGAACACATGCTCGATGACATAATCTTAGGCTGCTATTACACTATCGAAGATCTTTTATAAAATATATATTATAAAATAGATGGCAGTGTAATGGGTTTTCTTTTATAAAAGTTTCTTTGATAAAAGATCTTTTATAAAATGTAAGTGCCTCTTGTTATCTTTGATAAAAGATTTCTATATCTTGAAACAAATATGGCGGAACACAAATATAACTGGACTGTTACAACCAATACCAAAAAAATTCTGATATTGGTGTGTGAAAGAAATTAATGTTGTAAATAAATAATTTGTATAATATACTGTGTCCGGGACAAAATTTACCAATAAGAAAGTTCAATAATTCGCGTAATAATGGAGATAGGAAAATGAAATTTGCGGCAAATGAAAGAGGGACATTTTAAGTTTTATGTGTGATGTTGGCAACATTTGTTCATTGTTGTTGACATAGCTGTAATTAAAATGGCGTTCACAGTGCAACAAAAAGTTCAATGCTGCTATTGGCTTGCCGAATTCAAGTATCCGAAGATAGTGGAGAGAAGATTTAGACAACAGTGGCCTGAGAAGCAACCACCAGATAGGCACACAATAACAACTTGGCATAGAAAGCATACAAGATTCAATTGGTTCAAAAGTTGAAACCAAACGACTTGCCTGCACGATATGATTTCGCTAGTGACATGTTGTTGAAAATTGATATTGAAAATGGATATCTGCAGAAGGTCGTGTTTAGTGATGAGTCCACCTTCCACGTCTGTGGGATCGTTAACAGGCATAATTGGGGATACATAAAAGACATTGTGTACAAGACTGTAGTGGCAGATTTGGAGGATCTGCGTCGGAGAATTGTCGCTGCTTGTGCAACTGTCACTCCAGAGATGTTACGAAACACATGGCAAGAACTTGAATATCGCCTGGACATCTGTCGTGCTACAAGAGGTGCACACATAGAAGTTTATTAGTGGTCATTTGAAACTTTGGAAGTCCTTTTGTCAATTCCCACAAACAGCATTTTCATCCATCAATTATTTGGTGAGTTATTAAACTTTCTTATTGGTAAATTTTGTCCCGGACACCCTGTATAATAATAATAATATTAATTAATACTCTGACACTAAAGCAGCATTATACACAATAAGTTCATATAAAATGATGTCAATCCAAAATAAAGAATGTCACAAAATGGTTCAACAACTTCAAAAACTACAGAAAAGAATTCAATTGCAATGGATACCTGCACATTGCGGAATTGCTGGAAATGAAACTGCTGATTTTCTTGCCAAAAAAGGCTCCAATTTAATTCAGAATACAAATAAAAGCCTACCTTTTACATCCATGAAAAGACTAATTAAAAAATATATATAAAACCAAGCACTATGTAACAAAGCCGAAGATAAAAAATGGAACATTTTAATTAAAAAAAAAAAACAAATTATTCCAGAAACCCCTCATAAAACTGCAGTAGCAAAATTCAGACTGCTTACGGAACATGATTATTTGGCCAAACACTTGCATAAAATAGGAATTTACACGAATCCTAATTGTCCTCTATGCCACAAAGAAGAAGAAATGACTGGAGAACATCTACAAATCTGTGAAGTTCTACCTGTTGGATCCACCACAGAGAAATATTGGAGAGCAAGAGCTCTAATGGCTTCGTTGCCAAAGCCCAGCATTGGATAACTATAACATATTATATAATAATAATATTTTATAATAATTTGTATAACTTTTCAAGTCCTCGTATTGTAGCTCTTTCAATAAGTTCTGATGGATACCTCTCTTATCATGTTTACGGTTTAACCCATAAGCATTTCTTTTTCTGTTTCTTTTTCAGTAAAATGCTTATGTAATAATTGAACTAATTGTAGCTAACAAGCATAATACTGTTATTCATTCATGGTGTTATAAACTTAACTTGTAAATATTAGTATCAACAAATCATAAACTTAACGCGTAAATATTAGTTTTAACAAATAATAAACTTAACAGGTAAATATCAGTATAACAAATCCTGGGAACACGTGTTAACTATTGTGGAACAAGTGTTAGGTGAGCTTTTGTTCCTAATTTTAGGTTATCTTTGATAAAATATTTTATACAAATTTTATGTAGTGTAATATACCCTGTAAATATTAGTATCAACAAATCATAGTCCACACCTGTGGAGTGACGGTCAGCGCGTCTAGCCGTGAAATCAGGTGGCCCAGGTTCGAATCCCGGTCGGGGCAAGATACCTGGTTGAGGTTTTCTCTGGGGTTTTCCCTCAACCCAATACGAGCAAATGTTGGGTAACTTTCGGTGCTGGACCCTGGATTCATTTCACCAGCATTATCACCTTCATTCCATTCAGACGCTAAATAACCTAGATGTTGATACAGCGTCGTAAAATAACCCAATAAAATAAAAAAAAAAAAAAAAAAAACAAATCATAAACTTAACGCGTAAATATTAGTTTTAACAAATCATAAACTTAAAAGGTAAATATCAGTATAACAAATCCTCAGAACACGTGTTAACTATTGTGGAACAAGTGTTGGGTGAGCTTTTGTTCCTAATTATAGGTTATCTGTGATAAAATATTTTATAAAAATTTTATGTAGTGTAATATACCCCAAATTCTATCTTTTATCAAAGATCTTTGGTAAAATATTTTATCATATTCTTTGTCAAAGAACTTTTATAGTGTATTAGCAGTCTTAAGGCGTTATGCACCTGAAAAATCAGATCTTAATGGTACTTTTTTTTTCGCAGATTTTCTATACAGGTTTTAACAATTTACAATTAGCTGTTTAAAATTCGTTCCCTGTACTTCATTAAAATTTTTGGCACCTTCACAGCATTGATTGTTCAAACTCTCTCAAGCGTAGCAGGGTTGTGTTGGATCTGCTGGATGATAAGGTGCACTACACAGAAAACAGGATGTTAAGATGGATTGGAAGTACACCAGTGTAACTCAGACGATAAGGGCTTAAGGCACACACTTATACAACATATGCGATGAGAAATGTGCTTCTAAAAAGGACACATAACTTATGAAGGACTTGTCATCGAACATACAAGTATATTCTTTAACAAAAAAGTCGATCTCGTTGGCGAGTTGGTATAGCACTGGTCTTCTATGCCCAAGGTTGCGGATTCGATCCCGGCCCAGATCGATGACATTTAAGTGTGCTTAAATGCGACAGGCTCATGTCAGTAGATTTACTGGCATGTAAAAGAACTCTTGCGGGACAAAATTCCGGCACATCCGGCGACGCTGATATAACCTCTGCAGTTGCGAGCGTCGTTAAATAAAACATAACATTTTTTAACAAAAAATAATCCTCTATGTGTGACCTGTCATTTCTCAAAATTTATTGGTAAGATCCTGTTACACCCTGTATGTTATAAATTAACTGGTACTCAAATTACATATAATCAATTTTGCATTTATAAAAAGTCATATTTTATTCATATTTAAAACTCTATATCTAAATTCGAATCCATGTATTTTCTTCTGATATTCCATAAGTATTCCTGCGGAAATGATTGATGATGAAGATGATGTCGTCGACGAAGACAATACTACTGGTGCGACCGAAATCTCAGAGCCAGGGTACATTTTTGTTTAGAAATATACCACTAGACATTACATTATGAGTGAAGAGTGGACAAAAGACAACAAAGCACGAACCCACAATGGCTGTTTCTTTCAGCAGTTTCCCAAATGGTGTGAGCTGGAGTGCATAATTCTTATTTATGTTACTTATTTTGAAGTACCGTACTTTCATCTACATCTGATAATAAAGATCAGATAATTGATTGTATCGTCTTCATAGAGCCATGCTCTTTTCAGAAAGATAGTATTGTGGTTCCATCATCAGCAACTGTCTATGTTCAAGTAGTTGGAAGTCAGTTAGCTCAGAACTGGAATAGATTGCAGCCCATTGCTGATATTGATAGAACTACTTTGCTGTTGGATACTCCAGAGAAGGTGCAACAATGTCCAGGAGCAGCAGCTGTTCATGATATTCAGCTCAGTCAGTTCCCGAAGGACCAGTTTAATACCATCATTCCTCCAACTCCTGTCTTCAGGTATAGCAAATACTTAACAGTGATAGTGTATGTAGTTTAATGAAAACTTGTCCGGTTTACAAGTAATTGTGTACGTAGTTTAATGAATACTTGTCCGGTTTACAAGTAATTGTGTATGTAGTTTAATGAATACTTGTCCGGTTTACAAGTAATTGTGTATGTAGTTTAATGAATACTTGTCCGGTTTACAAGTAATTGTGTACGTAGTTTAATGAATACTTGTCTGGTTTACAAGTAATTGTGTACGTAGTTTAATGAATACTTGTCTGGTTTACAAGTAATTGTGTACGTAATTTAATGAATACTTGTCTGGTTTACAAGTAATTGTGTACATAGTTTAATGTATACTTGCCCGGTTTACAAGTAATTGTGTACGTAGTTTAATGAATACTTGTCTGGTTTACAAGTAATTGTGTACGTAGTTTAATGAATACTTGTCTGGTTTACAAGTAATTGTGTACGTAGTTTAATGAATACTTGTCTGGTTTACAAGTAATTGTGTACGTAGTTTAATGAATACTTGTCCGGTTTACAAGTAATTGTGTTCTGTACGTAGTTTAATGTATACTTGTCCGGTATACAAGTAATTGTGTACGTAGTTTAATGAATACTTGTCCGGTTTACAAGTAATTGTGTACGTAGTTTAATGAATACTTGTCTGGTTTACAAGTAATTGTGTACGCAGTTTAATGAATACTTGTCTGGTTTACAAGTAATTGTGTACGTAGTTTAATGAATACTTGTCTGGTTTACAAGTAATTGTGTACGTAGTTTAATGAATACTTGTCCGGTTTACAAGTAATTGTGTACGTAGTTTAATGAATACTTGTCTGGTTTACAAGTAATTGTGTACGTAGTTTAATGTATACTTGCCCAGTTTACAAGTAATTGTGTACATAGTTTAATGTATACTTGTCCGGTTTACAAGTAATTGTGTACATAGTTTAATGAATACTTGTCTGGTTTACAAGTAATTGTGTACGTAGTTTAATGTATACTTGTCTGGTTTACAAGTAATTGTGTACGTAGTTTAATGAATACTTGTCCGGTTTACAAGTAATTGTGTACATAGTTTAGTGTATACTTGTCCGGTTTACAAGTAATTGTGTACGTAGTTTAATGAATACTTGTCTGGTTTACAAGTAATTGTGTACGTAATTTAATGAATACTTGTCTGGTTTACAAGTAATTGTGTACGTAGTTTAATGTATACTTGCCCGGTTTACAAGTAATTGTGTACATAGTTTAATGTATACTTGTCCGGTTTACAAGTAATTGTGTACATAGTTTAATGAATACTTGTCTGGTTTACAAGTAATTGTGTACATAGTTTAATGTATACTTGCCCGGTTTACAAGTAATTGTGTACATAGTTTAATGTAGACTTGTCCAGTTTACAAGTAATTGTGTACATAGTTTAATGAATACTTGTCCAGTTTACAAGTAATTGTGTACATAGTTTAATGTATACTTGTCCAGTTTACAAGTAATTGTGTACATAATTTAATGAATACTTGTCTGGTTTACAAGTAATTGTGTACGTAGTTTAATGAATACTTGTCCGGTTTACAAGTAATTGTGTACGTAGTTTAATGTATACTTGTCTGGTTTACAAGTAATTGTGTACGTAGTTTAATGAATACTTGTCTGGTTTACAAGTAATTGTGTACGTAGTTTAATGAATACTTGTCCAGTTTACAAGTAATTGTGTACGTAGCTTAATGAATACTTGTCTGGTTTACAAGTACAGTAATTCAATTTTTTGACATTCCTGCAAAAAAATTGTTCCTGGGACATGATACGATTTGAAACAATGCGCCTGAACTTTTGTAATTTTTGGTTACAGGTTTGATTGGTCTGGAAAAGTTCCACTTGCTCGAGAAAGATCAAATGCATTGAATCTTGTCTCGTCAGGTAATGGTGTGGCACAGGTAGTTTTCATGTGGTGGGACCTTGTAATGGATGTGCATGAAGAAATTATTCTCAGCTGTGCTCCAGTTTGGGCTCATCCTATGTCTGACAATGAAAAAATGCTCCCTTGGAGAGATCATTGGATGCAGGCTGTTTACTACCTACCAAGTGAGATACCTGTTACAAAAGGAGATAAATTGGTGTTAATTAGTCAACATGATGAGTACTCATTTTGGTTCCACATGTTCAGCAAAGATCACTGGTAATTATGTTTGATAGTCTGGTTTCTATTAACATTTTATTTATTTGTTACATTGTATGTTTGTTAACTACTTAAGATTCCATAGATTTATTGTTACGATTTTGCTTCGTATTAGTGCTTTACTTAATTTTATAAATTCTCTTTATATTATTGTTTATTGATTAATGCGATATTGATATTTATTAAAACGTAGAAAACAAAGGTTAAAATTAAGTGATTACTATAATTTAACGAAACATATAGCAAGTAATATAAAGTATGCACATTAAAACTAAATGATATGTCAATCTTCATTAAACTATGATATTCAGAGCCATAGTGGGCCAAGCGCCATATTTCAATTTAGAAATGCTAAAAATACTGAATGTATAAAATGGAGTTTGGTCACACAAAATCTTAATAACAACATTGAAAATAGGAGGGGCCTCAGTAGTTCAACAACAGATGCTGTTAATTGAACCCATACCTCTTATATTGTTCGTCTGGTTGGTTACTGTTGCTTCTAAATATAATCTGTTCTGAATTCTTGCTGGATGAGAAGTTCATTAAATATACAAGGTTGGAAATGAAATAACCTTCCGGATTAAAAGGGACGATAGGGTACACTTAAATGAATAGAAAATCTATATTACGTTTTGTGATTAAATGCACGGTTAATTAGAAAATTAAGTTGGAAGTTTCAGCAGTCTGGCAACATCGCCGCTAACACACAATTCTGGTAATATAGATGTAAGAGGTCAATGAACTCTGTCTTGCTAGGTGAGCTACTCTGACTACGACGTTGCAAACTGCTTGCATTGTGCAGTGGCTTTAAATGAGTGGATTTTAAGTTAAATTTACAATAATAATAATAATAATAATAATAATAATAATAATAATAATAATATCATAAACTCACTATTAACTATATTTACTATTCCTAAATGTTTTATTATTATTATTATTATTATTATTATTATTATTATTATCATTACTATTATTATTATTATTATTATTATTATTATTATTATTATTATTATTATTATTATTATTATTATTATTGCACGCATTGTGTTCTTCATACTTACTTACTTACTGGCTTTTAAGGAACCCGGAGGTTCATTGCCGCCCTCACATAAGCCTGCCATTGGTCCCTATCCTGAGCAAGATTAATCCATTCTCTATCATATCCCACCTCCTTCAAATCCATTTTAATATTATCTTCCCATCTACGTCTCGGCCTCCCTAAAGGTCTCTTTCGCTCGGGCCTTCCAACTAACACTCTATATGAATTTCTGGATTCGCCCATATGTGCTACATGCCCTGCCCATCTCAAACGTGTGGATTTAATGTTCCTAATTATGTCAGGTGAAGAATACAATGCGTGAAGTTTTGTGTTGTGTAACTTTCTCCATTCTCCTGTAACTTCATCCCTCTTAGCCCCAAATATTTTCCTAAGCACCTTATTCTCAAACACCCTTAACCTATGTTCCTCTCTCAAAGTGAGAGTCCAAGTTTCACAACCATAAAGAACAACCGGTAATATAGCTGTTTCATAAATTCTAACTTTCAGATTTTCTGACAGCAGACTGGATGATAAAAGCTTCTCAACCGAATAACAACAGGCATTTCCCATATTTATTCTGTGTTTAATTTCCTCCCGAGTATCATTTATATTTGTTACTGTTGCTCCCAGGTATTTGAATTTTTCCACCTCTTCAAAAGATAAATTTCCAATTTTTATATTTCCATTTCGTACAATATTCTCGTCACGAGACATAATCATATACTTTGTCTTTTCGGGATTTACTTCCAATCCTTTCTCTTTACTAGTTTCCAGTAAAATTCCCGTGTTTTCCCTAATCGTTTGTGGATTTTCTCTTAACATATTCATGTCATCCGCATAGACAAGCAACTGATGTAACCCATTCAATTCCAAACCCTCTCTGTTATCCTGGACTTTCCTAATGGCATACTCTAGAACAAAAGTTAAAAAGTAAAGGTGATAGTGCATCTCCTTGTATTCTTCACCTGACATAATTAAGAACATTAAATTTAGACGTTTGAGATGGCCAGGGCATGTAGCACGTATGGGCGAATCCAGAAATGCATATAGAGTGTTAGTTGGAAGGCCGCAGGGAAAAAGACTTTGGCGAGGCCGAGACGTAGATAGGAAGATAATATTAAAATGGATTTGAGGAAGGTGGAATATGATGATAGAGACTGGATTAATCTTGCATAGGATAGGGACGAATGGCAGGCGTATGTGAAGACAGCAATGAACCTCCAGGTTCCTTAAAAGCCAGTAACTAACTATTATTATTATTATTATTATTATTATTATTATTATTATTATTATTATTATTATTATTCGTGTTGTATTGTGTAGTATAGTATAGTAGATATACAGACGTTCACGAGGAAGTCCATTGTATTGCTGATGGTGGGAGCAATCATAGGATTGATATCATAGCTATAAATAGGAATAAATAGACAGCCGAAATAATTGATCCTACGATCAGGTTTGAAATCTCAGCCACTCAACCATCTGAAGTGAACGAAGAGAAAAAGAAAATCTACAAGCCCACAATTCAGTACCTATCAGCGAAATACAACATTGAAAAAATCACAGTTACCGGTCTCTTCTTCGGAGCGAGAGGCACCGTCCTGAAAGCCTTTGTAAAGTGAAGGGAAAAATACAAGCTGACGAGCGATCTTCAAGATGCCATCGTCACCACCATTGTAAAATTTTCCGTAGCGATATTTCGTCAGCATCTTTATGGCGTACATTCAATTTAAATTACACTTGGTTCTATTTTTTTCTTATGTCTTAATCAATTTTGTCTGAAACCTGTTTATATAATTGTTCATTTTAAATTTTATTGTGAGCTATTCTGTGTCGCAGGGCAAACCCAAAATATTGGGTCAGACCAATAAATAATAGTACTAAACTGTTATTAACAGAGTTGTTGAATTAAAAAATTGTTCATAGTACTTGTGAAAATAGATGTTATATTTGTATTTGATATGGGAATAACGGGTTACATCAGCTTCTTGTCTATGCGGATGACGTGAATATGTTAGGAGAAAATACACAAACGATTAGGGAAAACACGGAAATTTTACTTGAAGCAAGTAGAGCGATCGGTTTGGAAGTAAATGCCGAAAAGACAAAGTATATGATTATGTCTCGTGACCAGAATATTGTACGAAATGGAACTATAAAAGTTGGAGATTTATACTTCGAAGAGGTGGAAAAATTCAAATATCTTGGAGGAACAGTAACAAATATAAATGACACTCGGGAGGAAATTAAACGCAGAATAAATATGGGAAATGTGTGTTATTATTCGGTTGAGAAGCTCTTATCATCCAGTCTGCTGTCCAAAAATCTGAAAGTTAGAATTTATAAAACAGTTATATTACTGGTTGTTCTGTATGGTTGTGAAACTTGGACTCTCACTCTTAGAGAGGAACATAGGTTAAGGGTGTTTGAGAATAAGGTGCTTAGGAAAATATTTGGGGCTAAGCGGGATGAAGTTACAGGAGAATGGAGAAAGTTACACAACACAGAACTGCACGCATTGTATTCTTCACCTGACATAATTAGGAACATTAAATCCAGACGTTTGAGATGGGCAGGGCATGTAGCACGTATGGGCGAATCCAGAAATGCATATAGAGTGTTAGTTGGGAGACCGGAGGGAAAAAGACCTTTAGGAAGGCCGAGACGTAGATGGGAGGATAATATTAAAATGAATTTGAGGGAGGTGGGGTATGATGAGAGAGACTGGATTAATCTTGCACAGGATAGGGACTGCTGGCGGGCTTATGTGAGGGCGGCAATGAACCTTCGGGTTCCTTAAAAGCCATTTGTAAGTAAGTATGGGAATGACGGATTTGAACTGGAATGCATCAAATTCAGACAAGATTGATGAGAAATAAATAAATATTCACAAATGGATTTTGCCTGGTTTTGATGATTTATCCTGTTCAGTGTTAAGAAATTGATATTGAGAATGGCCACATTGAATGTATTGTTTCATTTTCTAAAGTCAACCTCTTGCGAGACTAATCTAATTTATTGTGTTCTGTTTCATTTTAGCAGGGTGGAGGACTTAGATTATGACCGCCCCATATGTGAGTGTGGATTACACGTTGCATTTGGACGTACACGCATTGGTGCCATGAATGATTCAGACAGAAACTATAAATACGTGTCTGCTCTTCGTGAATATGTGACATCAGATAGCATATGTCTGTGCTTGAGTGATGGCTCACTATTAGGAGCCATGGCTGCTCGACTTGGTGCAAAGAAAGTGTACTATATAGATGGAAATACTCTAACTAGACATGTTGTTCGTGATTATATCAAGCACAACAATTTGGAAGACAGAATAGTGATTCTGAACAGTGTAAAGGATCTCAAGCCATTAACTGATAAGGTTATTATTTTTCACTGATTAACTTTACAACTTCTTTATTGTGTTAACTTAACTTTTTAGAAAATTACCTGGCTGACTAGCTTCTACTGTACTCCAACCACGAGAAAGTCTCCTGGGAATGAAACGAAGCGGGGTGATGCTGTGAATGAATGTTGATGTCATAAGGTCACACACGTGGGTACTCGTATCTCTATTGGCTATCTCTCAAAGCACAAACCATAACACTGATATACACATTTTTATACTACCCTAGTTATAAAATTAGATCACTGTTAATCTCCTGGTCTTTTAATCCCTCCATACAGGAAATAACATATGCAGGAGAGCACATGATTTTTAAACTGACGTTATAACTCTAATATTATCTATCTACTTCACTCCAATAGATGACGCAATAGTAAGCACATTCCTTTCGCGGTTTATCTTCTGGTTGGAGAACAGTAAGTGTTGTCTCTCATTGTCCCAAGCATAGTGAAGATCTCACGGTATCCTATGGTTTCCTGTTGTGGTGAGTGTATTCATGATTATGTCGAAAAGGCTGTGTGTTTTGAAATCGAGTTGAGTGTTCAGGATGTGCTGGGAGTGTGTTTTTGTATGTTTGTAAATTTCATATTGCTTTGTTCTGTCAAGTTTCTGGTTTTTTGGCTGGATGTGTAGTATTTTCATGTCAGTGTCTATGTTGCTGTAGTTGTGGTTGGAGTTTGTAATGTGTTCTGCGTAGGTTGAATTGTTGTGTAGTTTGGTTATCCTCCTGAGTCCTGAGAAATTTTTTGTTTTATTTTTAAAATTCATTATAATTCTACACTTCAAAAAAGGTCTCTGAAATGAGGAAAAATTCTGAAAAAAATTCTATAGGTAGGTTAGACACAAATGCAGGTATATTATACTACACTTCGGGTCTCTGCACATACATCTTATATCATATTATTTTCTTACCCTACAATATAAGGTTTACTGTGTACTTACTTCGAAAGCATGTCCTACGGTGCCTTGGCGTTGAGTTGCTGGTCCCCATTTTATAGTTCAAAAACGCATTGCAATGATTGAATCGATCTTCTTGTGTTTCTTGTAAGTCCCAAGAGATGTCAGGAGCTTGAAAAGCACAGAAAAGAAGTGATCGATGACGACTCCACTTCATGGCAAATTTGAAACTAAATGCGGTGCCTTGGCGTTGAGTTGCTGGTCCCCATTTTCATTTAAAAATAGTTCAAAAACGCATTGCAATGATTGAATCGATCTTCTTGTGTTTCTTGTAAGTCCCAAGAGATGTCAGGAGCTTGAAAAGCACAGAAAAGAAGTGATCGATGACGACTCCACTTCATGGCAAATTTGAAACTAAATGCGGTGCCTTGGCGTTGAGTTGCTGGTCCCCATTTTCATTTAAAAATAGTTCAAAAACGCATTGCAATGATTGAATCGATCTTCTTGTGTTTCTTGTAAGTCCCAAGAGATGTCAGGAGCTTGAAAAGCACAGAAAAGAAGTGATCGATGACGACTCCACTTCATGGCAAATTTGAAACTAAATGCATGTATGAAGTAAAGTATACTATACTCCACAACCCAGGAGGATATGGCTGTGATATGTACCTTGCAACGTGTTAGAAATGATCTTCCAGTCTGTCCAATATAGAAGTCGTTGCAACTGTTGCATGATAGTTTGTATACACCTGTTAAGTTGTATTTATTTGTGTGTCTTGTCTGTGTGTTAAGATATTTTTGTAGTGGGTTCTGTATGCAATGTTGTATTTTAGTTTCTTGAAAGATGATGCAATCTTGTATGTGTTCATGTTTTCATATGTAAGTATGATGTATTTGTTTTGTTCTTATGTTTGTGTTGTGTTTTCTTGTTTGCGTTTAGTCTTTCTTATGATGTTGTGTATTAGGTCGGGGTTGTATCCATTTTCCTGTGTTATGTATTTGATAGTGTGTATTTCTTCCTTATAGTCTTGTTGGCTCATAGGAATGTTGATGAGTCTGTGTATTATAGATCAGAATGCTGCGTTTTTATGTTGTGTGGGGTGATTGGAGGTGTTGTGTATGTGTGTTACCGTGGTAGTTGGTTTCCTGTATATTTTGAACTTATGTTTGTTATCTGTTTCTGTTATTGCGATGTCTAAGAAATTTATGGATTTATTGTTTTCTGTTTCTAGTGAGTAGCGTAAGTTTTGGATATATTGTTTATGTGATAGTGATAGTGATAGATTTATTGATATTAGTTCACAAAAGTACAAAACTTAATAATTTAACAAAAAAAGATCTATATACGAAAGTACTTATACATAATAAATGTACAGTTTCCTAAACTAATTAATTTATCGCAAATCTCAGTAATTTATTGGTTCAAACTTGCACTTATGTCTGGTTTTAATGCATGTTTAAACCAATCGTAATAACCATTAAGACTTTAAACCTTATTTATCTGCTCCTTTTCACAATTTACTACCACTGGAACTCTCTGCTGCCTGAAGTCAAGGGCTGCCGAACATTGAATTCTTTCAAATCCAAGTTAGAAAATTATCTTATGACGAGTTGCCAAACTAACTTACTATTATGACAAGTGTTGTATTGCATGTTTCCACGTATTCACATTTTTTTTTATGTTCTAATGATATTCAACTTATTTTATATTTTTGTTTTCATATTTTCCGATAATGTTATATCTCTAATGTGATAAGTTGAGCTATATATAATCTTAATTTTCCTTATTGTGTGTACTTAGAAATATTGTATTCACTGTATACTTTGTACTGCACTATTTTATTACTATTATTATTATTATTATTATTATTATTATTATTATTATTATCATTATTACTATTATTATTATTATTATTATTATTATTATTATTATTATTATTATTATTATTATTATTATGAATAATTGTCTTTTTTTGTATGCCTCATTTATTTTGACCTGCTGTTCACATATTATTATGCTTTTTTTCTTTCTTTCTGTATGTTATATATTATGTCTGATTTCTTCTTATTTGTTGTTTATATTTTATTATTATTATTATTATTATTATCTTATTCAGTTTTGTGTGTAAAATTGTAGTGTAATTTGTAAATTTGTAGTGTTTTTGTAACGCAGTCTTTACTCCTGGTTGAGTGTTAGAGAAGGCCGTATGGCCTTAACTCTGCCAGGTTAAATAAATCATTATTATTATTATTATTATTATTATTATTATTATTATTATTATTATTCTATTATTATAAATATTTTTAATACTTTTTTAATTTTAACTCTACAATAAACAAGTGTAAATCAATCTTTCCTGTTGCTCTATTTATCCAGTATTTATGTTTAATTTTTAGGTCTTATTTTACATTATAACTTATTATTTTAAATAGGTGAGCAGATGTCGACATACTGTAAGTCATGAGCCTGAAATAGCTGAATCAGTACATTCCATATGTAGGTTAATCTTACTCTTGCAATATTTTCTTGTCAGCAGAATCGTTTGCGTAACTTCTATGAAGACTACTGCATACTTGTTTAAACACAAACTTGACAAGTTGCTTACATAATCAACCTCAATTTAGTTTCATTATTGAATCGGATGCACTCATTTTCGATTCATTGCTATTATGATGACTAATAAATTTATTATAAATGCATTCTTATTGAATTTAAAATATAGTAGTTAACCAATTTATAAAGTCAAATTATCTTTTGAATCTTTACTAATTAATATAGCTATCGGAATACATTAATAACTTCATTAATTCTCTATTTTCAATTTTTTTTTTATTATTTTAAAACCATATTATTTATGTGTTTGTGTAGGTTTTCAATCTGTCTTTTGTTTTCTTTGTATAATATTAGGCCGGGTGCACACAGAATCAGACATGGCATGGCGCGACCCACAATACATGGCTCCGATATATACAATAAATTAATAAAGGAATGTGACATTTTTGTTGTAATATATTATATAAAATTAATTACTGAAATATTAATTATTTGAATATATCTATTGGTATATCAATTGTAATGGTTGTGAGCAGGGCTGCCAACAGGATTTATGGGCCCCTGTGCAATATTGTGCTCGGGCCCCGTTGAAAAAAAAAGTTAAAAAATGACAAGTTACCAATTATTCTGACCATAATAATTATTATAATTAAATAAAAGATAACCCCATACACAGATACGAATATAAAAATATACACTTTTGTTACAATGAAAACTTTTAGCAAAACTTCATATTAGCACAATATATTATATTCATCACGCTTCTTTTTTCAGTAGGGCCTACATAGTATGTTTCGTGACGAAACGTTCGTCTTTTCGTTGTCGTTTGCTTCGTTTCGTTTTCATAAAACATTATTCTTAAACAGCTGTTAATTTCTGACTTGCAGGCTACATCAACAAACAACTCTCTTTGACTTCATTGATACAAAATCATCAATTATATCATCAAACTTTAAAGACCTAGCAAGAATGCTCTCCAGACTAAGAAGGCCAAGGTTACTCAGTCTTTCTTGGCACATTGTTACTCTGAATACATTTTTATTTCCTTCATTTTGTTTGAAGTTGGTGTGATATTGAGCGTTGCTAGTGGAGGTGCAGAAAATAAACCAGTCTCAAGCTTGTCTGATCAGGTTGTCAGAAATGAAGACAGTTCATGCTTAGAAGTGAATACTGATGGTTGTGGCTGTTTAGATAAAAATTCTGATAATAGTAGTATTGAATCAGAACAAGCAAACACAAGTAAAAATGATGTGTTAATATGTGCAAGTGAAACAAATTTACACACACCAGTTCCTAACTCTGAGTCATAGCAAGTAACATGCGACCTTGGAAAACTAAAAAGTGGCAGACAAATTGTAAGTGTCATTGAATGTGTTATTCGAAAAAAACTACTCCCAACCTGCCTAATAACCATTTAAGTGACGGAACAAGAGCCTTTCCAGTATTATTTTCAAAAATCAAGAATGAAAAATGTGTTCCCAGAGACTGGCTAGTGTGGAGTGAAACAAATCAGTCACTGTACTATTTTCCCTGATTTCTTTCACTCCACACTAGCCAGTCTCTGGGAACACATTCTCCATTCTTGAGTTTAGAAAATACTGTTTTTGGAAAGGCTCTTGTTTTCGAACAACACATTCAATGACACAATTTGTCTGCTACTTTTTAGTTTTCCAAGGTCGCTCAATTTCACACCAGCATCAAACAAAGTTCTACTCCCTTTCTTAATATCTTCCAAATTTCCTGTCTCTCCTTGCGCTTCTCTGTTCCCGACTTGTGCTTCTACTTGTCCATTGTCCACTGGTAACACTAATAACAGAATTTACTAGGAAACCGACAACAAAAAGACGAAAGTTTCGTCACGAAACGTACTATGTAGGCCCTACTGAAAAGGAAACGTGATTCTGTGGCTTGGATTTTGGAGAGTTCACTAGCATATTGCAGTGGGCCGGCAGGGGTTGGTAGTTAAGAGGACAAGCCAATTGAACGTGTTCGTTACAAGCGATGGGAACATATTTCAGACAAATCCCGGAGCCCTCAAGTGTCGTGTCGATGATTGTTAACGTGGGAAACCGATATTCTATTATATAAAAGTTAAGTGAAACATTTACATAATGAAGTGGTAATTTGTATTAATTCTACTACTGTTCGTTAATATGTCAGATTCATGTAACAAATGTTCTTACAAAATTTTATAGTACCGGTATGTATCTGTGAATAATTATTCATGATAATAAAAAGTAATCAGACTCACTTACTGCTCACGGGCCCTTATGTACTTGCCCCCTTTCTCGGCAGCCCTGGTTGTGAGATGAGAGAGAAGAAGTATGCAAGAGAACTGAAAGTTTGCACAATAGCCAAATCGCGTTTTAAGCAAGATGAGAATAGAGAATATTATAACAGAGCGTGAGGGAGAACAATACTATTCCAGTATTGTTCAATGAATAAAATTTTGCTCCAAAAATTTAATATTTGTTTTGACTCTATATTTATTACTATTATTATTATTATTATTATTATTATCATTATTATTATTATTATTAATCCCGAAAAGACAAAGTATATGATTATGTCTCGTGACGGGAATATTGTACGAAATGGAAATATAAAAATTGGAAATTTATCTTTTGAAGAGGTGGAGAAGTTCAGATATCTTGGAGCAACAGTGACAAATATAAATGATACTCGGGAGGAAGTTAAACACAGAGTAAATATGGGAAATGCGTGTTATTATTCGGTTAAGAAGTTTTTGTCATCCAGTCTGCTGTCAAAAAATCTGAAAGTTAGAATTTATAAAACAGTTATATTACCGGTTGTTCTTTATGGTTGTGAAACTTGGATTCTCACTTTGAGAGAGGAACAGAGATTAAGGGTGTTTGAGAATAAGGTGCTTAGGAAAATATTTGGGGCTAAGAGGGATGAAGTTACAGGAGAATAGAGAAAGTTACACAACACAGAACTGCACGCATTGTATTCTTCACCTGACATAATTAGGAACATTAAATCCAGACGTTTGAGATGGACAGGACATGTAGTACTAGTTGGGAGGCCGGAGGGAAAAAGACCTTTAGGGAGGCCGAGACGTAGATGGAAAGATAATGTTAAAATGGATTTGAGGGAGGTGGGTTATGATGATAGAGACTGGATTAATCTTGCTCGGGATAGGGATCAATGGCAGGCTTGTGTGAGGGCGGCAATGAACCTGCGGGTTCCTTAAAAGTCAGTAATTAAATACTATTATTATTATTATTATTATTATTATTATTATTATTATTATTATTATTATTATTATTATTATTATTATTGCTGTTCTTATTGGCATTTTTTGAGGTCCCCTTATAACCTAGGGCCCCCAGTGGCCACCAGGTTCACTCATGCATTAAAATGACACTGCTTGAAACATTTCCAGATTCCATCATCTAGATCTGAAAGATGACCTGAACATTTATACATTATTTCTGGATAGCTCAGACAATTGGAGACATAACAGGTTAGGCTACCCATCATGTCTTGGATGATGTTGGAATCTGCAAGCAGTTTTAAAATGTTGGTGATATTAAGTTGCATCACATAGTTGGAAAATCCAAATTCTTTTCGATACCATAATCACCATGAAGGTTAAAATGTCGTATTAAATTATACAAAGATTAATGTTTTTATGATTTCCTTTTGTTTTATGCATTATAGGTAACCTTGGTGATTGGAGAACCTCATTTTGTTACCACATTACTGCCATGGCAAAATGTATATTTCTGGTATCTGAAAAATGAAGTGTCCCAGTGCTTATCAACAACTGCAACAGTGCTGCCAATAGGCGCTTCAGTTTGGGCCATGGCTGTACAGTTCCATGACCTGTGGAAAATTAGAGCACCTTTGCATTCAGTGGAAGGATTCAAAGTGACTGATTTCGATAAGCTGATTGAGGTACAGTACATATGTGAATCATTACTGTTTTTTGCACTTTAGTTCAGTAATTTAACTTATTTCTACAGATCTGTTATGTAATAACATTTTTCAAATTTTGCTTTAATGAATCATTTTTATCAGTCTTATCTTGTGAGATATGTTAAATGTTAAAAGTGTTTAGTCAAGTGTTAATGGCTCCTATCCATTAGTTATCAGGAACATTCTTAGAAGATATTGACAAGTTAATACGTAGTTCTGTTAAACAAATGCTTATGCTGCCATCTGATACACCTACTAGTATGTTATATGCAAGCAAAAAATACAGAGGTTTGGGACTAGTCAGAGCATCATGGGAAGCGTTCTTGCAACACTGCAACATCTGCATCACTTTAATGAAAATCCTTATGTAAATAGTATGCGACCTTTGATGTCTGAACTTAATTCTTCCTGTCAACATCTAAGTCTCCCTTGTCCAGTTGAACTTCGTAAATCTGTGACTAGGAAATTAAGAGAGGAATTAAGAAATGCAGAATTCGAATCATGGAAAATAATGCCTGGAAGAGGCAGAGGTGTAGAATTGTACAGCCAAGTACCTAAAGCCAATGTCTGGATTTTTAATAAGTCTGGACTATCTACATCTGAATGGGTAACCTGCCTTAAAATGAATGCCAATTTAGCAGCAATTAGAGGAGTACCTGGTCGCTCTTTGGACGGATCCTGGTGCAGACATGGATGCCCGGAGATTGAAACCCTTGCCCAAGGTCAGTGTAACAGAGGTTTACTTCTCCGAAATGCCAGACATCATCATATTCGATCCTTAATTGCAACTGCTTTGAAAAAAAAGTCTTTGACAGTAGAAGAGGAAGTCTTTTGCCTTGCTACTAATGGCTCCTCTAGACGTATTGACATCATAGCGTATTCCCAGACTACCAAGAAAGGTTATATAATTGATCCTACCATAAGGATTGAAACGGGGAGTAGCCAGCCGGAAGATGTCAATCAAGAAAAGATCAACATTTATCTGCCAACAGTTGATTACTTCAAAGCAAAATACCAGCTTGAAAACATTGAGGTGATTGGTCTTCTTATTGGAGCTCGTGGTGTGATTCCCAAGTTCTTTGAACGCTTCAGGAAACTTTTGAACTACCACAGACACTTACTACTGACATCATAACTTCAGTTTCAAATTCTGAGTCATCATATTCACTCTGTTTAATTTCTTTTTCTTAACTTTATAATTCATATATGTTTATTTTAATTTTCTGTCAACAAATTTATGTAAACATTTAATATTTTAAAAATCATGTAGGAGAGTATACTGAGTCCTTCTGGGCTACCTCCAATGGGAGGCAGTTAACAATTTAAAAGTAAACTAGATATATTTACTTGAAAAATATCCAACTGTGTTCATTATCATACATTTTTATACATTATCCATCAAAAATATATTTTATTTCTTACTTACCTCATAGTTGTTTCCTTTTATAGTCATATACGAGGATTGTTCCGAAAGTAATGCCTCCTATTTTTTGTATTGACCTGTAGCATCTGAGTCGGATGTTAGTGATGTAGTAAAGGTTGAATCTTCATGCTAATGTCCTGTTAGTTTGGTTATCATGTGACAGATAGTGGCATCTGACATAGAGGTGCGTAAGAAACAGAGATGTGTTATTGAATTTCTCACTGCCGAACAAATTGCACCCATTGACATCCATAACATTTGTTGAAGGCATACAGAGACCATACAGTGGAGCAAGCACAGTAAGGCCGTAAATACTATTTCAATAGTGGCGAAAATGACAGTCTTCTGGGATAGTCAGGGTGTGATTCTTTTGGATGCCGAAAGTCTGAATTTCCAGAGTCAGGGCAGAGAAAAAAAAACCTTTAGCTTGCAACGTGATAAGGCCAGGCACCACACCAGTTTTGCGACCACTGAGCACGTTGCAGAATTTGACTGGACTGTCCTATCACATCCTCCAAATAGTCCGGACTTGGCGCTTTCAGACTTCCATCTCTTTGAGCCTATGAAAATTGGACTATGTGGACAGCAACATTTTCCAGACAAGGATACGAGGGCAGCTCTTGTTCATCGCTGGCAAAAATGCATAACGAATGTTGGTGACTATGTGAAAAAATAAAGTATTCTGTATGTAGCTGATACCTTGCTCTATTTAACTGTGTTATTATGCTTTGTGTATCTGTTGTAGTTTGCATGAAAATAAATAGGAGACATTACTTTTGGAATGACCCTCGTTTAATATTATATTTAGAGTAAACTTTTTTAGAATAAAGTACTAAATGTTTTGTAATTATTTTCATATAAATTTAGTCAAAATATCATATTTCTTTGTGTATAAGAGCTGCATCCCAAAAGTTAAAGCCGAATTCCTGGCAAAAACTAAGAAGAAGAAGAGTTTGTAACTTATTGAAATCACATAAATTGCTAAAAATGTTCACCTACTTGAATACAGTTTTCACATCTCGTCAAGACATTTCAAAACACAATATGAAGTTATTGTATGTTAATGGACTGCACCATTATCCATAGCATGAGTTTTTTCCTATTTTAAAGAATCCATTCACCACACATCTCTCATTTCGAGTATGTATTTAGCACTTATTTTTCTTTCTTTAAAGCCTAAGCCTTTTGTGCCATAGTGAAACACATGCAGCTACTACGAAATGTTTCACACTGAAGCACTAACTGACAAGAAGAGGTTATTCTACAAACAGTACAGAAACTTGGGCATTCATTGTAGTCCAACACTTTAGTGTGCAGTTGATTTCCGAATTATTTACTTTAAAGAGAAGTTTAATACCATATTTTCTATATCTTGGACTGGAGAATTTGTAATTCGTCCCTTTCTTATCCATAAAGAGATGTTTCACTGAATTACTGCTATTATTATTATTATTGATAAATGGTCTTTTACTTCCTCTCAGAATTGTCCCAAAAAATAATTAACGTACTCGACTTTCCTCTAATGTATACACAAGTATCATAAAACCATAAAATAATGCATTCTACATGAGCAGTTGAACATTTTGGTGTTGTGTATGTTTAAATCAAATATCCTAAAATTTGTAATCCCATCAAATGGGGTGATATCGGACATTAGTGACTTTTTGTGTTTCAGTGTTGATAGCACCCTGCTGATTGAAGCAAATTTATTACTGAATTATCTCTTTAATGTGAGAACATTTTTTTATTCTTTCGTGCCACAGAATATTTATTGTTGAGCAGCAAAACAAAATCATAAAAACCAATCATTTTTATTGTAAAAATACTTTCAAATGTGCACTCGCAACCATTGTTGATTAAGATCCAATTAATTTAACATCAGTTTCTGCTATTTCTTTGCAAAACATCACCATTCTTGCTTGTGTGAAGTGAGGTAATTTTATTGTATTTCGAGTCGTTATTTAAATAACCAGCATACTAAATAACCCCATAGGCAAGGACATCAGACAGTTATTTATAAACATTAGTGTCCGAAATCACCCTGACTTGGGGTGACACCAGACAGTTTTTAAATTATTATATTATGCTCATTTTGAACACCAGCACATCATTTGTACATGTCACATTCTACCTAGAGATACATAATAATGTAATGTATAATCACAAAAAACTGCAAATTATCAATCATTACACAAGTGATATCTTAAAATATGTTGTTGTTTTCTAATGCCAGGCATTTGACAATAAAGTCATTTGACCTCTTGCACTCCAATATTTTTCAAAGATATTATCATGGTCAGCCACTGAAGCACAGATTTTGAGTTGTTCTGAATTCATTTCTTGATTTGAGTTGCACAATGGACAGTTAGGAGACTGATATATTCCAATTCTATTCAGATGCTTAGCCAAACAGTCATGGCCTGTTGCCAATCTAAATGCAGCTACAGACGATTTGCGTGATAAATCGAGAATCAACTGTGGATTATGATGCAGAGAGTTCCATTTTTTGCCCTTGAGATTGTGTTATCAAATTTTGTTTGTTGAAGTCTAAGTATGTAGAGTTAATAAATCTCTTCACAGAGTAATACGTAGATTTAGTAATAGGTCTGTAAGTAGCAGTGCTGCCCTTCTTTGCTAAAGCATCCGCATTCTCGTTTCCCAGGATTCCACAATGGGATGGTATCCATTGGAATACAATTCTTTTATCGAGTGTTATTAATTGAGAGAGCATTTTATTTATTTCTGCTATTTGAGATGAAGGTGTATGTCTAGAGACTATTGATAGAATAGCTGCTTTGGAGTCTGGCAATATAGCTGCATTTTTAAATTTATTGATGTGCCAGAGAAGATTCCTGAGACTTTCACTTAAAATATAAAAACCTATCTGATAACACCCCATTTGACGGTATCTTATGTGAATATACATTAAAGTTATGATAATCAAAGGAAAAAGTCATGTACTAATTTGTGGGAATCTTTGTCTTTCAGTTTTAGTCCAGATTTATCAAATAATTAAAATTCTCTTTTCACTTCGTATATTTTGATGTCTTTGGAGTTTTGTCTTTGTTTGCTGTGTCCAGAGTTCAAGTTCCATCTCAGACAGTGCAGTTGAAGCTCAACCTTTATGGGAATATCCATGTGAAGCCTTAAGTCAGCCTTTCTGCATTTTGGACTTTAACTTTACAACAAATATTGAAGATTCTGTTGAGACCAAAGGACAAGTCAGCTGTAAAGGGTACGTGGCTTTGTTTTTATCTAAAAATAAGAAAAAGAGAGAGGGAAGGGGACAGAAGTGTTCATTCTGAAGTACAATGAAAAATAGAATTCCAACAGATATCATAAATGACTATTTTATGCTCGACCATGCCGAAATGTAGTAATTATACACCTGGTAGCAGCCCTTTAATGGACCTCATTAAAGTTCAGGTGTTCCACCAATCAGAAAATACCATTGTAGCAATATGAAAGCGCAAGTATCGATTATTCTATTCTATTCATTGAAACGTCACGAAGGCTGGAAATCCAATACTGTCACAGAAGGTTATGTTGAAGAATCGATCCAAAATAAAATTGAAATCTCAAGTACAATATTAAACTCAGTCGAAAAAAACAACACACAAATTAACATCAATTCACCGTCATCTTCCAGCCTTTCACAAAGCACATTCCCGCAAATTCATTTCACCAATTGCACAATAAATCAATATCAAGGTCAATGTCGACATTTGTTTCTCGGAAAAAATCAATACTTTCGCGTCTGCGCACATCTCACAATTAATGAGGTATTGTACAAGGTCAGTTCCGCTCCTCAGTCAGATAAGAATAACATGAATACTTATGAATAATTTCAAGTTAGAGATATGGTCGAGCATAAAAAGTCGTATGAAACTTGCCTATAATGGTAATTAAGATGCTCGTATGAAAATTATGAAACTTGCTTGCACTCGTTTCATAAACATACTCGCGTCTTAATTACTGCCATTATAGGCTCGTTGCATGATGTACTATTAAATTATTACAAAAAATTATGTAACACTCTTTATTATGTGTAGAATTTGACTTTATTTTTATTTTGGCATGTGCAATGAATGACCTAATCATATTAAAAGAAATAATATTTCATACAAATTGTGACATATAACTTAATAAATGCAATTTTTTTTATGGAATCCGCGAAAGAAGTAATTGCTTACAATTAGGGATCACATTTTTAGGTACTAGAAGATAATATTCCAATTAGCTGTAGTTAAAAACGAGCAAACAATACCCCCATTTTGATATAAATAATACTGCTGAGTTTGAAAGCAGTAGTCAATTGTAGCAAATGACATTCAACCTGTCATGCAGGCTGTCTGGAGGTTTCTGGTTTGAAGTTTTGGGTAGAGGTGGGGTGTGACAGTTTTGAGTCACAGCTTCGAACTGTGACAGCTCTGGAAAAATCGCTGAGATAATTATAATAGCGATTTTATCACAGTGTGATTTTTGTGTTCAGATGATACTTGGCGATGACAGATGTTTATGTTGATCGCTATTCTGTGAATTTATATACTGGTCCCATGCCTTATATCAACAATAATTAGCAAAGCAAATATAAACACGCTCTCAAATGTGTTGTGGCAATGTGTGAGCATGTATATTCGCCCAAGAATGTCTACGAATGATTCAGAATATAGCAAGTATATTGTAGCTTGAGTGTCAGTGTTGCCGACATTAAAGTTTTTAGTGGGACGAAAATTAATTAGATGCCAGTTACGTCATTCTTCAAGTTAATCTTTCGATCTGCAGTTGTCTGGATTCCGGAGCTGTCACATATACGTGCATTATACTTTTTTTTTGAAAGATGGGACATGACAGGAGCATTGCGATCGGAAAAACAACTGAATGTCACACAGCGTGGTAGGCCTGTTGCTATGGTAACAACGGTTGAGTTGCCAAACTTACACAATGTTAGCATTGGTACGTTTCGTCTTTGATTCTCTGTCGATTTTTGTATTGTTTTCTTACCTTCGTGTCAATTGTCAATGAATGTTTTAACGTCAGCCATCTTAACGTCAATTGCTAGCTTCCATCACCTGGCAGCATGGTAATCCATATTGGCAACATAGCACCACAGTTTAGTATATACAGTTGCGAAGCTCAATACTTACTAAATATGCAAACATAGATAGTTGCTCACCACCAGGATCGCTACTATCGCCTCATCACAGACTCGTTCCCTAGCAGACGATAAAATGTATTGTGTACTTCCGATATAGTGTTCTTTTAAAAAATTAACAACTTCCTTCCACTATTGAAATGTGAAATACATAAGGTTTATATATTATTTCCATAAAATATAATATTTTATATTCTGTAAACTCACCTTCCTGGATCTTTCGGAAGAAGGATAACTCTAACCTAATTTTCTTACAATTTATAGTACTACAAACGTCTCCTTGTTCTATATTATTGTTCAAATTATTGTATTTTAGCCATTTACAGTTATTACAACCGATAACGAATATTTCACAGTTTACACAACTTTTCACAACAAAGCGAAATATGGCACAGTCAATGCCTTTTCGATGTAGACCAGGCCGTAATGTTTGTTCAGGTTTTCTATTTCAGTGAAATATTATATTATAACTTTATTGCATATCATTGCTAAGCTTTATTTAGTGTAATGTGTCCATAAGTTCTGTTTATTCTTGTTGCATAATATGTTGCAGAAATAATTACAAAACTGTGTTATTTTAATGTGAAGAGAATTTGATGTGTTAACATAATCTGTTCGCATCAACATTTTAAGTTTAGAATGGAAGCTATTTTGAGGTTCAATAAAAACGAATTTATATTGTGATTTTAATTTAGCACATCTACTTTCCTTAATTGTAGACAGAAAATTTACCATACCACTTCTATGAAATTAGTGTACATATGATTGTGTTACTTCGTCTCTTAGATAGTAGATAAATACAATAATTCAGTACTCAATTGTAGTATTAAAATACCGACAAATAGAATGTGACGGGTGTCATACATGACATTATGTTTAATTATGATGTATAATTGCGAATATAGGAATATAAGTTAAATATAGTAAACATAACCTATACTTTCCATATGACATAACATACATATGTAGTGGCAGGGCATTGGAGACCACTAAAATTAGACAGAAATGGGCAACTGGTACAGTAAACATAACCTATAATTTCAACATATCTAAATATTCGCGTGGTGCAACTGAAAATTATTGAATCCTGCATAAATGAATGTACATGAATTTCGCAATATTTAATCGAAATAAAGGCAGGTATTACATATATGAACAACGTAATTTTCACACCAAGAATATTACACCTTAACTCACAAGGAATTATGTCTGAAGTGTCCCCTAATCATTGTTTTAAATTTTATTAATGCAATTACACTACATTTTAGAGAAATATATGTTACTCTTTATGCATTGCAATTAATTTATATGGTTTAAACGCTGCCCTTCATGATCAGGTTAAGTGAGTCACATAGTCTGCCTTACGGCCTGTATTAGTTCACGATGGCAGTGACAAAGTCTATTGTTCCTAGTACTCACAGCGCTCCAAGCGGCTAGCAACTATCGCGAGAAATGCAACTCGTTGGCAAAAAATCATCCCAAGCTTCGTGAGTGTATATAGTAGACTGTGGTAGCACTGTAGTTCCAAACTCGGCCACTGAACTGTCACGTCCCATCTTTCAAAAAAACAAGTATAGTCACCTTCGTTATGAGTCACATTTCTGTCGGAGATGGTGATTTCTTGGCGCTGTGATTTTGGAACTGTAGTCACAGTTGGAACTAGCAACAAACCTGTTACAGTGATAGAATCACAGGTCTTCAAATCATACCCCACCACCAGTTCTAGGCAGGCCTAGGTAGGTATTAACATTGAAAAATCCATTGTGACAATTGTGGAAGACACATCCACAAATAACGTTTTTCTCGGAGTTCTTCCACATTAGGCATCATTATCATTCTCCAATTGTCGACTCGTGATGTGCAGAAGAGCGTGGTCTAAGGCTAAGGATGAGTGGAGCTGCTGCTTCGTAACTGAATACTCATCATACCTTAGCATAGTCAGCTGGTGTAGTTGAGAATGCGCTTATAGTTCGGGTCAGCTTACTTCATACCCTAAGGGTGAAACCTAACCATTTTTCCCCCCATTACTACATATGCTAGTGGATTGTGGTGATTTTCTAGTTTCCAGGTTGAATTTTCTTTTGCCAACTTCGTTTCGAATTTCGATACAGACAAATACTACAAATGGTAGTGATTTTGTAACTGTTATGTTGGCAACTGAGACAGACGACGTACTGGAGTTCCATGCAATTAAAATTGTACTAGACTTCTGAGCCGGTTACTGGAAGCTAAGTGAAATTTGAATATACTAATAATTAAATAACATCGGTATTAATATTATTATTTATTTTTATTTATTTAACCTGGTAGAGATAAGGCTATAAGGCCTTACGTAATGGTTATTTTATGTGTTGCGTTGTGGTTACAATTCAAGTTTATAGTCCGGTAAATGTAAATAAATATAACATACTTGCGTGTGGTAATGCAGGTGGGTAATCGATAGAAATACCATTTCACATTTTAATGAATTTCTTTCGTGTTTAGATTTTTATTATAATAATGTCAAAGAGAGGAAAAAGGATGATAGTGACTCCACCAAGAAAGCGTAAAGTGTGCTGTGAGAGTGAGGATAACTTCCCCTACTGGCGTTCTGTTCTTTCAGATGTAACTGAAAGAAGATAATGAAGAAATTATGCTCACAGAGACAGGAATTATAACTAGAGTAGCAATATTATTAGGAGTAAGTATTTTTAGGCATACATTTGATGGTGGTATTCAGTTTTCGGAGTTAGTACTAATAATTTCATGTGGTGAAACAAAATACATTTTTAGGTTAGGTTTCGTGAATCAATTGTTTAGTCAAAACAATGAATTTCATATTGCCAGACAAAATACCTAACATGTTGATCCCTTTCTCGTATAGTTTGCTTACGAAAATATGTTACAAATTATTTAATTATTTAGAATAACCTTCCAACATAACAGTAAAGTATGGTAGTAAATAAGTCATTCCGTACGTAAGATCGTGATTTTACTTGATATGGTGATATCTAGTAACAGTTGGCAACACTGACAAGACGGCAATATTTTCTGTTTAGGAACTGTACTTACATGATCGTCACTATAGCTGGGGTCAGTGTAATTCTCTCAGATGATAATGAAGGCAATCTACTGCTTTTAAAATTACGTGCCTCCAGTGATTAGGATGTGGGGAGATAATATTTGTTATGGACATGTCATAATACTTTTTATTTTATAAATGAAAAGAAATCTAAAGTCGTATAAATTAAAATCATCATCATCATCCTTCACGAATTAGGCCTCTGTAGACCTATTTCGGCCTCATCTAGTAGTCTTCTAAAAGGTCTTCCTGGTCGACGATGTCCTCTAGGTTTATACTGCATCATAATTTTTGGGATTCTTGAATTTTCCATTCTTCTTACATGATCTAGCCAATTGAATTTGTATCTGCTGATTTTTTCTTCTACTGACTCTACTTCTAATTGAGGACTGTTTTTGCAAAACTTGCTAACTGCAAAATTTGCAAAATTGAGATTTTGGTGGATTCGTTAACATAAAGCAGGCCTCTACATGATGTTAAAGTTATCTTAGTAAAATTGAATTATTTCTCTTAATTATAGTGTGTCAAAGTGTGATGGTTGCACCTATAACCTATGTGTCTTAATTCAGTTTTCTGTCTCTCCTGTAAAATTTAGTTTTTTCAATTAGCAAGTTTTGCAAAAACGGTCCTCAATTGTTCTAAAATTTCTTCATTCCTTTTTCGGTCTAAAAGAGTATATCCTGCTGTCCTCCTGAAAAATTTCATTTCCGTTGCTTTGATTCTGTTCATGTCTTTTTTCTTTAATGTCCAAATGTCGCTTCCGTATAAAAAGGGAGGGTAATACTAGTGTATTATATATTTTTATTCTTGTAGATATTTGTACTAATTTAGCTTTTAATGTATTGTTTATTATTCCTAGAATTTGTGTAAATTTGGTAATTTTCTTGTTCACATCTTTTTCATTTTGATAAGATATTTCACAACCCAGATAATTGAAATTTTGTACTTGTCTGAGGCATTGGTTATTGTGTATTATCTTACTTCTGACTGGGTCTTGTCCTAAAAATGCCATTATTTTTTATTTTTGGGTGAATGTAGAGTATCCAGCACCCACTGAACGAATATTTCACTTTTATCACTGCCAATGTTGCGCTATAATCGTATATGCAAGGTAGGCTATAACAAAAACCTAAACTAACCAAACCTAACCTGTCAAAGAAGCAACAAGTTATACTAAATATGTGTAAAATTGGCCTATGTCTCTATAGTGGGCGGGACATAAGTAACATTGACCGATTTTTGTGCTGAAATTTCCATCCCAAAATCTTTTAATGTTTTATTTAATGTTGTTGTTTGTTGTTTTCTAATGCCAGGTGTTTTACAATAAAGTCATTTGACCTCTTGCACTCCAATATTATTTTATATCAAAGACTTTATATATATATATATATATATATATATATAAATTAAAATAATAAATTAAATATCATAAATTCTCAGAAACATCCTTCATAAGGAATTTTGGGGTTTTAATTAATTGATTAAAATTTATTTGTCATTCAACTTTACAATTCACCGTTATGGTGGACCTTCACATTTCTGTTTTTCGATCCACCATCCCTTTAATACATATAACTCTTTTCTATTAATGTATTCTTTGCCGAGAATTTCTTGATTACTTTCTAATGTTCTGTTATGACTGAATTGCTATATGTCCTTCCCCCTCTATCCTCTTCTATTCTCTCCCTCTTACCTAGACTGTCTCCCTTCCATTTCTCGCTCGCCTATTAAATATTGCATATTCCTTCCTTAATAATTTGCGTTATTTATTTATTTTCTTCTCTACCCTCAAATCCTACCTACTCTTAATCATTGTTTTCCCGCTATTTTCTCCTACATTACTTGCTGACTTTTCCGTTTACTCTATTTTACAACTCTTACATCACTTTTTTTTCCTATCCTCTGTTCATTTACATATTTATCTCTTCGTTTTCGCTTCACCCCTAAATTTCCTATTTTATTATCTCTTCCCATATATTTATTTCTATAATACTCCTACAGTTATAGTACCCCTGATACTACTCCCAACTCATAACATTGAAAAACATGAAATATCTAATTCAATTAATTACACTTGCAATTTCTCTCTCATTCCACTTCACATTTGTTCAGATGATTTTTTTTTTTTTTTTTCACTTTAATTCTCTTGTATTCATTGTTTGATAGTCTATCTTATTACACTCTTACCCTATCTTCTTATACTTAACACTTTCTTCTCTGTTCCTTTTCTTACACTTTTGCCACCCCTAACTTTCTTGCGCTCACTTTTTAGCACTCTTCTTCTTCGCTAATAACCTCTCCAAAGCTCCTTCTATTCTGTCCTCACAATCACTAATATTTTGGGGTTTTGTACTCTGCACCAACTAATTTTGAATTTTAAAAGTTGAATATATGAGCCAGTTGTAATATTAGTGTTGTATAAATTAATATAATTCGTAATAATTTCAGGTCTGGTACATGTCATGGTGTTGCGTTGTGGGTGAACTGGGATTTAGATGGTAATCCAAAGCATACCATTTCGACAGGACCAATAGGAACAGTGGAGATAAACAAAAAAGTCACATGGGACATGCATACACGTCAAGGTGTTTACTTTTTCCAGTCTCATAAATCAGTAGACGAAACTTCCAACTTCTTTTACGAAGTACAATTTAGACCGCAGGATGGTGATGTACAATTTCAGTTTGATGTTAATCCTTTGCACAGTTAAAAGTATTGTTAAATATTTTTACACGAAGTACCTTAATTCAAAGAAGCTCTTATAAGAAGATATTACAGAATAATTTATCAAGTTATCATGTTATTACATGTGAAAGATTTATGATTAGTATTTTATATGTCTTGATAAATAAAGAGTAAACACATTTTTAGATATTTTGATAATCTGATTATTCTACGCTTGCTTTGAAATACAGGGACATCATTTTATTTTTACTTCAATTTTTATTGTACCTGAGTTTTTGAATGTACTTCACTCCCACTCCTTCTACTAATGAAGTACCAATTGTCCTCCACACAGAACCAAGGCTGCATATGAGGAGCATTTTTGCAAAAGTCGATAGACGCAGAAATTTTCGAAAGTGAGTTACATATGGATATCGTATATTTTCTATCTCCGGAATCGATCTATGAAATCAGATTTACCAAAACTTGATTCATACCGTATGTAGAGACTACCAAACCTTCCAGGTTTTTTTTTCAAAACTCGATAGATCCTGTCACTTAGTGTAATTTCTGTAAAAACTTGATTTCTGCATCTATCGACTTTTGCAAAAACGCTCCTCATATAGTAAACAGGACTGTGTTAGTGAGTAGGCTATAGTACATTCCAGAAATATGTTTGCGTTTTCCAGTGATGAAAGAGCTTTCAATATTGAATCATATTTTCGCACATGTACTGTTGTCCATTTGCCTACATCACGTCCCTATTTGCCCCACCTGCTTCTGTTCGCCTGTCTGTAAAAGCTGGGCTGTCTTAGCTCTTTTCTGAAAACATTAATTTCTGTTAGGAATTGGACGTTTACGTAATATTATACAACTGTTTAAAATAACTTAAATAAAAGGGCCTCGTTAAGTAATTAACTGTCACGTGATTTCCTCCCTTTCTATGATCCTGCGGCATAACCACTTGGACGGACAATAGACAGCATGTCTGAGTAATTTTATCTGTGCGGATAGGGCAGAAGTGAAGATTGAATTTACAGTACGTAAGGTACTCTTTTATAGAGTAGGTACAGAATTATTTCAACATGAGTTACTAGTACGAAGGACGAAACTGGCAATTGGAATTAGATACAATAAGCTATAGTGCGATAATATGCACAAAAGAACTGAAGCCTGTATCGAAATGAACGGTCACCATTTTCAAAATGCGTTTAAATATTCATATTATGATTATTTTTCAATTTAACTTTTTTCTCTATATTGTACACTAATGTGCTGTAGACAGTATAATATACACTGCATAATGAATACGTTCGCATGGATAACTCAGTTCGTGAGTAAAAAACACTTATTCTTAATACAGTACTGTATTTTGATTAAACAAAAACCTAATGAAAATTATCGAACTTAAAATGGCGATATTTCCTATAGTTTACGTAAATGGATGAACTAATTTTCTTCCTTCCTATACCTAGTAGAGTGATTTGTTTGTGTTTTACGCCAGTATCATCGAACTACAGTCGTGGAAGAGGGTAGCAAACTGTGTTTCCGGTTCTCTAAAGGTATAGCCAGGTTAATATTAAAAAAATGTTAGTAAAAATAAAATGATGTCCCTGTACAATGAATGTTCATTCCACTTATTGATATCAACATCCATCTGTGCCTTAGAAGAACGGGACAATTTTCGGTATATCTAAAGAAATGGAGGCAATTATTTTTTTTTTCTTCTTTTTTGTTGAATGAACTTTCCTCAAAAGTATAGTGAAAAATTTGTTTATATATCTCTAAGACTTTTTGAGTTACCTATGACCAGGGTGGGTATTTATGGAGATCGCGAAAATCACGACATAATAGATATACAGTAGATTTTTACTAATCTTTACGAATTAAGTGATTCTGATTAATAGTTGATATTTTTCCCAGAAAAAAATTTTTCTCTTATTTTGTTCGCTTTATACTGCTTACATCGTTAGTAAAATTACGAAAACAATTACACCAGGAGGTATATCTAACAAAGAGTCAATATTTATTTATTTATCTAATGGCTAGTACATGATATTTATTATCATTGACTGAGGGAAAAACAAGAAAGTGGTGAACAAAACTATGGATTAAGTAATTAAAAACATTCGGGCTCTGGCTTCCCAGTAGCGGTCGACTTCCTTGGAGGATTTCGGAGCAGGGCATTTTGCAAGATGTTGTCTATCCGTGTCTTCCTGTTGATGGCACAAAATGCAGGATGCTGATGGAAGGATGCCAAGACGATTGAGGTGTTTACCCAGGATGTCATGTTCAGTGTTAATACGAAAGCTTGCAACTGCTAGTCTTCTGGGTTCAGGAAGTATATCCTTCAGTGATTTCCTACATTGTTGCGAAATGTTTATGTCTAATTCTTGTTGGTGATTATATGCTTGATATATCGTTTTACTGAGCTAAATGACAAAGGTTTCTGTGGGTTTATTTTGAGATTGGCACCCTTCTTAGCTAATGTGTCAGCCTGTTCATTCCCATGTAGATTACAATGTCCTGGGATCCATTGTAACACAACTGTTTTGCCACGTTCTTTTAAAGTTGCAAGTATTTTTTGACAATTATTGATTTGTTCTATGTAGGGGTGGTCAATTTTATTTATGGACAAAATGGCTGCTTTTGAGTCCGAGAGGATGACGGCATTTGTGAATTTATCCATATGGAATAAAAATTGATTTAAGACAACATGTATAGCTTCAATTTCTCCATCATAGGCAGATAGATTATAACCAACTGGGAGATAAAGCAAAATAGATTACTAAAAATACCAGCTCCTACATTTCCTTGAGGGTCTGTATAAATTCTTATTCAATAGTCTTCCGGATGTCTGATGTTCACGGTTTCAAGGGCCAATTGTTTTAAATTTTCTTTACTGTGTTGATTTTTGGTGATTTGTTCTAGGAGGTCTAGATATCTGAAAACGCAACAAGGGTTCATCCAATATGCAGAGAAACTAAAAGAACTCGATATACGCAATCTCCTTCAACCTCTAATGCTTCCACAAAACCCACTTCAGATAGACAAAGAGTTAATATTAGTTTACATAAATATATGTGTGTTATATTACGTTTTCGTGAAATTAAATAATAATACATGCTTAAATTTGTTAATATTCTGGTGTGAGAGATGTGGCAACGTGTTCAGCAGGCAGTACTCTGCACAGACGTACGTACATGTCAGCTGAGTTCTCCCTGTTCATAGCTCTACTGCAGAATCGAAAAATCGAAAGAGAATTGGGAGGACAAATTTAAAAGGTACGCAAAACGCGTCCTTGCAAGGGGTTGGGGGCTGTACAAAACTAGATATGTGAGCTCCAAGCCTGTTGGCCACTAGTCTCACTCCGGGTTACGCTGCTCCACTGAAGGAGCTCTAGAAAATTTTGAAGGGGAAGCCGAGATTGGATGTAACCTCTTAGGTACAACATACGCGAGGGAGACGGAGATTCGATCAAGTGATCAAGGAACGGGGCGAGGAGGAGATGGCTTGTGTTTGCCGTTAGGATGGCAAGATGCTGTCATCTCTACTGCAGAGGGATGATAATTCAGTACCAGGTATTTGATAAACAACTTACATTTGTCAGTCACAATTTAGGAATATCATATGTTATTAATTTATGGAGAAAGTCGTAATTCAAGTGAGGCAAGAAGATGTACCGTTAATGTTTTCCACAATGAAGGTTATCTAATCGGCAAACTTTTGTAGCGGTTTCTCAATGATTATTAGAAACTGGGAGTCTCTTACCTCGTTTCGAAAATCACACAAACAGAAATTTCTTTAAAATGGTACAGTACTGCTTTATGGAAGCAGAAGAGATTAAAATGTTGAATTTAAAAGAAAAAAAAGTTCATGAGATTGAAAGTTTGTATTTGCTGTTCGTTTTATGTAAACAACGGTCCGCCCCTGCATTAGAACAGAGCATCTGTTTTGTACCGATATGTCTGTACCCGCTTGAGCTGTACTGTGTACTTGTAAACTCCCTCCTCCCCATCCAGCAACGTTGCCAAACGCCTAATATTGTAAACTTTAATAATTAGTTAAATATTGCAATTAGAAAAAAATTGTGAGGACATAATTCTCTTTCTTATGACATGAACAATCATCAGTTAAAATAATGGCACTTATACCCCTTACACGCTGTATATTATGGTTTGTATTTAAAGAAAGTAAATCAAATAATATTTAATTTACTAAAAATTTTTTTTTTTTTGGTCCTACAGAATATATCTGTTATGGTAACAATTAATATTAGAGGAGAAAAATTCGCTCCGGCACTGGGGATCGAACCCAGGTCCTTGGTTCTATGTACCAAGCGCTCTCACCATTGAGCTAAAGTGAAGTCCAATCCACAGCACAGGATCGAACTTCCCTCCTCCAGTGCTTTTCCCTTTGTGGCCTGATTCCAAGTTGGGCATTTATGTTGACATTTTATTAAGTCAACTGCCATTATAATAAAATGTCAACATACATGCCCAACTTGGAGTCAGGCCACAAAGGGAAAACCACTGGAGGAGAGGAGTTCGATCCAGTGCTGTGGATTGGATTTCAGCGTAACTCAATGGTGAGAGCGCTTGGTATGTAGAACCAAGGACTCGGGTTCGATCCCCGGTGCCAGAGCGAATTTTTCTCCTCTAATATTAATTGTTACCATAACAGATATATTCTATGGGACCAAAAAAATAATAATCTTTAGTAAATTCTTCTAGCAACAGTGCATATTTCTGTACAGATTACTGTGCACTTTACTGTGAAATCCCGGCCACCAAGTCACTCAATTGAGTGCGCTCCTTGTATAACCCGGGTTTGATTCCTGGCGCCGGAGCGAATTTTTCTCCTCTAATATTAATTAAATAATATTTATTCATGTCATATATTCTTTTCTTCTTTAATGAAAGAACAAATAATGCTCAATATTATATCATATATTTTCTTCTTTGACATAAGAACAAATGATGCTCAATACAGTATCACTTCTTAGTTGATGTCTGTGAAGGATCCATCTTCCTGCGGACATATTCTGATATGTGCAGTATTCCCCACTTTTCACTGGCTATGTGGAGATTGGCACCACTGACCTTATTCTTGTTGATATGTGGATTGTGTAATTCTGTGATCTGCATTTCAGAAAAACATAAATTATTTAACACCATTGTTGTAAACTATTCAAGAAGCAAATAATTTATATGTATTTCATTACACAGTTAGTACATAGTCTTCTTACATCTATTCCAACTTTATACTAAATATTACGTACCGGTAGATAATATACAAGTAAGTCTCACCTGTGTAGAGCTTGCAGCTGCTGAATCCCCAGTTGAACCAAGTTTACCTAGCCAAAACTCATTGCCAGGCAGAGCATTTCCATCCCATGCATAGGAAACCACAAGAAGTTTATCAGCATCTTCAGGATCTGACAGTTTGGAATGAGGAGGGCGCTTAGAGAACATAATGCGAACCCCAGAACCTAAAATATAAATGGTGCAAAGACTCAGGATTGTGATATTAAACATTACATACAAGTAGTTTCAGGTACAGTAGAATTCCTCGTATACAGCAATTGTGAGACAAAGTCAGTGCCGGATAATTGTAAAATACGTTTATGTTGTTGTTTTCTAATGCCAGGCATTTGACAGTAAAGTCATTTGACCTCTTGCACGCCAATATTTTTCAAAGATGTTATCATTGTCAGCCACTGAAGCACAGATTTTCAGGTGGTCCGAATCCATTTCTTGGTTTGAGTCGCACAATGGGCAGTTAGGGGACTGATATATTCCAATTCTTTGCAGGTGTTTGGCCAAACAATCATGGCCTGTTGCCAATCTAAATGCAGCTACAGACGATTTTCGTGGTAAATCGGGAATTAACTGTGAATTATGATGCAGAAAGTTCCATTTTTTTCCCTTGAGATTGTGCTATCAAATTTTGTTTGTTGAAGTCTAAGTATGTAGATATAATAAATCTTTTCACAGAGTAATACGTAGATTTAGTAACAGGTCTGTAAGTAGCAGTGCTGCCCTTCTTTGCTAGTGCATCCACATTCTCGTTTGCCAGGATTCCACAATGGGATGGTATCCATTGGAATACAATTCTTTTATTGAGTGATATTGAGAGAGCATTTTAGTTATTTCTGCTGTTTGAGGTGAAGGTGTGTGTTTAGAGACTATTGATAGAACAGCTGCTTTGAAGTCTGACAATATAACTGCATTCTTAAATTTATTGATGTGGCATAGAAGATTCCTGAGACTTTCACTTATTGCAATGATTTCTCTATCAAAACTTGTTGTTCCCTATCCAAGAGATCTATAAAGTGAGAAGAGACAGCACATAACACCTGCACCGGCACCTTGTTCTCTGGAGATCAAGGATCCGTCTGTGTAAAAATGAAGCCAGTTATGTGGAGGGTACCTAATATTAATTATCTCTAAAGACAATTGTTTCATTATTTCAGTGCTTACTTCTGATTTCAGTATTTCTTCTGTTAAATTTAGATTATATTTTTTAAGGTTTGCTTCTTGAATAAGGAAGATATGTACATTATTATCTGAGAGTATATTGGCTAGTTCAGAAATACGTTTATAGGTTATGTAAAAACACATTGTACTGCATGAACTTTTTTTTTTTTCAATGTTGAAATTTAGTAATTTTCATATAGATGATTAAAAATAAAATTTTGAAATACGTATAATGTTTATTTTTAGTACTGAATACAGTAATGTACATTCATCAGTTCATAATTATTGTAATACAGTAATACATAATAGCGCAAAAATACTAAAAGTTTTTGTAACCTTATGACAATTTTAAATGGTGGTCATGTGAGTCATGTGACGTGAAGAGCAGTGTAGCCAATGTCGCAACTATACTATGAAGTAGCGCTCGATGATTTGAACATAAGAACATTTTGCTTGCGTTTCGCGGAATCCATTGTGCAACAGCAGCACTTAGTGGTAATAACCATGATATTATCCACCATTCGAATGAAATTTTTACGTGCTGTAGGAACAGAGATTTTCACACTTTCGTATTTAGACTCATCCAACACCCCTTCGAAACAGGCGAGTTCAAGTGTTAAATTGAAAGGTATCGTCTCTGCTCATTTTTTGCAAGGTCCAAGTGACAGATTATCGATGCTACCCTCTACTCCAGGAACATACAGGCTTTTTTGTCTATGTTTTCATGCGTGAACTGTATAAAGAGTAAACACAATATGTGGCATGTGCGATCTACAAAAACCACTCACATCTTCGTCAGACTCTTCTCTTTCGCTAAGAGGAATGAAGTTACAGGAGAATGTAGAAAGTTACACAACACAGAATTGCAAGCATTGTATTCTTCACCTGACATAATTAGGAACATTAAATCCAGTCGTTTGAGATGGGCAAGGCATGTAGCACGTATGGGCAAATCCAGAAATGCATATAGAGTGTTAGTTGGGAGGCCGGAGGGAAAAAGACCTTTAGGGAGGCCGAGATGTAGATGGGAAGATATATATTTTTTTTTTTATCCAATGCCACCAGGTTGTCTTTCGACATTTCTGGTCTTCTCTCCTGGCCTTGGCTTAGTTGTAACCCACTTCTGAGGTTGGGGCGCCTGGAAGGTGGAGTTACATTACCCCGATGATGTGATAGGATGATTATGATAATGTGGTGCCAGGAGAGATCTTAAATCTAAACTTAAGCTAAATTCCAGACCATGGACGAACACTGGAATAATCCCCTTTAAGGAAAAATTCCTGTGCTCTCACCGGGAATCGAACCCGGGACCTCATGAACTATAGCCAGAAGCTCTGACCACTAGACCATGAGGCTGGTCGGGAAGGTAATATTAAAATGGATTTGAGGGAGGTGGGATATGATGATAGAGAATGGATTAATTTTGCTCAGGATAGGGACCAATGGCGGGCTTATGTGAGGGCGGCAATGAACCTCAGAGTTCCTTAAAAGCCAGTAAGTACCTGTTTCATTAGACTCAGTAATTCCTTTCCAAGTTTCAGCATTCATTTGTTCTTTGAACCAGGCGAAGTTTATATCTGACACATGTTGAAGAACAGGACGCAACCTCCGAAGACAACTTGCAAATGCATCGAGGAACTCCTTCTCCTGATGTTCTGATGCACGCCATACCCCAAGACCAATTCCCACTACATGAATATAAGCTGTGGTCCCCTGCGAGACTGCTCGTGCTTCTGCCTGTAACAAATAGCAGTATTATTATTACTAAAAAAATATGATGAAAAACATATCGACAGGCTAGTTCAAAAGGGAAACAACTCAGAATTTAGTCAATGTGAGTAGTCAATGTTTTCAGTTTTAACATACACACATAACAATCGATGCTACAACACAGAGCCTTCTTCAGTTACAAGCCGGAGCCATACATCGGCAACACTGTAATTAACTGTCAACCGGAGGCCTACTATCCAGAACACGTGTTTGTGCTAATGCCGATTTTCAATGTAAATTAATGTTACAATATAAGTGTGTGTCGATGGAATTATGTTCACGGTTGTACCAAACGTTGTTGATGTATTATAAACTAAATGCGTGTTAGCGATAAAAACAAGACAGTAAATGAAAATATGGCGGCAATTTTTACGGTTATTATTAATGACAAAATGACTGACAATTCTTCTAAATATTAAATATTGTATAAACTACATTTTTATAGTCTTACTTGTGGTTTGTGGTGTATCAGAATTCTATCCAAATTGTTGGGTCTTGCCTGCTATATCAATAAAGTTACGCCGTTGATTTTCTAGTTCATTATAAACAGCTGTTTTGTGATCCCATAAATGTTGCAGTTTTGTTGAAGATTCGGAATGCCTGCCATACGTCAAAACTATCTGTATTTGTAGATGCATACACTCACTTTGTTGGTTTTCAAGGTTTGTTTATGAATATTATTTCTTTTGTAATAAATTAGTTATAAACATGTTTCTTTTCACTTCGTATTTACAGGATTTAAAGTTCACTGAGTTTATGCTAATTGGCACATACTTAATAGATAATGGTGTGTTTTGTTATGTATTATGTTGAAGGTATGTTACTTCATTTTTTCATAGATCTTTATACTTGGCCTTGGCCTATTTAAAATTATATTTTTGAAAATTTATAACAAATAATTTAGAATAACAGTATTGTTATTGTGACTGGCGAGGTTCAACTAAAATTGGTTTCCTGGGCATCTGAGATATTTATAGTAAAGCACGACAGATAATCACATGAAAATAAAATGTATATGATTTCTTAGACCTTTCACGTCAGAGGTGAAACAACATAAAGCGACAAAACATTGTCAATTTACTACCCACATAATGGTTAATTGATTGGAATAGGGTACTGCGAAAGTACGTCGTTATTTAATTTATTTTTGGTACAAGTAACATTTCTGTAAGTATTTATTTATTTTCCCTTGTACAATCAATAAAAAACACGTATGCTTTTAAGTTATAAGTGGCTGTATGCAAGTACTTATGCAGTATTCTGAAATTCAAATAAAATACCACTTCGGATTGCATGATAAATTACGTACATCAATACACTGAATCTTGATCATATGCACTTAGTTTTGTATCAATTAATGTCGAAAATGTACATGTGACAACGAAATCAAAGCACTAAAACGTCAAACGTCATGCCTTTATTTTGCCTCTGCCCGCCTCCACTCAGCGTTGCCAAACCTTCCCAAGTTCCGGGTTGTAACTGAAAATGGCTCTGTACAACATCATTAAATTTGTTTGTTTCTCCTTATCTCGTCCTCCTTTCTCTGTAATGTAGCATGCTCAGAGATATTTTGCGTCTACTGGAAGTTTTAGTGTCTCCTCTGTACTTAATATTATTTATGCATAATGATAAGATTTATAGACCAATGGGTTCTAAACCAATTTCAGCTTCCCTTAATTTTAGAAAAATAAATTATTGCGTAGGTATGTAAATATGATAACTTTATAAAGCTATTTTTGAAAATATAGCACTTCAGTTTGGTTCAATATATAGAATAGAGATGTATTATTTTATTTTTACCTCAAACAGAAGAGTCTCGATTGAGACTACCATTCTCTTCTTATATGCCACATTGTCAAATAGGCGGTCCCTGTTCAACTCTCTGTAGCGAGTCAGTGCAGCCTTGTTGCCTGATTTTCGAAGTTTTACTATATCTTCAAACAGTAGAAGATGTGGCTTGATCCCATAAAAATCTGCCCATAATTGTCTCCAAGAGAGAGAACGCTCTATAAGAGATGGAAAGTATGTATAAGTTACAGTTTTCATATTATGTAATCCTTCTGACTTAAAATGACTGATAAATAAGGAGTGGATTCCTATGTAATTAAATATTCTTTTTGCGTGTGATAAAACACAATTAACAAAGTTAAAAATTCCGAACATGAAGTTTCAAGTTTAAAACCCGAATTTTATTTCACATAAAAACACATATTTTCAGAAAAAATTATGTAAATACATATTTTCAGGAAATCTATTACCAACTCATAAATCTTGGAGTTTTTTAATTAAATATTTTTTTACAAGAACTTTTAAACTGTTATCACTCAGAAGTACGTTATCTTTTTAAGAATTCTTGGTTGCTTCGTGTTTCTAAGCGCTGTGTGGTGTATCCGTGATCCATTTTCGTAATAGTATCGCCTCAAGTTCTGAGAACTGCTAGGCAGAATATCAGTGTTATTATTAGAGAATAAATTAACATGGACAAGGAGGAGAGATCTTGTAACACATAATTAGGAATGCTTATTGTTGCTGAAGATGATTTCATTCCACGCTTTGTTTGTGAAACACAACAGATAAGAGTTCACGTATAAATATTATTTAATTTAAACAAAATCTCTCGCCTCTCGCACATGCCTATCAAGTAAGGCAATACATCTTGTTGTGATTCCCTGTTATCAGGCTTCGTCAATCGATATCCTTCAAGATATACTGAAAGATGGTTATTTAAAAAACGATTTAGCTTTCCTATTAGCAAATTTAAGCTTTTTGTGTGACACCATAAAAAAACTCGAAACATCCAAAACCTGTTGTCTGAAACACGGAGGTACATGCCATGGAAATTAAACTAGACTCTCTACCAGGTTCAGAAGCACAATTACTAAGGGACAAATTCCAGAATGTGTTTGGGAAAAACAGTGGATATAAAAAAATGAGTAAAGTTGCTGAAGTATTGTAAGATGTGCCTTTAGGTGAAATTGAAGGTGTAGGCCTATGTGTTTGTGACATTCCTCTCTTTAAATATGCACCTCTGACGTCCTGTGATGTGGAAAGATCGTTTTCACAGTATGAGTCGTTGTTCAGAGATAATCGGCATGCATTTGTGATGGAGAATTTGGAGATGACCTTTGTCGTTCACTGCAATTCTCGGCCAACTACTAGCACTCAAGTGTGGTTGGTGAGTACCTAGTAACATTTTTTTTTTCCAAGCTAAGTAAGGTATTTTTGTCATATTTAAAAAAAATATATATATTTTTTTATTTTTAGCTAATATTTTCGTACTTTTTAGCACATAAAAATAAATATATTTAAATTTTTAACACAAAAATCCGCTCCCTACTGATAAAAGTATACAGGGTGGAAGTGAAATAACCCTGCAGATTCAAAGAGACAATAGAGTACATTTAAATGAATAGAAAACTTATATTACGTTTTGTGATTAAATGCACAGTTAATTAGAAAATTAAGTTTGAAGTTTTAGCAGTATGGCAACATAGCCACTAACACATTCTTCTCGTAATATAGATGTAAGAGGTTAACGAACTCAGTCTGTCTCGCTAGGTGAGCTACTCTCTGGCTGCGACGTTGCAATCTGTTCGCAATGTGCAGTGGCATGGTTTTTAAAATAAATTTACACGAAAATTGCCCACGCTATTGAAATACATCAGAGGGTTAAATGATTCTTTATTAGATTTACTATCGAAATGGACAAAATTCATGATCTTACTCGCAATAGTTACGGTATCGAATAAGAGGGTGTTTTAAACATTTGGAAAAAACATTTTGTCTGAGGGAAAAAAAAAACATGAACTTTCCACCAATATGATATTACAGATTTTTGTTACATACAACATGAGCTATTGGCCCTGAAAATCTGCAAGGTATTCCAACGTTCTGGAACTATACTCTGTAGGGTTTTAATTTTAAAAGTTTAGCAGCAGTAAAGACTGATGTTTTTGAAACACTAACTTCCTGTGAAACAAGTCTTAGAGATTTATTAGGAGAGCGTGTAAATGATGCACTGATTTCATCAATTTTTTCTTCTGTCAATACTCTTTGTTTTCGCTTAGGAATTGTAGCATTTATCGACCCTGTTGTCCTTAATTTGTTAACAGGACATCTAACAGTTTCTCTACCCTGAATTGGAGCACCCGGATCTTCAAATTGCCTACGCACCTCTCTACATGACTCTGTTTTCACATATGCATCATACATAACAACTCTCTGTTCAAGCGTGGATTTTGCGTTTTGCATTGTTAACAAATTTTACACAACGCTGAATATTTAAGAAACTGTTTCAAGAAACTGCACTGTACGTGTTAAATACTGCAACATCTGGCTCACAACTGATAACTTGTCGACCTTGATGTCCTTGATTGTCGAGCGTGTCTCAACAACTGCGCGCACAAAGCGGCGTATCAGTACATGCCGCTTTCCTGGCCCCACTCGTAGGCGAACACTCTGTATATAAATAAATAAGTAAATAAATAAATACCACCAGTATAACTCAGGGATAAGGAGCTGGTCTCCTGATCTGAGGCTGTGCTCGAACATGGGTTTGAATCCCGCTTGGGATGATTAATTGGATGAGTTTTTCAGAGTTTTCAACTGTAAGGTCAAAGTCAGGTAATCCATGATCTGGTAATCTTTATGTTTACACATTGCCTCTGTACAATACGATCCATGTTCTTTATTAAGTTAAATATGTTATTTTGACATTTATTGATACTGTTACCCTGTAAAAATTGAATGTAGCCTATGTCCGGATGCAAGCTTACCGCGTTCACTGGTCAGCTGTGTTGATCCAGATGCTGGTGCTGCACCATAACCTTTCTCCTTAGTGTTCTGTGTCTTTGTTATCAGAACTTCCTGCCATTCCATGAGTTCAATTCGCTTCAGTCGTGCTCCAATTAGACCGATAATGACGCCCCTTGTTGTGAAACTCTGCGTGTTCTTCTGAGGAACACCTTTATTATCACGTGTACCCTCATTAATGAAGTAGCTCCAGGACGACACTGACAACAGTGCTGAGAGCTTCATCTCATCATAACTCAGACAATTGGATAGAAATAGTGGAGTCGTTTCATGTTCCTGTGCACAAGAGAATTAATTATTAATAACCAGTAGGGATTAGTATTTGTGACTTAATTTTTCTTATGTTTCACGAATTACATCTTCTAGTCTGTTCCAACTTAAAAGAAATTATATTTTCTATTATTTAATCTGTTTCTATGTTACGAGGGTCATTTAATAAACAATGCACAGGTTGGCAGTATTGCAGATTGAGTGACGCAACAACAGTGAAAATTACGTCAGTTGCAGTTGAAAGCTTAAGGGGAGAGGATGGTATTTTTTAAAACTTTTTTCCTATATGGTGTAAAATATTAATCTTTTGTATGTAGAATGCTCATAGCTGTGGCAACTCAACCAAATAAAAATATATAAAAAAAAATTATTTGGGGGCCCAAATTTGAAAAAAAAAAAATATACCCAATGCAGGATTGTACTAAAACCGATATATCTAAACCGTTTTTAAAAATAGATTCAAACAGTTTTTTGCAATGTATTTGCAAAAGCATGTTCTACAAACTGTCTGTAACAGAATTTTGATATTAGTCCCTATGTTTCTAAAATAAACAATTAAAATTTAATCCATTTTGAATCTTGCGTACACTACTTTTAACACTTGAATATAATTAATTGATTAACTAGTGGACTTACTCGTGTTAATTATGTAAGATTTGTCCGGCTTACAGCTGTTTCAGTGCTTAACGCACCATCCTCAGACCCTCTGAGGATGGTGCGTTAAGCACTGAAACAGCTGTAAGCCGGACAAATCTTACATAATTAACACGAGTAAGTCCACTAGTTAATCAATTAATAAAATTTAATAATTTTCTGATTTTCTTTCTTGCAAACAAACGGACGTATTTTTTAAATGAAATCAATTAACAAAATTCTGTTACAGACAAACGTTTCCTAATAGTCTAAAGAATGCGTGTTCTAAATTTCATGCATGTATCTTTAATAGTTCAGAAATTATATCCATTTTTGTCTGGCAATGTAGCAAAAAAAAAAAAAAATGAAGTTACTGGAAACCAATAAAAGCGGGTGTGTGATTTAAAAATCCATAGCGCAGGAAGTTTAAAAATGACGTCTCAACATCCGATAAGGGCACAAATACCCATAAAATGTTATGCTATGCATTCCACACATATAACAGAGTATTTTAAAGATTTTTTTTTTTTTTAAGTTTACTCATTTTTCACCAAAAATACCATCCTCTCTCCTTAATGAAGAAGCACATGTTTTGTTTCATTAATAGCCTACTTTGTTTAAATAACGAGAGCTAGAAATGGAGCCTGCACGTGCCTCGGGTACTGTTACTGTTGAAGATGAAAGGTCGTACATTAAGATTGAAACTTTATTTGGCAAAAACCCCACGACTGCCTGGGTGTCTATAGAGTCTGGAAATTTGTATGAATGTGAGTGTCACTGTGTGTGTGCCGGGTTAATATGAATTAGCCAATCATCAAAAATATAAAATACAATATCGGAGCCACTGGTGAGGCTCAGTCGGTTAAGACGCTTGCCTGCCGGTTTGAAGTTGCGTTCGGGCACGGGTTCGATCCCCGCTTGGGCTGATTACCTGGTTGGGTTTTTTCCAGGTTTTCCCCAACCGTAATGTGAATACAAGGTAATCTATGGCGAATCCTCGGCCTCATCTCGCCAAATATCATCGCGCTATCACCAACCTCATTGACGCTAAATAACCTAATAGTTGATACAGCGTCATCAAATAACCAACTAAAATAAAAACGTACAATATCGGGACTGTCGCTGGGCAATAACATGAACACAAGTTTCACCATCACTTTGTTGACAAGTAACTCCATCTGTTAGCATAAATATAAAGCACTAAAGGATGCTATAGAGTTTAAAAAAAAACCCACAGAAATCTACAGTACTTTGTGGCAGATGCACTTGAAGATCATCGGGCGACATGTGAGGAACTTTCTAAAGCTATGGGGATTCTAGCAACGTCAATATTCTGTATTCTGACTAACAATTTAAAGAAGAGAAAATTTTCTGCATGATGGGTCCCTCACTGCTTGACTGCTGAATTGTCACTATTGACGAAACTTGGGTGAGAGATTTTGAGCCGGAGTTTGAGGTGATAAATTGCGCATACCATTCCTTGAACTAACCAAATAAATTGATATAAAAAATTCCGTTTGCCAAAACTCTTATGCATGTGTTCTAAATCTGTAAAATTAAATGAATACTATCATCGTATTTTATAACGAAGATAAATGTTGTAACAGAAATTCGACAATTATGTTCATTATGTTTAAGTACCTATATAGGCTACTGAGGAACTGTTTCTCTTGATAATCAGCTGCTTGTTAGTTGGTGGGCAGGTTATTATAAAGTATCTAGCCATCTTACAATTGATTTATTGGTGTCTTTACTGTTATCTGTGCTACGCCAATAATCACATCAACTTAAATCTAAAATACTATTATACAGGTAATGCACTGTTGATTCTTTGGAACTGTCTTATGTGAATGCTAATAGTTCTAAAGAAGGGAGTACAGTTTAAAATGAAATAAATGTGTGCTATGTAAAATGAATAGTAACATTAAATTTACCGATCCAACTGCTTCCCAGCCACTAATGCCCTGCTCTCCACTCAGTAATAGATATTTATCATTCTTTGCAAAAAATGTAACTGATCTCTTCTCAAGCAAGCGCTGAACAAATTCAAGCAAACCCATGCTTGCGTATAATGTTTTCTCTGGTCCAATCCCATGTTTCTTTTTATGTTCCAGAAAACGAATGTACAAAAATAATGCAGTTTCATGTAATAAAGGATATGCGGAATTTGCATTTTCCTCCATAAGATCTTTTTTAACATGAGTCTGCGTCATAAGAGTAGAACATCTCATTGTTTCTATAGGGAACTTCCTGTAACACAAAGAACATAAAAACTGGTAAAAATGAAAAGTGAAGCAGAAACAGTTGTCACCACTTCATCGCTACTATTACTATTTATTTGAAAATTGATTTACTGTCAAAAAAAATTATTCGTTCCACTGTTAACACTAGTTCTTGTAATCAATGTGTTAAATACTTGGATACAAATGAATTTCATATTCTTGAACATACATTTTGTAAGAAAAACATGTCGCGAATAAATCAAACGCTAAATATGATTTCACAAATTGTTTATAAATATTTGAAATTCACAGTTACATATTAAAAACTCATAATCTTTAGTGGCAATTATGTTACGTGGCCCTCTGTGTATTGTCCTATATGAATAACCCACATGCAACCTTCATCGATATATATACACACCTTGGGAACTGTCTACTATTGTCCATTAGTTCCTTTACAGTTATATCAGCCGGTGGTGTAACATCAGTACATAATTTTAAATAATCCAGGAGAATGGCATTGTCATCCCCATTTTTCACCAAGGATGGCACTTTCGGTAGAACACAGTTTTCATCCATTGCATCCATACTGTGGTGCAACATAAACCAACGTCAGTCCCGTGCTTCAGGAATCAGCAGGTTGTGACTTGCAAAGCCATCGGACACAAGTGCCAAAAATTTAACGATGTCAATTTGAGCGTTTTGACATGTTCCATATTCTAGCTGTGAAGCGATACCATGAAATGTAAATAATACAATACAGAAAAACAGCAATCATAAGCATGATGTGCATTCGACAGACAAATTCATTCTTTTTAGTACTATATTAAGATAATTGCTGGCAATGAGGTAACTGAAGTTTTTCTAAACTTGTGTATAGGCCTATACATATAAAAAGCAAGTTAGGTAGGTAACAGAATGACCATAAAATCAAATTGTAGTAAGTTACCGGTATGATATTCCAAGTAGAGGTGTTATTATAGATCATCAGTTTAAATTGTACAAAGAACATAAAACAACATTTAGGCTACATAATTATAATAACATAGACTTTATTTTAAGCGTTCCACCCAGTCGCTGGGTGAATGACCTATTGACAATAGCTATTTGAGTAGATTATTCTCATTCTCAATATATTAGTAAGCTCATAGTGGGCCTTATCAACTGTAGGAGGTCACGAGCAGTGTTGCCAACTCGATTCTTAAAAACCCGCTATGAAACCGTGCGGAAACTGCTAAATTGCTATATTGTCAATGTAAAATCAGGCTATTGTTCCGCTGTGAGTGCTGAAAATACCCGCTAAATATCTATATGAACAATACAAATTTCATAAATTTTACCCGCTAAACTAACATTGAAAAACGCTAGATCTAGCGGGATAACCGCTGAATTGGCAACACTGGTCACGAGCGTCTATCCAGTGTCTCCAACACGATTTTTAAAAACCTGCTACGAAGTAGTGCAGAAGTTGCTAAATTGCTATATTGTCAATGTAAAATGCGATTATTTTCCGCTGTGAGTGTTAAAATATCCGCTAAATCCCTATATTAACAACACAAATTTTATAAATTTTAACCACTAAACGGACACTAAAAACGCCAGTCCTAGCGGGAAATCCGCTAGATTGGCAACACTGCGTCCAGGCTCTGTCCCTTCACTTCGCCTCTCGTTCATGCCCGGAATCTTTCGGTATCTTCCGGTTACCAGCAAGGCATTCCGCTCAAGAAAGTCATGCAATATTCTTGCTTCCACTCTCCCACCCCCTTCATGGAACCACGTGATTCTCTTCTCGATCATACTCGGAACCGTTCGGTTTGTTTCGGTTGGTGGGTAGAAAGTGGCGGGCTTGTGAATTTAGCTTGGTAGGGCATGGACAAGAGGAGTCTACTCCTCTTGGGCATGGATGAATATATATTTATGTATGGGTAGGGGTTGACTGCTGGGGTGGCATAAGTGTTAACGCGCGCTGGTAGAGCTTCATTGTGTCCGTATCCACTATCCAGCTACGAGTACACACGGAACGACGTGTTGTGATGAGCCGTCACGTGGCGGGTCCTGATTACAGCAAACGAGACTCTGGTGACTATTGTGTTACTTCGAGGACAGTGCACAGTTAACAGGTGAGTGTTGTTTTATTCAAAGTATGTGTTAGTTCGAGGAAAAAACTTATATATGAAATACGTGCGAGGCGGTAAGCAGTGATCCCCTAGTGTTGTTTTATTCAAAGTATGTGTTAGTTCGAGATCCAAACGTTGTCTAATGCACATAAAGGGCACCCCACATCAATTTGGTTGTAAAATATGAAATATAGAGATGGGTAAAAAATAACACAACAGTTATTTTGGAACTGTTCCGGTCTCGGAACTGTTGCAAAAATGAACAGTAGGTCGGAACCTCCTGTTCCGAAATAACAGTGTTCCGACTCCGAGCTGCTCACTTGCCCAGCTGTTGCGGGCTCGCAGTACCGCGTTGCACAGGGTATGTTCCGACTCTCTCGGAACTGTTGCAAAAATGAACAGTAGGTCGGGACCTCCTGTTCCGAAATAACAGTGTTCCGACTCCGAGCTGCTCACTTGCTCAGCTGTTGCGGGCTCGCAGTACCGCGTTGCACAAGGTATGTTCCGACTCCGAGATAACAGTCGGAACGTCGGAGCTTGTTCCGATGAACCGACAGCTGCAGTTACACTGTTCTCGTTGTTCTTTATGTTATACTTGGAACTTCGTTGGATGAAGTTGGTACTTGAAACTCTCACGTGGTTGGAGGGGGCGCATGGAAATTGAAATCCTTGCGGTGGCGCGAACTTTAATATCAACATTTGTAAGACTGGCCAATCATCTGTAATGTTATAGTAAGTATTTAATAATCTGTAATATTCATTCCCGCTTTATGGTTTATTTCACCATTAGTTGACTAATTCTGTTTTATAAACATTCTACAAAGTCATAAAGTACGCATACTATTATTAATCCATTGATCAGCTGATTCTATACAAAGGTTAAAGTCGTAAATGGTAATGAGTGGTTTAGTTACAATGTCTGTATGTCGTTTGTTGAGGTTAAGTCTGACAAGCACAAGTTTTTGTGCTATCTTCTCTGTTATCAAAGAACGACAAAAATGTTGTAGCATTATTTGTTGGAAACTACCCATATAAGTACTGATTTGGAGAGCGAGGTTTAATGCGAAGTTTAAATTACACTTTGGTAAAGATGCGATTCCAACATTTTACTAACCCACTGCGGGGTTTCAGGTTTCAGTACTGCCAATATATATATATTTTATTTATGAAATTGTAATATTTATTATTATTATTATTATTATTATTATTATTATTATTATTATTATTATTATTATAACTGCATTAAGAAAAGTAAAAATAAAAATTAATGATTTGTTTTTTTTTTATTATGTAATAGAGAGAAGAGAAATTACATACCATATGTTTTAAATGTTATGTTATTTTTTTTAGTTGGCTACCATGTCTTTATAACTTTATGTACGAAAACAAAGTGTTGTATTCTGTCCTTGTAGTCAACAGCTGTTTAATTACTAACATTAAGCTTTTGAGTTCTGTCCGCATGCACAGCAATTTTCCAAAATCGATTCGAATGTGCATTGCAGTGCCATCTATAGATAAGAATGTGTACTATGTCATGCCTATGAGTGCTCCAGTGTGAACAGCATGGTAAAGAGGGAGGGTACTGTACCGTTCGTTTGAACGACTCCGACTCATCACCACTGGTGACTGTTATTTCGGAACTGTTATTTGGAACATAGTATTTTTTCGGAACCGGAACAGTCGGAACTGTTCCGGGAAAAGAACAACTTCGCCCATCACTAATGAAATACATGCGAGGCGGTAGGCAGTGATCCACGAAGCGGGGCAGATAGGAGAGAGAGGGGGAGAGGGGGAGGGAGAGAGAGGGGAGGTAGGGAGGGGAGGGTATGAGGAGGGGTAGGGTAGGGAGAGGGGAGGGATGGAGGGGGAGGGATGGAGGGAGGGGGAGGGAGAGAGGGGGAGAGGGAGAGAGAGAGAGAGAGAACTTTCCCTACTGGCGTTCGCCGTTTCACGATTTATCCACGATATTTATTGTAGAAAATATATCGGTATACCGAAACGATTAACCATATATCGTTATTCTATTAGCAAATTAATAGATACTAATACAGTTACATTTGCAGGGGCACATTTATTACAATAAACTTATTTAAATTTTAATAGCGCCTTATTAGCACTGAAATTAACATAACAATGAAAAGATTAAATGTAAAATTGCAACGATAAACAACACATTTTCAGTACCATAATTATTATGTATGTCGTCTATCATCTGATACCTTCTTCTGCCCCAAACTCTTCTCCCGTTCCCCAGTCCTTCTAGTGCATCCTTCAGTAGGCAGTTTCTCCACAGCCAGTGACCAAGCCTTTTCTGCTTTCTGATCAGTTTCAGCTTCATTCTTTCTTCATCCACTCTTTTTTCAACACAGCTTCGCTTCTTACTCTGTCTGTCCATTTCACACGCTCCATCCTTCTCCATATCCACATTGCAAATGCTTCTATTTGCTTCTCTTCACTTCGTAGTAATGTCCATGTTTCTGCCCTATACAATGCTACACTCCACACAAAGCATTTCACCAGTCTCTTCCTTAGTTCTTTTTCCAGAGGTCCGCAGAAGATGCTCCTTTGTCTATTAAAAGCTTCCTTTGCCATTGCTATTCTTCTTTTGACTTCTTGGCAATAGCTCATGTTACTGCTTATAGTACACCCCAAGTATTTGAAGCTGTCCACTTGCTCTACTGCCTCATTTAGAATTCTGAAGTTTACCTTCTTTACTTATCTTGCTGTAACCATGGTTTTCGTTTTGTTGGCATTTATCTTCATTCCATACTGCTCAAAGCTGTCATTTAGCTCTAGTAGCTTATCCCTTAGTATCATCTAACAACACCATATCAGCAAATCTTAAACACTTTATTCTTCTTCCTCCTACTATCACTCCTCCTATGTTCTGAAAACAGTTCTTCACTAATTCCTTCAAGTACATGTTGAACAGGGTAGGTGATAAAGGGCATCCTTGTTGTACTCTTCCCCCTATTTCACTTGCTTCTAACTTTAAATTTCTATACATCTTGATTACACAACTTTTAACACTATATCACTTCGGAATATGTATGATAAGTCTTTCTTGTGTTAAATTTTAACGTACCTTGTTAACATGTTTCGACCTATTTTCGGTCATCTTCAGAACTTAGAATGTTACAAGTTTTAACAAACTTCACAATTGATTTGATACAATCCTTCTATAATAAGTTCTCACAGAGGTTTTTATTAATTCTCTATTGTCAGGAGAAGGATTAAACATGAAGTGATCCCATAAGGTATCAGTGATTATCTGTGGCCACAAGACAGGTCATAGCTGATTGCATTGGTTGTAGTATCGGTACTGTCCCTTTTTTCCTCTGGTGCAGAATTCAGCAATTTGATAGCAATGTTCATTTTTGCTAAATTATGGGCTTAAGCTTATACCTAAGAACGTATTGTCTCCTTGTTGAATATTAACAGGGATAGCAATTTTGTGCGACTCTGATGCAGGTTGAAAAGTTTTTTGTTTATTGGAGGAGTGAAAGTAAAAAAGTAACTAGCTAGCGTGCACTCAATGTTGGTAGCTTGACGGTTGTCAGTCCACTTTGAGGTCTGTGGATATAGAGGGAAAAATTGGATCGGTGTCTGGTAGAGTTCCCGGGTAGCTCAGTTGGTAGAGCGTTGGTACGTTAAACCAAAGGTCCCAGGTTCGATACCCGGCCCCGGAACAATTTTTCCCTCGAAATTATTCAAATCAACTTTACAGGGAGTTATACCTGAAAGCTTGATTTGCATAATATACGTCCTGTTCGTTAACAGAAAACCAGAATTTAAGCCACACAGAGCTAGTGTGCACTCAATGTTGGTAGCTTGACGGTTGTCAGCCCACTTTGAGGTCTGTGGATATAGAGGGAAAAATTGGATAGGTGTCTGGTAGAGTTCCCGGGTAGCTCAGTTGGTAGAGCGTTGGTACGTTAAACCAAAGGTCCCAGGTTCGATACCCGGCCCCGGAACAATTTTTCCCTCGAAATTATTGAAATCAACTTTACAGGGAGTTATACCTGAAAGCTTCATTTCCGTAATACACGTCACTGTTCGTTAACAGAAAACCAGAATTTAAGCCACACAGAGCTAGTGTGCACTCAATGTTGGTAGCTTGACGGTTGTCAGCCCACTTTGAGGTCTGTGGATATAGAGGGAAAAATTGGATCGGTGTCTGGTAGAGTTCCCGGGTAGCTCAGTTGGTAGAGCGTTGGTACGTTAAACCAAAGGTCCCGGGTTCGATACCCGGTCCCGGAACAATTTCTGTTAGCTAGAGTGACTAAGTTCGATGCATAATCGATCTTTGCTCCTAGTTGGGTGAAGTCAGCAGTTCCTATTAGTGCGTCGAAATAATCATGCCATTGCATAAATTGGACATTGTCTTCTCCAATTGTTTCAGAATGAACCGATTGGATACAGAACGGTTCCTTGAAGAAGAAATCTGAAAATAGCGAATGTGCTATTGACGGATTCATAATTGAATTACAAGCGCCACTTTCAATTAAAACTTTTAGTGCAAATAAGTTAACAAATGGTAATTTAGGATTATTATTGATGTTATTCAAGTCTTCGATGTTAATGGCAGAATTATTCGAAAAATGCTGATGTTGATTTTCATTGGTATAGTAGGAAGAGTTAACCTGAGTGTCATACTCGTTTGAGAATTCAGGTGAGCCGGTCTGAAAATCGTACTCATCTTTGGGTTGAAACATTTGTTCTAAAAAATATGTGTCTTCCTGCTCTGTATTTTCGAATGGTTCTGCATGTGAATTTACATTTCCCCTTATGGTAGAAATACCAGACATGGGTTGCGGGAACCTTTGGTTTGTTCGATTAAAAGTCTGTGTGATGTATCTTGTCTCACTGTGAAAAGAGAGAGAAAGGAAATATGTTTTACCTCGTCTGTATTGTTATGGCGATGTGGGAGTGGAGCAATGCCGTCTATTCATCCAGTGGCGGAAGGGACTAGTTGTTACATTCTGCAGCACAAAATAAAATAACAAAATATCTCTCTTCGTACTGTGTAGTTCCATCACTGAGTTTGTCTTTCAAGAAATTGAGTTCCGGTAGCCTGTACAATAACAAGATTTTGAAAGGAATCCTGAAAATTTACAACCCTCCTATAATCTCCACCTTCATTTGAAGGGACTTGGTTTTATTGCTACTGAGACAAGATAAACCTTACCAGGTATAACAGGAGTAAAGCATCTACCAGTGGCGTAGCGTCAATGTAAGCTAAAAAGCTTAGCTTCCCCAGTTAATAATGATTTCATAATAAACCTGCAGTTTATGGAGAAAATTATTTATCAATTTTAATAGAATTTATATTTACGCTTTAAATGTTGTGATGCGGCAGCTCAGGATGATTTGAGATGCAGCAGTAAACAAGAAGCCTGCACACACCAGCTTCCAAGCAGACCGGTTTCTTCTGTGTAATCCACCCCGCAGATTTTCCACCCCTTTCTAACTAAACTACCGGTACCCTAGTCGCAAGGCTTCCAAGAAGCTAGCTTTAACATTTAAAATAAGTACCCGTAGTTTCCGAGTTATCCCTTTTCGTCAGTTGTGTTCAGTTGAAGTGTTAGTGTGCATTGTGGCTGATATAATAAATAATGAGCGAAATAACAGTTCCTGACACTGATTTACTTGAATTTTTAGGACAATTGTATTATCAAGACCGACTTACGAACAAAAGTGTGATTTAAAAAACAAATGACCGACTCCCTTGCTGTCAATGAAGGACACAACCAAAAGACAGACGCATACTTACGTAATGATACTAATATTGTCATTTCTCTAAGTATGACAGGGAGTGAGCTAATGTTATACGTATACGTGTCTATTTGTTAGAGATATGTGTAAACCGTGAAATCATATTTTACTACGTATCATTTGAGGTCATGCCTTATTGGTGTTACTTACGATGTTCCAACCAATCTTCGACTGCTGACTTGAAATTGACTACTATTTATTTTAAGACTGTATTTTTGTAATACGTTTTCTCATATTGCATGAAAGACAACTTTAGTTACCTTCCCCTGCTCAAAATTTCATGCTACGCCACTGGCATCTACCAATATTATTTGGGGTAGGATAAGGCCGATTCATGGAAACTGTGGATTTCAAAGGTTGTTGGTTCGTGGGCTGTAAAGGTTTAAAATTTTGTTGAGTTGGGTTAGGAATCCCGAATGGTCGATTCTGAGGAAGGAATTGATTAGTTGATTAGCCTTGTGTAGCAAAGGGTGGATTCGTGAATGGATTATGTTTCGGGTGAGTTAGTGATTGAGTGGCTTGGAATCTGTTAGGAGGTATTTTCTGTGTTCCCCTCAACTGATCCATATAATTCTCGTGTGCCCCGTCGTTATCATAAGACCTACAGAGTCTGAGGGCCTGATTTAGATCTGACACATGAGCATATCTTACAAGGGAAGGGTTTCGGCTCGAACACGAATTTCGTATCCAAAATTTGTATACAGGCCCATCTTTACATCTCTGTAAAGCTCCCAAAAGCTTTCTTTTGTGTAATGTGTACAGAGCACTGTACAAGTTGAGGGGTGGGGAGAGCACTGCACAAGTTAAGGGGCTGGGACACCTTACCCGTAAGCCTAGCCCAGCCTAGAAGCTAGTGCGAGTGGTAAATGTCTAAAGCCCATTTAAGAACATTTTTCTCCAACGTTCTGTCTGAAAATATTGCAGCTAATCAAAAGTATATACTGTTGTGTGAGTCATTGAATGCGCAGAAGGACGCAACCTTAAAGGAGTGAATTTTGAGGGCATCCTCCCTTGAAGCAATTTGTCGTCCAGTTTGTAAAAGGAAAGAGCTATTTTGCAAATATTTGATAAAAATCTTCACCTGTCTAAAAAAAATAAACACATCGCAAGACTGGCATAATCCAGTACATTTGGGTGAAATCACTTTAAGGTTGCACGTTACTTCATTTTCTTCATTTGTAAATATTTCATCTTATAAAGAAGGATTTACCTGCCCTTCCCACGAGTCCAGAATTAGAAGAACTGGCTGCTCTTTCACATATACCTTTATTACTTTCTCCAGATATTGCTTATGGAGTTGAGATGTCAGCTTTCCTAATGAAGAACGTGTTACACACATACGAGTATTTCCTAATTTAGAAGTGAGTTCATCTACTTGACGTTTGCACTCTTGGGCCAAATTGTCCTTTTGGTTATAATAATAATAATAATAATAATAATAATAATAATATCAAGTTTTAAAAATTGAGAAGGCATTAGGATTCGAACTGGGGTTGCCTGGATAACAACTCAGCACCCAACCAAATGAGCTACGCTCTTACATAATCTAATGCTTCCCTATTAGGCATCTAACGGAAGTATGTCACAAACAATAGCCAATGTTTCCAAAACGAGGGGTCATTGGCCACCCATACCAGGTATGACTTTAAACAGTACGTCTTGTACTTTCACCTCACACAATCTTATTTAATTCGGTGATATACAGGGCGTGTCCTCTCCTTGTAAGTATAATCACAATCTAATACATATATTAGACTGTGGTATAATCGTACAAGAAACCATACACACATTCCTTTTTTTTTTTTTTTTTATTGTCATGATGTTGATTTTTACATAAGTTTCAGCCGTATATATAAATAAGCCTTTTACTTTAAAGTAATATAAGGAAATACACTCAGGGACAAAAAAAACCGGACACTTTAATATTTGCTGGTATTTTGCAAAACATTATCTTCTCATACAATATTATGGTAGCCATCTGTTGTTATGGAGACGTGTATACATTGTTGATTGTTTTTTGTTTTATAAACAAGCCATTACAACCAAATATTCCAATTTTGCTTTCGGAGTCTCAGCTATAACAATTTTGTCTCAACCATTTTGTGCTTCATTATCGTTATCATTCGTTATTTCTTTATTTTTACATTTTCTGAGTTTAAGTGGGGTTGTAACATTTGTCTTAAAACAAGATGCGACCTGAAGATGTGGCTCGAGCTGTAGGCCTTTACGATGATGAACGCAGTGTACGTTACATTGCAAATGTTACGAATATGGCTAGAAGCACAACCCATGATGCCATAAAACGGTATAAAGAGACCCTAGAATATGCCAGAAGACCAGGTTCGGGTCGTCCAAGAGCTACAAATCCAAATGAAGACAGGTATATGGTGTTGAGAGTTCTTAGGGAGAGCAACCTGCCAGCTACTAGTGTAGCCCAGCAATTTAACATGCATGGACGCCCAATTTCGGCCAAAGCAGTTAGAAGGAGGTTGAAAGCAAGTGGACTGATATCAAGTAGACCTGCAACTGGTCCCAGACTTCTCAGGATGCATCGAGTTGAACGACTGCGTTTTGCAAATGATCACAGGGATTGGAGAAATGGACAGTGGAGCCGTGTTCTGTTCACCGATGAGTCCCGTTTCAATCTGTGCTCACCTGATAGACGTGAAAGAGTTTGGAGAAGGAGGGGAGAACGATTTTCACAGTGTTGCATTTCCGAAAATGTGCCGTATGGAGGTGGTGGAGTGATGGTTTGGGCAGAAGTGTGTACGGATGCTCGTACAGAGTTGGTTTTTGTTGAAAATGGAAGACTAACAGCTGATTGGTATATAAATTAATGTTTGGCTGATCATGTTGTGCCATTTGGCCAATTTGTAGGCGATAATTTTGTTTTAATGCATGATAATGCACGGCCGCATATTGCCCATGCGGTCAGAGATTATCTCCAAGAAGTGGGAATCCATGTTCTTCCATGGCCAGCAAGGAGTCCAGACATGAATCCAATTGAACACGTGTGGGATATGCTGGGACGGTGTGTTAAGAATAGACGACCGAGACCAGAATCGTTACAAGAGTTGAGGCGAGCACTTGGCGAAGAATGGGAACTAATTCCTCAAGAAGACATTGCTAACCAAATTGAGAGCATGTCAAGACGTATGGATGCAGTTATTCAAGCCAGAGGGGGTAATACCCGTTACTAAGAAGAGTTTTTAATGTTTAAGGCACCATAAAATGAAAAAAACAGTTAGACCAAACGATGCCATAGTTATACGCCCTTTGTAATTTTCTGTAAATTTTCTCATCATTTACTTTTTTTTTTCAAATGTTGTCGTATAAGGTGCTAAATGGAACATTATTTTGTTTTAATGGGTTTTGTTTCATTTTGAAATAATTGGCAACAAAATACAAGCAAATATAGAAGTGTCCGGTTTTTTTTGTCCCTGAGTGTATTAAAATGATTTTTGGTTCCAACTTAGTTATCCTTTTCTTGAAGACATTTATTAATCAAATTTCGCTTGAGGTAGCCAGAGCTCGAATGAGAGGGTTAGGATGATACAGCAACTTTCGAGAAAAGTTATTTGAAATTCTTTTGATGAAATCATAAAATGATTCAATCTGTAACATATCTTGGAGCTGTGCATTTGATGTGGTGTAGTCAGCACCAGTGACTTTTAAGCAGACTGATCGTTGAATTGCATGTAGTCTTCTGATGATTCTTGGATGAGCGGAATTCCAAACTTCACAATCATATGAATAATTTCGAGGGAAAAATTGTTCCGGGCCCAGGTATCGAACCCGGGACCTTTGGTTAAACGTACCAACGCTCTACCACTGAGCTACCCGGGAACTCTATCCGACACCAATCCAATTTTTCCCTCTATATCCACAGACTTCAAAGTGGGCTGACAACTGTCAAGCAACCAACATTGAGTGCACACTAACTCTGTGTGACTTAAATTGTGGTTTTCTGTTAACTATGCAGACCCTGATAGCATGCAGAAGTATATAGTCTGCATAGTTCAAGAAGAGCTCGACTGAAGGCAAGAAACAGACTGTCCGACACGTAGCAGGGCCAGGTCACGCAGTCACCTTTATAACCTGCATCCGCGTTGGCAGTAAGAGTGAGTATTACAACATTTAAAAAAAAATGTTAAATTAAAAATATTGAAAACCTGTCTCTTTGAATACGGGCACAAGCATTTCGTATGCGCGCCTTCATATTGTCAGGAGTCGTTGGTATGTCACAATACACTTTTTCTTTAAGGTAACCCTATAAGAAAAAGTCTGGTGATGTAAGGTCAGGAGATCGAGCTGGCCAATTGATGGGACCTGCACGTCCTATCCAACGATTATGGTAATTGTTATTTAAAATATCCCTAGCAGTATGTGCATAGTGAGCAGGGCATTCGTCTTGCTGGTACCTCATTTGCGACCTGGTTTCTAATGGTACATCTTCCAACAACAACGGCAACTCCTCCGTTAAAAAGTTTCTGTACATTGCACCTGTTAAGGTGCCATCAATGAAGTACGGTCCAATTATCTTAACTAACTAACTTACTGGCTTTTAAGGAACCCAGAGGTTCATTGCCGCCCTCACATAAGCCCGCCATTGGTCCCTATCCTGAGCAAGATTAATCCAGTCTCTACCATCATATCCCACCTCCCTTAAATCCATTTTAATATTATCTTCCCACCTACGTCTCGGACTCCCCAAAGGTCTTTTTCCCTCCGGCCTCCCAACTAACACTCTATATGCATTTCTGGATTCGCCCATACGTGCTACATGTCCTGCCCATCTCAAACGTCTGGATTTAATGTTCCTAATTATGTCAGGTGAAGAATATAATGTGTGCAGCTCTGCGTTGTGTAACTTTCTCCATTCTCCTGTAACTTCATCCCTTTTAGCCCCAAATATTTTCCTGAGAACCTTATTCTCAAACACCCTTAATCTCTGTTCCTCTCTCAAAGTGAGAGTCCAAGTTTCACAACCATACAGAACAACCGGTAATATAACTGTTTTATAAATTCTAACTTTCAGATTTTTTGACAGAAGACTAGATGACAAAGCTTCTCAACCGAATAATAACATGCATTTCCCATATTTATTCTGCGTTTAATTTCCTCCCGAGTGTCATTTATATTTGTTACTGTTGCTCCAAGATATTTGAATTTTTCCACCTCTTCGAAAGATAAATCTCCAATTTTTATAGTTCCATTTCGTACAATATTCTGGTCACGAGACATAATCGTATACTTAGTCTTTTCGGGATTTACTTCCAACCCTGTCGCTTTACTTGCTTCAAGTAGAATTTCCGCGTTTTCCCTAATCGTTTGTGGATTTTCTCCTAGCATATTCACGTCATCCGCATAAACAAGATGCTGATGTAACCCGTTCAATTCCAAACCCTCTGTGTTATCCTGAACTTTCCTAATGGCATATTCTAGAGCGAAATTAAAAAGTAAAGGTGATAGTGCATCTCCCTGCTTTAGCCCGCAGTGAATTGGAAAAGCATCAGATAGAAACTGGCCTATACGGACTCTGCTGTAAGTTTCACTAAGACACATTTTAATTAATCGAACTAGTTTCTTGGGAATAGGTCCAATTACCTTATCACCCAAAATCCCACACCACACATTAACAGACCAGGGTCTCTGATGTTCCACTTCTCGTAACTAACATGGATTTTCCACAGCCCAATAGTGCATATTATGACGATTTACTTCACCATGATTTGTGAATGTACACTCGTCACTGAACAATACTAACTGAAAAAAGTTATTATTATTCCATACTCTGTCTTGTGCCCACCTACAGAACGTTAGTCTATTCACAAAATCATCACCATGTAGTTGTTGATGTAATGACACATGGTAGGGGTGGAATTTATGTCGTTTCAATATTCTGAGGACATTGCACAGGAGGCGCAGAAGAACCGCTACGGACGAAGATGGGGAAGTTGCGATGCTAGCTGCAGTGAATTACGATCCCCATGTAAGTTCTCGCGAATTAGCTACCAATGTGGGAATGTCCAAAAGCAGACTGTTTCGAATGGGTCCAACTATTCATTGCGCTCTTCATACACAGCCATTCATAATTTTTGTTGTTATTTACGTTGGTGTAAGAACAATTATTGCAAAGTGCTTCATACAAAAGTTGTTTAGTTTTGTATGAGGAATGAGAAAACAACATAAAAAATGTAGGTTCCTATTAAAAAAAAATTAAATTGACCCTAAAATAACCATCACAACGTCCTCCAAATAAAACACGACAAATGGCGTTTACTTTCCCCCATAATATCAAGCAACTTTTATTCAAGACATTTATTTCTACAACACTTAATTTTGGAGATATTGTACAGTATCAACTTAAATGGTCCACCGTGTATATTTTCTGTTGTTTTGTTTTATACAGATTCTGCAGGGCCAAGTCACATGGAGTGGGAAGAGGCTGCTCAACCCACTTCAAGAGCTGCGGAGACCACGGGGAGATTGATAGTAACACCGAAGAGGAGAAAGATTCGCAGTCTTCGAGTACAATTGCATCGTTTGAGAGGAAGAGTTCTCAAGACTTCACAGAAAGAACCGAAGATACACACTGTCCTTGCATGTATAAAGAGTAAGGTTCCTGGGCCATTATATGAACTGGTAAGAATTTGCATCTCTTCAGATGCATGGTGTGTACAGAGGAAATCACTGGTCACCGGAAAATGAAAACAAAGGCTCTTAACATTTATTTGAATCAGGGAATACTAAAACGTTCTAAGTCACTATTTTTACGAAATTGATTTAATGGCGGGAAGTCATTCTTTGAAGGTAAATACAACTATGTATGCAAAAATATTCTAAGTCAATTCTCTTTGTATGCTGATATAAGAGTTCTGTATTGCGTAGTGAAAACAAAAACGTTCTGAGTCACTGACACAGAACCATTTTGTTTCCATTGGCCAGACTGACTCAGAAGTATTTCGTTTGTATTGGCTAGACTGTTCGCCCGGTAAATTGAAACGGTGACAGCTGAGTTTGTTTTGTAAGATTGCAGTGTTAATAAGAGATTGAAAATAGATGAAGAAAATAGAAGGAGAATAATTAATCAATCAAAAAAGTTTTATTCACGGCTTCAGTCTGAGGTATGTTCTGACAAATCTAAAGATCAACATCATATTCTTGCCATTGCATTCCATTATATGCAGAACATGTCATTGCCAGTAATCTGTGTACAAGGCACTTTTTATCTGAGACAGCTAAATGTCAACTCATTCTGCATTCATGATGTCAAGAAAAACCATGCAACTTTGTACATTTACAATGAAGGTATTGCAAAAAAAAAAAGGCCCTAATGAGGTGTGTTCTTTCGTTTTCGAATACTTCAGCTCTGTCCTAAATGATATAAAAGAAGTTCATGTTTACTGTGACAACTGTGGAGGCCAGAATAAAAGCCACGCTCTTAATAGTGTATTTTTGGCCTTCACAGATTCGGAGAGATTTGAAAAACTGAACAATTCTATCCTATCAGAGGGCATTCTTTTTTGCCCTGTGATAGGGATTTCGCAATTGTCAAAAGGACCATGAGAAAACATGACAGATTTTACAGCATGCATCAGTTGACCAAAATTATTATAACTTGAGGTTTATCTAGAAAGTTTACAGTAGTAGAGTTGAAATATGTGACATTAAAAATTTTAAAGACTTGTGGCAAGAGCTTTACAAGAAAACATGTGTATCCGAGGAAACAAGAGGGCGACAGGTACAGAAAAAAGACAAAGTGCAATTTGGTATAAGTTCTGTAATGCATTGTACTTATAATGGTAACACAGCTGTTAGAGGTACCATAGTCACAAGAAGCCACAGTGATGGGTTATTAGTAAACACGTACAAGCTATTGCACAACAGTGACCCTCGACCATCTTTTCCAGTGCGATTAGCGTACGAGACAGGTAAAGTACATATAAAACCCCAAAAGGTACAAGACATTAGATCACTATTGCCATATGTACTTCTAGCGTACACGGACTTTTATGAAGAGTTGTTAAACTTGCCCACTGGAGGCGTAGATAGCGGTGTGTAGGAGCAAGAAGTTGATTAAAATAATAAAAATTGGCCTAAAATACGTTTCTATCCAGTACACTTCGTTAAAATGTGAGTTTTAGTTGACGCTGTTGTTTGTACACAAAATAATTTAGACAAAATAAATATTCCATTAACAATTTTTCAATTTCTTATTAATTTTCCCTCAAGTAAACTAAAAGATTCTAAGTCACACACCCCAATTTTATTTTTTTCTCATACATTTTGTTAAAATGTGAGTTTTAGTTGATAGTTTTGTTCGTGCACAAAACAGTTTATACAAAATAAATATTCCATTAACAATTTTTCAATTTCTTATTAATTTTCCCTCAAGTAAACTAAAAGGTTCTAAGTCACACACCCCAATTTTATTTTTTTCTCATACATTTTGTTAAAATGTGAGTTTTAGTTGATAGTTTTGTTCGTGCACAAAACAGATTATACAAAATAAATATTCCATTAACAATTTTTCAATTTCTTATTAATTTTCCTGAAAGTAAACTAAAAGGTTCTAAGTCGCACACCCCAATTTTATTTTTTTCTCATACATTTTGTTAAAATGTGAGTTTTAGTTGATAGTTTTGTTCGTGCACAAAACAGATTATACAAAATAAATATTCCATTAACAATTTTTCAATTTCTTATTAATTTTCCTGAAAGTAAACTAAAAGGTTCTAAGTCAGACACCCTAATTTGAATTTTTTTAGGTTTATAGAAGAAAAAAAAGTGATTTTGGTCATGATTTAGCTCAAATTTAGGTCATATATTAAAATGTAATTTTTTCATATTTTTAAACAAACCCTGAAAGTGAAGAAACAGTTTTTTTTTAGTTTTCCAAAAAACAAGGTTGGATGACTTAGAACGTTTTAGTATTCCCCGATTCATTTACAGACCCCAAGTTCCTATAGGATGATTAGGAAGTTATTAAATTTCCCTTCAAAGCCTACATTGCTTAGAGTATTGCAAAAGTATATCACTGATGTTGGTTTAGTGTTAAACTATTTGACATACTAAGGAATGCCTGTAGTAAGATGACTGAGACTGACAAACTGTGTTGTCTTATGTGGGATGAAATGTCTTTAAAAGCAAAGTTGTGCTACATTAGTAATGAAGACATCGTAGATGGCTTTGAGAGGTATTCTAGCAATTATTCATTGGATAAAATTGCCAACCAAGATCTCGTGTTTATTGTTAGAGGTATTTGCAGTAATTACAAACAAATTCCGGGCTCTTTCTTAGCACATTCAAGCACCCCTGGCAATACATTAATTGAACTCATTGGCAAAGCAATAGAGAAGCAGAGTAGCATTGGTTAAAAGTAGCAGCTACTGTTTGTGATCAGGGCTCTAGATAGATAGATTTATTCGTTCCATAATATTCTTACATTTGCTTTATAGCATAGAATAAAGAACATGCCCAATTCTTACGTTTAACAATAAAATGCAATACATATAAAATGCAAATATGAAATATATACAGAATTAATATCTTAATAACAGTAATATTTTATACAATGTAATATGTTTACCATTTAATAGTATTATACAGTAATATTTACACAGTACTGTGAAATGTCAAGAATTCATCTACAGAATAGAAAGTGTGAGATATTAAGTAATTTTTTAGTTTTACCTTAAATAATGCAGGGTTTTGGCTATGATTCTTAAATATTTTTTTTCAGTTTTACATTTGATCTATTCATAAATTAGTGTCGTTTTATATTTAATTTTTAGGCTAAAGTGACAATGCCAGAAGAACTGGCAGTGGAGGAGGAAAATTAGCAAAAGTTACTGCAGTTGATGAATTAGTATTAGATTATTAGGAAAATATTCTGTATGTGTTGCTGGTCTAGGACAGAAAGATCTGATGGCATTGGAAAATAATCAATATCCCAATTTGTCCAATTTGTGGAGCAATTTGTATTTGAAGCTTTGCTGATAATGCATGAATTCCATTATATGTCTTGTTATGGCAGGTTCCACTTACATTTAACAACTCTCCAAGCGTTTCAAAATTCAAATTATGGTTTATTTAACGATGCTCGCAACTGGAGAGGTTATATCAGCATTGCCGGTGTGCCAGAATTTTGTCCCACAGGAGTGCTTTTACAAGCCAGTAAATCTACTGACATGAGCCTGTCGCATTCAAACACACTTAAATGCCATCGACCTAGGTCGGGATCGAACTCGTAACTCGAGCATAGAAGGCCAGCACTATACCAAGTATGCTACCGAGGCTGACTCCAAGATTTTCAGCACTTTACCTAAACTGTTCATTATATTTAAATAAATGCTCCCATGAAGTAATCATAATTGTTCTTTCTCGATATAGTTTTAGCTCTTTTCACAACAACTTCATCACTTCAATCGGAATCACATGTATTAAAAAAAAATAAATGCAATATTTTGTTTCGATTATCTGAGAAAGGTTGTCACTGGTAACTGATAATCAGAATTTATGGGCACCTATGCAATACTGAACTCAGACCCCGCTTGAAGAAAGTAACAATTACAAGATACCAGTTATTCTAACCATAATAATTTTTTGCAAAATAAATAAAAGATAACCTCATACACAGATACGAACCTAAAAAATACACTTTTATTACATTGAAAACTTTTAGAAAAATTTCACATTAACAGAATATATTATATTCATAAAACATTATTCCTAAACATCTGTAATTAGTTCTAACTTGCAGGCCAACATCAACAAACAACTCTCTTTGATTTCATTGATGCAAAATCTTCAATTATATCATCAAAATTTAAAGACCTAGCAAGATTGCTCTCCAGACTAAGAAGGCCAAGGTTACTCTGTCGTTCTTGACACATTGTTTATCTGAATACATTTTTTTATTTCCTTCATTTTGCTGAAGAATCTTTCAGCATCAGCAATTGTCACAGGAATTGTATAGAATATTCTAATGGCTATGCAAATATTTGGAAATAAACGTCCAGGGTTAATTTCCTCAGACTATTTAGGAGATTCATAGGTTTCAGTGGAGTTGGTCCTAAATTAATGGCACTGATCTCTTTGTTAATGTCTTCATAATATTTTTCACGCAGTCTAGCATTCATAGTAATATCTTCCAATTTTTTCTGTCTCTCCTTGTGCTTCTCAGCACCTGATTTATGCCTGTACTTGTCCATTGTGCAGTTAAACTATAACTGGTAACACTAATGAACAGAATTTACTAGACAAACGACAACGAAAAGACGAAAGTTTTGACACGAAACATACAATGTAGGTACTGAAAAGGAAACGTGATCCTGCAAGTTCGGTTTGGGAGAGTCCACTAGCATATTGTGGTTGGTAGTTACAAAGGACAAGCCAATAAATAATTGAACGTGTTCAGTACAAGTGATGGGAACATAATTCAGGCAAATGCCGGGGCCCTCAAGTGACATGTCGGTGAATGTTAATGCGGGAAACGTATATTCTACAGTATTGTGTAAAAGTCAGATATTTACATATGAAGTGGTGATTTGTATTAATTCTACTATTGTTGAGTTAATATGTCAAATTCATGTATCAAATGTTCTTACAAAATTTTATAGTACCCGTATGTATCTACGAATAATTATTCATTATAATAAAAAGTAATCAGACTCACTTAATCTGACCGGCCCTTATTGCTCACGGGCCCATATGCACTCGCCCCCCTCTGCCCCCCCTTCTCGGCGGCCCTGCTGATAATATAGAAACCACCAGTATTTAGAGTCTTGTAGCAATATTCCTGTTGAATACTAGTACAATCAACTAGATTAGTATTTTGAGAAACAGAATCATTTATGAACTGGTCAAATCGACTAATATTACTAGTCTGTGAACTGGTAACTACTACTTTATCCTTGTAGTTTCTAGAAACACAGACTTGTAAAATAAACTAATATTACTACTGTACAGACTAGTATTATTAGTCTATGAGTTTTGAGAAACAGGCCCCAGGGCAATACCAAGAGCATAAGGGCCATATCTGCTACCTCCTGAAAGGGATTTAATTCACTCACATCTTTATATGTACGAACTTCGTTCCAGAACTCCACGGTATTATGAATTTTTTTCCATTTGACAGTTGTCAGTTTTGACCACTGGAAATCAATTTTAGTAACAATAGCAGCGGGCAACCCTGTCTCCTCTGCCAGTGGTATTATTGACTGCTTAAAACACGAAGACATTCTTTCGGAGCTATTAAGGAAACTTCTTGCAATATTTTCACATTCTTTGGCAATCGGCGTTGTAGCTCTGAAGCAAGACAAACAAGGCACGTTTCACACCTGTTTCGGAAAATATTTTCACTCTCATGATTTATTTTATTGGATTTTACCAACTCAAATAGCAGAATCTCAACCTCGTGACCCAGGTATATTCTAATCCCCATTTCAGTTTGGTTGATAGGCTTTCCCCTCTACTCACACTCTTTACCATCCGTGAAGGGGAAGATGCTACTGGCTCTCTTACTAACATTCGACTAATTGACTTTGAACATAGTGAAAATTCTTATTATTGAAAACGTTTACCGGTAATCTATATTTCGAAAATCTATACTAAGCGTTTATATTTCATTTTATTGTTGTTTATATCAACTGGCACATTAAAAAGCTACTGACAGCAGAAGATAAATGTTTTCTTCACCGCTAGTTGCTACTCTACAGCATAAACGACAGAACAATCTGCACTATGTCACTCCCCCCTGACTTCATAATACAAACTAGCATTCCTTTATTTAATTAATTATTAGTTGAAAATTTTGTAAAAACGACACTAAAATATACTGAAACATGTAATTGTCAAACATCTGTGTCACTGTATTTTATATCCATTTATGTACTTTATTTAATATTTTATTTTCTTGTGTGTACAACTTGGGGGGTGCAGGTATAAGAGGTAACAGCTACCGGTCTGTTATACTTACGGACTCAGGGCAAGTAGAAGGGGAAAGAAATGCCTTTGCATCCTCTCAACTTGTAGGAAATGTCGTTTAGGAGATTTATGTTGAAGAACATCTTCTGTTAATAGATCTCCCCTATATCCAGGCACAATTATTCTTCTGGTCAAGCCACTAATTAGCAGGACAAGATCGTTAAGGAGCTGTGATTGGTCTGCAGAATTAGACTGAAATGATTTATTCACTTTCTGACATTCATCCAGATATGGTTTCAAGAAAACAAGGTAAAGTTTATTAATTGGATTTTTGTACGTGCCATATAGGAGTTCGGATGTGTAGTATTTTTCATTAAGTCTTGCTATTTGAAAATGCGTTTCTAATTCTAGCCACTGGGAAGGGGTACGATCGACTGCCTCGTGAATAGACAGCCATTGCGTGTTACATTTTTGCACAATTTTAAGTGGATCAGCTCCGTCATTAATTAAATTAAACAAATTCTTGTATGAAATTTGACATGAAGAAGATTTACAAAACCACGAATAAGTCTCTGACAGCAAAAATTCGACATTTCTTGGCAACGATTCAGCTGCGGCAGAAGATACCTCTAGCTGTACAGAATGACAGACACAAGGAATTAACACAAGGTGAGGGACTTCTTCTTTGAGTTTTCTGTAATTATAGATGAGATGTCGCTCATGTGATTCAATTGAATGAATGATTCCTGTTGCTAGATGACTCACTCAGAATTAAATAGTTCACTTAAATGAATGATTCTTTGGTGACGGCTGTATAGTAACACTTTGTGAAATCACTTGGATAACAAAGAAAATGAAATGGAACATTTCCAGTGAGGTCCATGGTAAAATGCTGGAACAGATACATTATAGGACCCACCCTAAATATAAAAATATGCAAAGCCACAAAAAAAGGTCAACGGAAGTTGCGTTTCGATCAATTAAATGATTGATATATATTGTTTTCATTATGTTGCCAACTAATCAATATTGTTGTAAATTAGTTTGATCATAATCATGGCGGAAATTTCGAATGCTATACTTAGTTAAATATAAAAAAGAAGTGGATCAAATTCTCCCTCTTTATTTAAAATGTAGGCCTCGAAATGGAAATTATGGAATTATAAATAAGTTGTAAACTTTTTAGTAGCTTTATCCATGAATAAAGACATGCAGGCTATGTTTATGGTTTTTTTTCATGCAAATGTGGTTTATTTAGGAGTGAAATGTTTTGCGAAACATGCAATCCTGGGATGAGACTGAAGAAATTTAAAAGTAAACGAGATGAACTCCTATGGAGATGTCATTGGAAATTACAAGGCATTGAATGATAGACACAGGAACGGTGTATCGTAGCACTTTGTGAAATCACTCGGATAACGGAGAAGATGAAACGGAACATCTCCAGTGAAGTCCATGGTAAAATGCTAATTTTACACCGATTTTGTTTTTAATTCTTTGGTCCAGGGAAAATACTAGTAAAAATGTGTTTTTGTGAAAGACTAGTATTTTCCCTGGACCAAAAATGCAGTATAAATTGAGTAGAATTAGTATTTTATAATATATTATAAAGATGACTAATATGGACTTAATTTTATTGTTGTATTAATACCAATGTTGTATTGTTTGAAAGTTTAATGTTACTGTGTTTAAAGTTCAGCTTTGGTTTGTTTCTTTAACTTTATTTTGAATAAAATTTAATATATTGTATAACAAAGGTGACTAATATGAGCTTAATATCATTATTGTTGGTTTTATTAAATTATACATGTTTATAGTACTATGTATTTAGTATTGTTAAGATGGCATACTTGATATAATAATCGAAAATATACAATATATAATCGATACTATGGAATACTCAGGGTGGGTCCTACAATGCATCTGTTCCAAAATGCTAATTTTTACACTAAATTTTTATTCATCTTTCTGGTCCAGGGAAAATACTAGTAAAAAGTGTTTTTGTGGAAGACTAGTATTTTTCCCTGGACCAAAAATGCAATATTAATGGAGTAAAATTAGTATTCTACGTGGACCATATTAAATTTGTGGTAAAACGGAGATTTCATTTTCACTGTTAACTGAAGACTTCCTACAATTATTGTTCGTATTATATATAACACGCAGCACTACCACTATAGTTCACTAGGTATTTCGTTTAATAATTAAACACTTCCTAAAAAAATCATTCGTATGACACCATCACTCATTGCTGAGGAATCATGTGTTGTGGGTTACAGACATTTCCTTTTTCCTCACTATCACTTGAGTTGCAACTCACACATTTCTTTGCACTTTTGTCAGGTATTAGTTTATACGACATGGCGAAATCAATCTCTTCTTCTTCACTGCTCAAATTACTGAAACGTTTTCTCAAATTACAATTATTTTTAGTTTCCATGGCTAATGCAATAAATGATTATTACTATCGTAGTATCTTGAAAATGGCGCTTCAACTAACAATGCTTGTTTATCAGGTTGCTTTGGAAATGTGACGTCATAGATGATGCTCGTCAATATTGTCCTCTTTATGCATATTTTTCCAGGTTTTTTTGCTATAAACACGTAAATTCTTGTTTTTTAAATGTCAAGATTAATTTAGATTACCTAAATTTGCTTTATCTACCTTATTTATTTTTTTAATCCTACCCTTAACATAAGAGACGTATTTTAAACTTTATTTCACAACCTAGCTGTTTAGTCGAGAGTGTTAAGGCGAGGTATTATGGTTATTATGTTGCCAGAAGTCCCAGGAACGAATCCCATCCAAACCCCCAAAATCCCCAAGGTAAGTAAAATTGGATTTGTACGATACAGTAGTACTGTATAGTTTGAGATATTGTAGAATTATATGAGGCGTCTAGAATCAAAACCCACCAAGTTCATCGAAGAAAAAAAATGAAATAAAGTTATTTTTCTGTGTATCTTTGCATGGCCAATCCGATGCTGGCATTATTTTTCTCCAATATCCGCTGGATTCCTCTGAAAATGCTGGACAAAAGTTAGGGTTAGTTTCAATATCCGCTAGATCCAACTGAATTTTGGCCATTGTTAGTTTCAAAAACCTCCAAGTCCCTTTCTGCCAATCAGGTTGTGGGACTGCTTTACCCAGCATTCCTCAGCTGTGCGATGTTTATTTATTATTTGTGTGGTTAAGCTCTTGTTAAACCTTATTATGTTTAATTTCTACTCTAATAATATTCAGTGAAATGGTGGATAGAATGAGCAGTGAGTTATAAAAATGTTCTTACCAATTAATAATTAATTACATAATTTTGTCGGTACTCCTCTTGTGCCCTCCTACTATACCAGCTTGTAATCATGCTGTTGGTAGTAAATGGAAATCCAACAGTTTAAGTTTGTTGGACATAAAGAAGTTCCATTCCGTTTTCTACTCTTCATCAGATAATCAGCAATAAGACAATTTTATTACTGCACAAAATAAAAATACAACAATGATTGGAATGTGCTCTAAATGGCCACTCACTGAAGCACCTCTGACTATTAAAAAAGTGTGAATTACATTTCCTGTGGTTGGGCATTCATTTCTCCCTCCCGATCGCATATTTGGAGTAATCGAAAAAGAAATAAGGAAGTGATTGTAGATTCCCAAGAATATAAAGATATTATTGGCAAACATGGAACAGTCTTCAATCTTGAAAATGAAGATGTAGGCCTACCTCTTCAAGACTGGAAGAAAGAGGCAGACATAATTTTAAGATATCTTGCTATTTTAAGTCCAGTCCCTGTAAAAGATTTATTTTAAGACGATCTGCATTGAAAGAACAGATAACAGTGCAAGATGAGTTTAAGTATAGAACTGACACCGTTGCTGCAAAGGTAGTAACAAGAAAAACAATAGAATTGAACCTGAAGAATAAGAAGACGAAGAAGAAACTGTTAATCTGGAGGAAGAGGAATGTGACAATATTGTGTAAAATTTGTATGAACTTAAAAAGTGTAACATATATTCAAATTTATACTGCTGTTATGTTTAAAGCATGTGCATAATCCTACTTCATGTCTGGGTTTCATTGCCTACATAATTTGTAAGGTTTAAGTTAAAAGTTTTCCTTTTTGACTCATTTTTATGCTTAGAACTAATTCTCTTACTTTCAAAAGCCTCCAAATACACTTTTCAGTTTCAAAATCAGTTAGGTGCTAATTTAACCTCACGAATTTGTTAGTTTCAATGAAGGGGCAATCCTGTAATTTGTTTGAACGTATCTAATGATAATAAAATACTTGATAAAAGCATTGTTTATATCCCAAGAATGTTTATTTATATGGAAACAGTTTCTTCCATTTTCCCACAAATTTTGTTTTATGGACTTGGAGGGTTTTGATTCTAGACGCCTCACATGATAGAATAACAACAAATGTAAAAACCTGGGGCTAACACACAGCAATGTGAAGGAAATAGCCATTAGTGCCCTCAAAGGATCGGTTCAGATATTGAGAAATCATTTCTATGGGCGTGATAATGGACATTTCAAGTTATCTTAACCGATGGCTGTTGATTGGTTTAGATATCAATGCCAATAAATCCGTACTATTATTTTTCTCGCTGTATATGGCATTCAAATCATTCTAACCTATCTGATGATTTTTATTTCCTCCTTTCTTAACTGTAAATGAGCACAAACACTACTTAGGTGTAAATTTTTCTGACATTTTGTATATTTGATTCCCTAACCGTTTCAAATTTTACCTTTTAGGTGTGTTTCCAAATTATATGTAATATGCTTTGTCAAATCTGGCAACCTTTTCATAAGGGAAGCTAAATTTATATTATATAAAATAAAAGTAGAGACATGTAGGAGAGAATAGAAGAAGTGAATAAGAGGCAGGGACATCTAGAAGAGAAAACAGAAGAAGGGGAGACATGTAGGAGATAGAAAGAAAAAGCCTTAAAATAATTTTAATTCAATTCAAAAGAACTAATTCAATTAAATCATTGACTCAGTGACATCTTGTCTATAAATAATTACCAGCAGTTCTGTAGACTCCATTGTTGATGCCTACCATCACTGAAGCGTTATCAGTACCAACTCCACAAGTTTTTTGAAGATTTAAATCATATTCACCCAGCAATAACTTCAGCCCACCAGTGATAGCATCGGATTACCTGCTTCTAGTTCCACCATGCCCAGAAAAGTAGAAACAATGCGACATTGCCCACAAGAAAAATACAGAACACACACAGCTAACAGTTTGGTGACACTTATGTCTGTAGATTCGTCCAGTAACACACTAAAATATCCATGCCCTATGTCCTGTTTTAATTCCGACTTGAAATGAGGTAAAAGAATATTCTTTATAATACCGCTACACTTCGTACGATGAATACGCATAGTGGAGGCGTGGTCCGCTCCTTTAAAACACTTTTGTGCGAGATCGTGCGTATTTGCTTGTTTTCCGCACAGAACCAATACGCAGTAAGTGTGAAATACCACATTCAGTATTCCCAACGTAACACACATAACAATTTCTCTCTTCTTACCGCTTAAGCACGACATTCATTTTACTGCTTTAGGCTTTTAACATATTATTTTTAGAGACTTTTAACATAGTAATAATTATATATTGGAAACTTACCACTGCAATTTCACCTAAATTGCAATGTTAATTATTGTTTTTAAATATTTGCAAAAATTAAGTAAAGTCTACTACTCCACGAAACTCATTGCATTCCTGATACAAGTAACATTAAGGAAGCCGTGAAAAAATCAACAAGATTCCAGATGCCGATGTTATTACTGCAATATGTTATATAAATAATATTGTTAAAACATTAAAATGAAAAATAAATCATTACATAACCTTACCGTTTGTTTTAAGTTCGCATTTACAGACTGGGGGGGGAAAAAAAAGACAGACGTATATCACGGCCTGCTGGAGTATAGTAAACACATAAAACATTTTATAGCAACAATGTTGAAGAAAGATATTTTGGTGTTCCGAAGTTGCCGTCATTAAACAGAAACCAACATGGAGATTTCATTGCAACTAATTAGAAATTCGTCTTTCAGGTATGTAATAAACGATCTTCGCACAAAATAATGTACGATACACGAGCGGTATGTTTGTTTTCATGTTCTCGGAAATTAAAAAAGCTCAACTACGTTTCGCTTTTTCAATCTTTTCCTCGACCATGAAAACGTCAACATACCGCTCTTGTAACATATTACTATTTCGTTAGACCGCAAAGGTGATCTACTGATCTTATTGCACAGTGATTCACAACAAACAAAGTTAAGGCAGCTTCTGTAGCTGCACACTCATTAGTGCGCTTAACTACGGGAAATTGCAATGGAGATTGTCTTTCACAAGAGAACGGCTTGGCAGCATTTAAATGTTTCTTTCTTTTACGATGATTGAGAATATCTGACAATCTTGAATTAATACTGTAGTGTTAAGCCAAAAGTTGATATGTCCATAATTTGCGATTTTGAGGTTTTGCATGGTTCTGTTAGTATTCATGGTGTTTTCTCTTCTGCTAAAATATGACATATCTACCTTCTACAGTACTGGAGTAAATGGCAATGGAAAAAGTTGTTATGTTTCCTCACTATATTTTATATTTCGGAATATGTATGGTAAGACTTTCCTGTGTTAAATTTCAATGTACCTCATTTACATGTTTCGACCTATTTATGGGTCATCTTCAGAACTGGTCGTAATATTTAATATGGAATATTGTGCACTACTTAGAACTGTTACCTATTAAGTATACATTACCGCAGCCAGTGGCGGTTCCTCGGAGGAGGGAAGGGAGGAACGTCCTCCTCACATTTTCTTCTTTTGAAAGTAAATACCAAATAAAATATGTGCCTTAAAATTCGAGGAAGATCCGATAATTTTTAAGTTCACAGCTATAAGAAAAACTCGGTTGATCGAGTTTTAAACTACGCGCGCTCATGTGCTGTAGAAAACTGTGAGAAAGATGCGAGATTGTCTGTGTGGAGGAAAGGCACTCCATTCCTCCTCTACTGCAGTTAACACACACAGACAACAGCGCACCAGCGGCCAGAGAAAGAAGCAGAGTTTTGAAGCAAGTAAATGAACAGAAAGGGAGGAGATCCTACTCTGAATCAGTCATGGGCCGGAAATAGAACCCGACTGGTCATGCAGCAAGCTCGCTACCGCTGCCACCTAACGATGTTGCATTCAACCAGACTATAACACATCTAGGAGGAGACACAACAAAAACAGTTTTAACGCAACGCCATGAAAGACGCCATGTAAACTTTTTTAAAATTATAAATCAAAAATATTATTCATTGCACTTTATATAGGCTACTCTTCATGGTTTGAAACTTTTGTGGATATTTGAAAGTTAATGTCGGGTTTATGTAAAACAAAGAGGAAGTAGTTCTACATAGTTGGCCCCTGAAATTCACTTCTATTCATTGTTTACTAGACAGGGCAACAGCCAAGCTGTCAGTTTTGTACAAATATATTTGAAACTAAAAGTAGGTACTCCAAACTACATCATTTTTAACATAAAAAATTAATCGGCCACCGGCAGCTTTGAACAATAATGATAGTATGACTTTACAAGAACTGACATTCTTCAAAAGCATGTGATACTGAACTTGTAAAATGTACATGTGGCAACACAGACCACTTGGGTGGGTGCAGTGTTCTCGCTTTCCTCAGATTATTTCCCATTCACATTTCCATTTCCATAAAACGGTTCCGGTTACGAGTTAGTAGCTAGTCTCTTCCAACACGTGTGATGCTGTAGTGTGCTCGAAAAATGCAACGAGGTTGTGAATTTCCTTGTAATTGTTAATTACATGGAAGTGAAAACATAATATATTTTGGACAATTTAGGAAACACAGTTTACAAGAACAGATTATTGCTATACAGAAGGGAAGGCCAACCCCAACACTACCTGGTCTTACGTGTATGCATGTTGGCTAATTTGTAGCTTGTTTCATTCAAGAAGGTGTCATTTCGTGCTGTTAACTTCTTTCCTCCTCTTAAGAAATATGCAGGAGCCGCCACTGACCGCAGCTCACCCAAATACGTAATTAAGCAATAAAAATTATTGTTAGGCCTATGTTACTGAATAATTAATATTAAATACAGTGTGTGCCGCGTGTATTTTTGTAAAATTATTAAGACTTTAAATCCGTCTGACGTATACAAATTAAACTAACAATAACACCACCAACCAATCTAATAGAAATCCAGTATTATAGAAGGATTAAGATGAAACAATTGTTTCATCTTAATAACTATTCAAAAGTAATATTATATAAATTATTTATTTTATTTTTTATGTTAAAATTAATTAATTGGTAAAATAAATGCCTAATACAACTGTGAAGAATAGGCCTTGTAGTGCTTTCATTCTTTCATAAAAAAAAAATGCAACGCAAACCAGACATCAAATTTCAGTACGGTACCTCCAAATAGCATTAAATTTAACTGCAGTACATATAGCTATAGTCGCGACGCTGTTATTCCCGGCGTGACTCCTCCTCTTTGCTTACGTCTTAGGAAGAGAAGGTTCTATAAAGTCTAGGTACATAGTATCGTTCGCCATTTTTGTTCTTTCATTGCCGAGCTACCAGACGAGGGATCTATTTACCACACCGTTAAACATTATCATGTCGTAGCTCCTATGATAATAAATCAAACGCACTGTAATTAAACAAATAATTGAGCGGCAAATAACGTCCTCGTGTGCTTTCTGCGAACGCCAACGAAAGAGCCAAAATGGCGGGCGATTATATTAAGTATTTATCGAGCCTTAGGAAATGCATGACGTCTTCGTTAGCGAATCACAAGACGCACACGTTTAAATGTAGCCGATCCGCAACGTGATTGGCTGCCGGAAATTAGAGCGACGGGACTATAATATGAAAAATTTACAAGAAATAGGCTGCTGTTACTGCAGACAGTGCATAGCTAACAACATTAATTATTTTAACTTATTAATAATATAATCTGTAATACATTTATAAACAAATATATGAAAAATTAATAAGAAATAAGCTGTAGGTGAATACTAAGGGATATAGTCGCGACGTTGTTATTCCCGGCGTGACTCCTCCTCTTTGCTTACGTCTTATAAAGTCTAGGTAGGTAGTATCGTTTGCCACTTTTGTTCTTGCGTTGCCGAGCTACCATACGAGGGATCTATTTGCCACACCGTTAAACATTATAATGTCGTAGCTCCTATGATAATAAATCAAATGCACTGTAATTCAGCAAATAATTTAGCGGCAAATAACGTCTTCGTGTGCTTTCTGCGAACGCCAACGAAAGAGTAAAAATGGCGGGCGATTATATTAAGTATTTATCGAGCCTTAAGAAATGAATAACGTCTTCATAAGCGAATCACAAGACGCACACGTTTAAATGTAGCCGAACTGCAACGCGATTGGCTGCCGGAAATTAGAGCGACGGGACTTTTTTTATAGTATCGTTCGCCATTTTTGTTCTTTCGTTGCCGAGCTACCAGACGAGGGATCTATTTGCCACACCGTTAAACATTATCATGTCGTAGCTCCTATGATAATAAATCAAACGCACTGTAATTCAGCTAATAATTGAGCGGCAAATAACGTCCTCGAGTGTTTGCTGCGAACGCCAACGAAAGAGCCAAAATGGCGGGCGATTATATTTTAAGTATTTATCGAGCCTTAAGAAATGAATAACGTCTTCATAAGGGAATCACAAGACGCACACGTTTAAATGTAGCCGACGTGCAACGTGATTGGCTGCCGGAAATTAGAGCGACGGGACTATACACTTTCCAATGATGAAAGAATTATTTAAATCTATTAAATAGTTTCTTGAGATTGCCTCATACAAACACATAAACACTCTCTCCTTATAATATAATAATATTTAGTATTGATCTGCACTTACAGTTTGTAAACTATTCCCCCGTCAATCGCTCTGCGTATTGATGCTACCGCTTGGGCGAGTAGCTGATTACCAGCAAGTCGTTCCACATTGTTATCATCATCACCGCTGTCCTCTTCTGAAATATGGGAAGCCTCTGGTGGAAGAAGGACGATTTTACTCTCCAAAACACTGTCTTCAGAGTTGACAATATCAACTATTTGTCTCACACTCAATATGAAATAAAAGAATGTACAGAAATTTACACCATAGCATATGAGCCCACTGTTCCCTTGAAATTTGAACTGACTGCAACTAAACGTTTTGAACTACTGGGTGTTCATTTCAAAGTGTGTCATGACGTCACTGTTGTTGGGTCACCGATTTGAAGCGATTTTCAGCTTATATGTTAGAGAAGTTGCCTATTATTTAAGGCGTTCTTCAATCTGAACTTGAGAACGTGTACGGTATAACTTGAACGTCGTAGCAACAGATGGCGGTCTGTACGATCTGTGTGCTACCATAACCTCTTTCGAACTGTGTTTTGCGCCGGCAAGTCGTACGCAGGGTATTTGTTATCATCGGTTGCATACAATAACATTCCACAACACAAATCAAATGCTCCGTGTCCATGTTGACCGTCGAAGTTAATGTCAACAAATACGTAAGTAATCGTCTTAACCCTCTCCCCATATCCCGACAGTACGTATTTCCAAACAGTTCACATTCCTGCCACTACCTGCGTTACCGTACGTATCGGTACGTACTCTTCAGAATGAACGCCGTACTTGCTAGGCAACTTCTCTGCCTCATAGGTTATACACCTCTGCGGATGTGTAGGAAGATTGAATTCTCTAGGCTCATCGGCTAGCCACATGACGGCATACAGCGAGCCATGAACACCCAGTATTTCGAAACTAAATGTGTATAGGCATGTGAAATGATGTATTTAGAATAAGACTATATACTGTATAAATAACTACGTTACAGAAAAAAGTATAATAATTATAACTTACTCTTTGTTACTAGACATTTTGTTTTAATTTTCTTCTTGGCGCAACATTTGTTACTGCAACGACAATCGACAATGGATATTTATACTTATTTCAAAATAAGCAGTGATACCTAGACAACAATATACGTTACAGAAATTTCTCGCAATTCTTTCCATAATTGTAGAGAACATAGTTTATTTCGTGTTACCAATTGGGAACAGCGGGTTTAAATGGGTTGTAACTTAATATATCTCACCATATGGCAATGCAGAATTCGTGCATGGAAATATTATGTACTTCGGTACATCAGAGACCCTAGTAATATCAGTCCTATCAAAATTTTATATAGAATAAAAATTATCGGAAATCGTTTTTAAAGAAACTTTTGATATGTAGCATTTGTCAAAAAAAAAAAGAGTAATAGGCGAGATATTTAGATTTAATTCAGGCCCCCTTATAACCTACTTTTAAATTAAGTATTTTGAATGCCATATAGCCTAAAATCTAAGTTACAACGAACTTAATTTATATTCCAATTTTCATCGAAATCCGTTCAGCCATTATCGCGTGAAAAGGTAACAAACATCCAGACAGACAGACAGACATACAAACGAAAAAAAAAAAGCGATTTTCGGTTTCAGGATGATTAATTATACATGTTAACACCAATTATTTTTGGAAAAGCTAAAATTACCAGAAAAATTTCGGTTACAGACTTATTATTACATAGATTAATAGCCGTACCCGTGCGCTTCGCTGCACATTGACTTAAATCTGTTTTACTTTCAAATACAGTTTCGTTATTATTAATGAATAGAACTAATTAATTTATAATAAGTTATAAATCGTTTACTCCTGAATTATTTTCAAAGTTGTGTTTAGAAGTATGAATGAAACTGTTATTAGTGCAATACACTCTAGAGTTGTTCAATTAATTCTACTTTTAAGTTTTAAGCTTGGTATTACGACCTAACAGCGTCTGAAACAGAATATATTTGTAAGAACAGAGGATTGTTCTCTCAACTGGAAGAAGGCTTTGTCATCAAACGGCACCACTGTTTTATATTATTTAAAATGTATTTTGATAACGGATGTACTACTATAAGTAGATTTTTAAATGGTTGTGTGGGATCTTGAGTCTCGGAAATAACAAAGCTTCCAGCAGCACGACATAATCCGTTTGGTCCTTTACCCCATTATGCGTTTCATTTTATCTGTTTTACCTATTTGAATATCATTAAAATGAGCATAATCGATATTTAGATCGTAATGGAATGCTAACATACATATTAACATACGTATTTACTCTCGACTGCGCTGTCCAGTTCTAGCAATACCACAGTCTAGTATATAGAGTCGCGAAGCTCAATACGTAGTAAATATGCAAACATTAGATAGTTGCTCACCACTAGGATCGCTAATATCGCCTCATTACAGGGAATGCAAAATAGTACCGTCACAGTCTATTGTTTCTAGCACCCTCAAAACTCAAGCTTCGTGACTGTATATAGTAGACTGTGGCAATACGCTCTCGTTGTTTGTTAATTCTCTGAGAACGTTCAGCGCTGTTTTCTCTTTTTCGAGCCTGGTAAGTTCGAATTCTCTTACTGGCATGTCAATCAAAACGTTCGATGCTACTTTCTCTTGCTCGAAACCCTGAAAGTTTTGTATAGTTATTTAAAAAACCGATTCTCCCGTTCTTCCTCACTCTTATAAGTCTCCGAATTTTGTTTTGCCTTCAGGCAGAAGTGTTTCGATATAAGTGAAACATTTGTTTGGCATTTTCAAACAGCACAGGCCATTAGGAAAGTCCAGGATAACAGAGAGGGTTTGGAATTGAACGGGTTACATCAGCTGCTTGTCTATGCGGATGACGTGAATATGTTAGGAGAAAATCCACAAACGATTAGGGAAAACACGGGAATTTTACTGGAAGCAAGTAAAGAGATAGGTTTGGAAGTAAATCCCGAAAAGACAAAGTATATGATTATGTCTCGTGACCAGAATATTGTACGAAATGGAAATATAAAAATTGGAAATTTATCTTTTGAAGAGGTGGAGAAGTTCAAATATCTTGGAGCGACAGTAACAAATATAAATGATACTCGGGAGGAAATTAAACACAGAATAAATATGGGAAATGCCTGTTATTATTCGGTTGAGAAACTTTTATCATCCAGTCTGCTGTCAAAAAATCTGAAAGTTAGAATTTATAAAAGAGTTATATTACCAGTTGTTCTTTATGGTTGTGAAACTTGGACTCTCACTTTGAGAGAGGAAAATAGGTTGAGAATAAGGTGCTTAGGAAAATATTTGGGGCTAAGAGGGATGAAGTTACAGGAGAATGGAGAAAGTTACACAACACAGAATGCACGCATTGTATTCTTCACCTGACATAATTAGGAACATTAAATCCAGACGTTTGAGATGGACAGGGCATGTAGCACATATGGGCGAATCCAGAAATGCATATAGAGTGTCAGTTGGGAGGCCGGAGGGAGAAAGACCTTTAGGGAGACCGAGACGTAGATGGGAAGATAATTTTAAAATGGATTTGAGGGAGGTGGGATATGATGATAGAGAATGGATTAATCTTGCTCAGGATAGGGACCAATGGCTGGCTTATGTGAGGGCGGCAATAAACCTCCGGGTTCCTTAAAAGCCAGTAAGTAAGTAAGTACAGGCCTACCTGCTAATGTTAACGTATAAAATCTTTTCTCTCAGAACAGTACACGAAATTATTAATGTCCAACTTACACTTATCCCTTAAATGAACGAAACACAAATCGAATTCAAAAAACCAAATGCACTAGGTAGTGCTCCTCTAGCAGGCAGCGGAGCCTGAGTGTTGTCTACCATGATTCTCGGTAGAGCAAGTTACAATCGCTTGGTGTCATCTACAGAGAGTTCGTTTACATAATATAGATCGGCCGGCACGAAGGCCTAGCAACCCGCTGCAAACCATCTCCCGAACGCTCAACAGTCCATTTCAGTAAACCTGTTAGAGTGGCTGTGTTGACATTAGATTGCGTGTTATTCTTCAGATTGTGTTAGTAAAGTGTTTAGATTAGCTCGTTCACATAGCACCACAGAAATTTAAAATGTACATTAAAGCAAAGGATTTTCATGGCAGAGACTTATCGGAAAAGAGTGATTGCGGAAAGGTATTAAGATGATTTGCAAAAAGATTTTCTAATGTTACTGTTCCACATGTCAACACTATACGCAACCTCGTTAAACATTTAGAGAAACTGGCTCAGTATTGAATAAAAATAGCAAGAGACCACGTTGTGTACTTACTGAGGAAAAACTGGATGAAATATGAGAAAAATTAGAAATACACCTCATAAAATATCTCCGTCATCTCGCGCAAAAGATTGGTGTCTGTAAAATCACAGCATATGAAGTCCTTCAAATTCTTAAATCCTTAAAAGATATCAGAGATGTGTTGCAGCAGAAGGTCATCATTTTCAACACCTCTTATATTGCAGGTAAGTTCAGTAATAATAAAACTGCCGAACGTACGCGAGACGGTTTGCCGCGTGTTGCATGGCGTTCGTGCCAGTCGCGCGTCGCCAGTCGATCTACATTATGTAAGCAAATGCTCTCTAGTATATAGAACCTACAAAATGGCAAACATTATTTATTAATGTCCAACCTCCATAACAAAATAAGTGAAACTTCGATATCCTCTCGCACCACAACGTGCTTAAATCAAAGAAAATAACCTCAGAATTATAACACACTAAGCCTACTCTACAGACACGATGTGATCACTGAGAAGGTTATATAATTAACAGTTCTGTATAGTGCACAACACTTCATATTGAATAATTAGCAAAACAACGTCTTTAGCACGATTTGTGGTTTGTAAGCCACCCCATGAGTAAAAACAATTAATAATAGGTATCTCAGTTATAACGTCATACAATACCAGATGGAACTGAAGTAGTTACCTACATAATTAAAATACTACTATTTGGTGCAGGGAGCATTAGCTTTTGGTGCAAGAATAAATTCGTTTAATATGTTCCTAAATTAGTCTTGAATGCATTCCTTAACAAATCACTCCAAACCAATATGAATATATGTATGATTTGAGGCTTTCTCGGCGTTGGTTCGCTAATATGTTTTCGCGGGATATCAGCCGAGTTAAGATTTTGGAATGCTCCAAGCTTTCGACTGCTATCTCTGCAGCCATCTTCAGGGAAGTGATGTCCGAACAGAAAGTCGAAAGGTTATATAGATGTGGCTGTCTCAGGTGAAACGGGATTGGTTGGCGGATCGGCCAATCCGGGGCCGGGAATTGTCATCGCTCGTAAGCTCCGCCCCTCCCGGGATTACTGCGTGAAGTTTGGCGGGCGGCGAGCCCTGTTCCGCCGGTTGGAATGGGTTGCCGTCCTCGGTCCGTGATCTTCATGACCTTGATTGTAAGAGGGCCTGAGTTGGTCTAAGGCCGGTGTCCATGCCTGACTGAGCTGGAGTCCACTGTCTCTGTTAAAGTTGTTTTTCTCCAGCTTGATCTCTATGGCCTCCTTGATTGTACGATCCCAGTAGTGGCTTGATTTGTTAATGACCTTGGTGTGGTCAAACAGTATTTTATGCTCCTTTTCTATGCTGTGTTGCGCCACTGCAGATTTTTCCGGGTAATACAGCCTCAGGTTCCTCTTATGTTCTTTGATTCTGTCTTCTATTGTGCGGCCAGTCTGCCGTATGTATACTTCGCCACACTCGCATGGAATCTTGTAAATCCCTGGAGTCAGGGCTTAAGGACTTTTCGTTTCCTCATACAGGGACATCATTTTATTTTTACTTCAATTTTTATTGTACCTGAGTTTTTGAATGTACTTCACTCCCACCCCTTCTACTAATGAAGTTCAACCGTCCTCCACACAGATCCAAGACCGCATATACAGTCATAGTAGCCTTACGGTCATAGTAAACAGTATGTTCCAAAAATATGTTCGCGTTTTCCAGTGACGAAAGAGCTTTCAATATTGCATCATTTTCCATTTGCCTACGTCGCATCCCGGTTTCCCTCACCTGCTTCTATTCGCCTTTCTGTAAAGGCTAGTGGCTGGGCTGTCTTAGCTCTTACCTGAGAACATTAATTTCTGTTAGGAATTGGACGTCTACGTAATATTATACCCATATAATTGTTTAAAATAACTTAAATAAAAGGGCCTCGTTAAGTAATTAACTGTCACGTGATTTCCTCCGTTTCTACGACACTGCGATATAACCACTTGGACGGATACCTAGTAGATAGCATGTCTGAGTAATTTGATCTTTTCGGATCGGGCAGAAATGAAGATTGAATTTACAGTACGTAAAGTACTCTTTTACAGAGTAGGTACAGAATTATTTCAACATGAGTTACTGATACGACGTACGAAACTGGTAATTGGAATTACGTACAATAGTCTATAGTGCGATAATATGTACATTAGAACTGAAGCCTGTATCGAAATGAAAGGCCACCATTTTCAAAAATGTGTTTAAATATCCATATTATGATTATTTTTCAGTTTAACTTCATTCTCTATATTGTACGCTAATGTGCTGTAGACAGTATAATACACACTGCATAATGAATACGTCCACATGGACAGCTCAGTTCGTGAGTAAAAACACTCATTGTTAATACTGTATTGTATTTTGATTAAACAAAATCCTAATGAAAATTATCAAAGTCAAAAGTGTGACTTTACGTAAATGGATGAACTACTTTTCTTCCCTCCTATATCTAGTAAAGTGATATGATTGTATTTTACGCCAGTATCATCGAAATCCAGTCGTGGAAGGGGTTAGCAAACGGTTTTTGCGATTCTCAATCTTGATCCAAAGGTATAGCCAGGTTAATATTAAAAATGTTGGTAAAAATAAAATGATGACCCTGTACCTTAAGCCCTGGGGCATAACATATTGAATCAAAATTTCGATACCGATATATCGAAACCAAAATATCGGTATTTCGTAAAAACCGATACATCGTTCCCATATCTATTGCCAATCTTTCCTCAACGACTCCCCCCTACGCCCATATCAATATGTTAGGAGAAACGATACCGTGCGATGATAAGAGATTTTCTGTGGCTTCATTTCAATGTAATGGACATTCAAGAGTTGTGGTTTCAGCAGAATGTTGCCACAAACCACTCTGCCCGCGAAACAACGGAGTTGCTCCATGAGCGGTTCCCGGATCGTCTCATCTCGCGTAATAGTGACCACCAATGGTCACCAAGGTCATGTGATTTAACGCCATGCAATTTTTGTCAACATGGTATGGCCGTTAGCTACTGTCAACTTCTGAGAAGTTTAGTGCTGAGAGGAATGCGGTTCCGACTAGTCTAGCGCGGTACTGGAATGGGAGGGGACAGTGACAGCGACAGTCATACTGAAAACATTCGCCCAATTTACGAGAGCAGTATGCCTATTAGTTTTCTAACGTATTTTTGGCGAGATAGAGGTACAACCATTCGTATTTACGTGTTCAGAGATGGAAAGTATTGTAGAAAATTTTATTTATTTATTTATTATTTATTTATTTATTACTTATTTATTATTTATTTTGGTGAAGTTAAGGCCTTCACACCTTCAGAAATACAAATACAATAAAATAAATAAAAAGAAAAATCATAATACAATTACAATAATATAAACGAAAAGAAGAATCATACTATAAAATTTAATGATTAGTAGAATTGAATTAAATTTGTAAAGTAATCAATTTAAATATACTGTACTGCTGAACTCACTTGAGAAGTATAACTACTTGATTTTGTATTTTGAGATATCACCAACAATTGATTTTCGCATGACATTATAGGAATCTGTTTTTCACGATACCAATCACAAATATTCTAAAATTCCAATAGAATAAAACCAAAAATTTTCCACAGCACGTTTCCTTAAAAATGACCTGTAACGGTGAAATATTTAATGAGTAATTCATATAATATTAACATAGCTTACATCAGGCAGAAGACTGAAGACTGCATATTTTTGGACGATTAATACAGGGACATCATTTTATTTTTACTAACATTTTTAATATTAACCTTGCTATACCTTTGGGATTGAGAACTGGAAACACCGTTTACTATCCCCTTCCAAGACTGGAGTTCGATGATGCTGGCGTAAAATACAAACAAATCACTTTACTAGGTATAGGAGGGAAGAAAAATAGTTCATCCAATTACGTAAACTAGGAAATATCGCAATTTTGAATTTGATAATTTTCATTAGGTTTTTTTTAATCAAAATACAGCACTGTATTTACAATGAGTGTTTTTACTCACGAACTGAGTTATCCATGCGAACGTATTCATTATGCAGTGTATATTATACTGTCTACAGCACATTAGCGTACAATGTAGAGAAGGAAGTAAAAATTGAAAAATAATCATAATATGAGTATTGAAACACATTTTTGAAAATGGTGGCCGTTCATTTCGATACAGGCTTCAGTTCTTTTGTGCTTATTATCGCACTATAGACTATTGCATCTAATTCCAATTACCAGTTTCGTCCTTTGTACTACAGTAGTAACTCATGTTGAAATAATTCTGTACCTACTCTATAAAAGAATACCTTACGTACTGTAAATTCAATCTTCACTTCTACCCGATCCGCACAGATAAAATTACTCAGACATGCTATCTCCTGTCCGTCCAAGTCGTTTTGTCGCAGCGTCGTAGAAAGGGCGGTAAGCACGTGACAGTTAATTACTTAACGAGGCTCTTTTATTTAAGTTATTTTAAACAATTGTATGGGTATAATATTATGTAGACGTCCAAATTCCGAACAGAAATTAATGTTTTCAGAAAAGAGCTAAGACGCCCAGCCACTAGCCTTTACAGTGGGGCGTGCAGAAGCACGTGGAGGAAATCGGAATTGGACGACAGTATCTGTGCAAAAATATGGTTCAATATTGAAAGCTATTTTGTCACTGGAAAACGTGAACATATTTCTGGAACGTACTATACTCACTAACTCAGTACTGCTTACTATATGCGGCCTAGGTTCTGTGTGTAGAAGGGGTGGGAGTGAAGTACATTCAAAAACTCAGGTACAATAAAAATTGAAGTAAAAATAAAATGATGTCCCTGTACTTCCCACTCCGGTCGGCTCGGCTTGGCTGTAGTAACAAAAGAATCTACCTGCAAGCACCCCCCCCCCCCGGCACCGATGGCAAGAATACCTCAGGTCCGAGCGCTAAACTCATCGGAGGAAGACAGTAAGTGCACTATTTCCCCACATTTTATTATATGGTAAGATAATTGAAATTAGTGTCATTTGGTAGAGAAATATATAAGCTAGGTAACATTAGTAATATTGAATAAAATTAAAACTACAATTAAAATATTTTAGTAATAAATTCTTTTGCTTCATATTGGAATTTTTAGATCACTTAGACCCCTATTTTAAACCATATTACACTTTTACCGACGTCTACAGCAAATCTAATTGCACATTTGACAAATAAAAAAAAAAATACTGTAAATAACATAGTAGTTGATGCAGCGTCTTTAAATAACCAACTAAAAATTAGTTTCCGGGAATCGATTCTGTTTTTTTATATTGGGAGTCACGAGCCCTTCCTTCAAAATGAAAGCATAATAATAATAATAATAATAATAATAATAATAATAATAATAATAATAAACTTACTTACTGGCTTTTAAGGAACCCGGAGGTTCATTGCCGTCCTCACATAAGCCCGCCATTGGTTCCTATCCTGAGCAAGATTAATCCATTCTCTATCATCACATCCCATCTCCCTCAAATCCATTTTAATATTATCTTCCCATCTACGTCTCGGCCTCCCTAAAGGTCTTTTTCCCTCCGGCCTCCCAACTAACACTCTATATGCATTTCTGGATTCGCCCATACGTGCTACATGCCCTGCCCATCTCAAACGTCTGGATTTAATGTTCCTAATTATGTCAGGTGAAGAATACAATGCGTGCAGTTCTGTGTTGTGTAACTTTCTCCATACTCCTGTAACTTCATCCCTCTGAGTCCCAAATATTTTCCTAAGTACCTTATTCTCAAACACCCTTAATCTACGTATGTTCCTCTCTCAAAGTGAGAGTCCAAGTTTCACAACCATACAGAAAAACCGGTAATATAACTGTTTTGTAAATTCTAACTTTCAGATTTTTCGACAGCAGACTGGATGATGAAAGTTTCTCAACCGAATAATAACAGGCATTTCCCATATTTATTCTGTGTTTAATTTTCTCCCGAGTGTCATTTATATTTGTTATCGTTGCTCCAAGATATTTGAACTTCTCCACCTCTTCGAAAGATAAATTTCCAATTTTTATATTTCCATTTCGTACAATATTCTCGTCACGGGACATAATCATATACTTTGTCTTTTCAGGATTTACTTCCAAACCTATCTCCTTATTTGCTTCCAGTAAAATCCCCGTGTTTTCCCTAATCGTTGTGGATTTTCTCCTAAGATATTCACGTCATCCGCATAGACAAGCAGCTGATGTAACCCGTTCAATTCCAAACCCTGTTGTTATCCTGAACTTTCCTAATGGCATATTCTAGAGCGAAGTTAAAAATTAAAGATGATAGTGCATCTCCTTGCTTTAGCCCACAGTGAATTGGAAATGCATCTGACAGAAATAATAATAATAATAATAATAATAATAATAATAATAATAATAATAATAATAATAATAATATAAAACGTAACACTAAAGTGCTCATACTTTGACTGCTGCAGTAACAAATTAAAGTTGTTCTAATTATCATTAACGTACTATAAAGGCATGTCTGAGTAGCATACGAATATACAGGGACATAATTTTATTTTTACTTCAATTTTTATTGTACCTCAGTTTTTTTAATGTACTTCACTCCCACCCCCTCTACTAGTAAACTTCCAACCGTTCTCCAAACAGAACGATGCCGCGTATGCAGTACTGATTTGGTGAGTATATTACGTTCCAGAAATATGTTCGCGTTTTCCAGTGACGAAAGAGCTTTTAATATTGAATCATATTTTCGCACAGGTACTGTCGTCCGTTTGCCTACGTCTCATCCCGATTTCACCCACCAGCTTCTGTTCGCCCCTCTGTAAAGTCTAGTAGCTGGGCTGTCTTAGCTCTTTTCTGAAAACATTAATTTCTGTTAGGAATTGGACGTCTACGTAATATTATACAACTGTTTAAAAAACTTAAATAAAAGGGCTTCGTTAAATAATTAACTGTCACGCGATTCCCCCCCCTCTCTACGACCCTGCGACAAAACCACTTGAACGGACAGTAGATAGCATTTGTGAGTAATTTTATCTTTTCGGATCAGGCAGAAGTGAAGATTGAATTTACAGTACGTAAGGTACTCTTTTATAGAGTAGGTACAGAATTATTTCAACACGAGTTACTAGTACGAAGAACGAAACTGGTAATTGGAATTAGTTACAATAGTCCATAGTGCGATAATATGCACAAAATAACTGAAGCCTGTATCGAAATGAACGGCCACCATTTTCAAAAATGTGTTTAAATATCCATATTATGATTATTTTTCAATTTAACTTCATTCTCTATATTGTACGCTAATTTGCTGTAACAGTACAATATACACTACATAATTAATACGTCCAAATGGATAGCTCAGTTCGTGAGTAAAAACACTTGTTGTTAATACTGTACTGTATTTTGATTAAACAAAAACCTAATGAAAATTATCAGACTCAAAATCGCGATATTTCCTAGTTTACATAAATGGATGAACTACTTTTCTTCCCTCCTATACTTAGTAAAGTGATTTCTATTTTACGCCAGTATCATCGAACTCCAGTCTTGGAAGGGGGAGCAAGCGGTGTTTCCGATTCTAGACCTTTAATCCGAAGATATAGCCCGGTTAATATTAAAAATGTTAGTGAAAATAAAATGTCCCTGTATCTGATATTATTAAGTACCGGTAGATAATAGTTTTCTCTTCTTTAAAGTGTAGGGAACAGTGCATTCATGTGTACGCCCTATATTTTCAGTTCCATGTCCTTGAGAATGGTTTTCGCACTCAGAATTCAATCCACAAGTTTTAATATCCGAATAAAACGAAATGTCGCCTCGTAACAGGCTTGCTTTATGCAACAAATGAAGACGCCAGCCTCATGAAAAACAAGACCTCCTCACTACCAACTTTCACTGTTTTATTTTCATGTGGAATGCCTTCGTATAAAACCGAGCCGTCTGGCCTGACCCAGCCGGACTGAAGGGGGGGAGGTGCTGATAAAGGGGTGCGCAGGCGTGGTTTTGTTAAGGGTTGTAGCTATCACCACCACCACTAGCACCGTCATCATCTGGAGGGTAAAGCTGGAGAAGTAAGTCAGCCTTCCGGAGAGGCAGGTGGTGGGTGATGTTATTGTGGTCATGTGACGTGTTTGTGGCTGCGAGTGGTAGAGACACTTGAGTAACTAGCGGTCATTCAACTTGGACACGCTACCCTGCTCTTCATTTGTTCGTAATACAGTGATGTTTCGATAAGTGATACCTCAAGAAGCCGGGACACATGATTTTTTCTACAAGCTTCTCATAGAAATCATCGAATTATCCATCATTCGAAAGTAAATATATATTTTTATATCTATTATTAGCATTAGATTTCTGTTGGTATTAAAATTAATTGTCTCGCGTGCTTAAATGTACTTGAACGTTAAAATAATAATTATAGTAAACTTTCATTATTGGACGATAATACTAATACTTAATTCAGTATGTCACAGCTTAGAAATTTATGATAGTTAATATATATTTCAAGTGTTCGTTAATTTGTAAACTTCGGTACAGGTATTAAATAGTACCTTATTTATTTGTGGCAAACATGTACTTTTAAATTGCATGGCATTAACTTCGTGTGTAATAATATGACAATGATTGATTGGGGTGTTGTTAGGACCATTTAAACTTGTTCTTATACTAGATGAATTTTTTATGCCATTCAGCGATTTACAGCCATAGACAACGTCAGAGAATATAATAATAATAATAATAATAATAATAATAATAATAATAATAATAATAATAATAATGATTCATTTAACCTGGCAGAGTTAAGGCCATACGGCCTTCTCTAACACTCAACCAGGAGTAAAACTGCGTTATAAAAGACACTACAAATTTACAAAGTACACTACAATTTTACACACAAAACCTGAATGAGTTAATAATAATAAAATGTAAACAACAAGCAAGCAGAAATCAGACATAATATATAACATACAGAAAGAAAGAAAAAAGCATAATAAAATGTGAACAGCAGGTCAAAATAAAGGTGACATACAAAGTATAAAAAATAAGACAATTATTGATAATAATAATAATAATAATAATAATAATGATAATAATAATAATGATAATAATAATAATAATAGTAATAAAATAGTGCAGTACAAAGCATACAATGAATACAATATTTTTAAGTACACACAGTAAGGAAAATTATGATTATATATATAGCTCAACTTATCACATTATAGATATACCATTATCGGAAAATATGAAAACAAAAATATAAAATAAGTTAAACATCACTAGAACATAAAAAAAATGTGAATACGTGGAAACATGCAATACAACACTTGTCATAATAGTAAGTTAATTTGGCAACTCGTCATAAGATAATTTTCTAACTTGGATTTGAAAGATTTCAATGTTCGGCAGCCCTTGACTTCAGGCGGCAGAGAGTTCCAGTGACGAGAGGTAGCAACAGTGCAATCACCAGATAATCACAAAAACAAGTTAAAAGTTTTAAAAGAAATAGTATAAAATCAGGTTAAATGTACAGATTTGTCAATTACATGAGGTTAAAACAAATAGTATCTAAAACGTAATATTGCTAAAATCATTGACACTGTAGATTGGATTTGCCATCAAAGTCCTTCTCACCATCCTTCTGAAAGTAAAATATGACGTGTTTCTTATATGCCATGGTAAAGAGTTATAAAGTTTATAAGATATGGAAATAAAACTATTGCTTGTAGTACTATATTTGTACTTGGTGAAATATATGTCCAGTCTGGAACGGGTACAATAATTATGAATGGATGAACAAGTAGGAAGATTATGCACATTACGCTTAACATACAGAAGGCAATCGAGAATAAACATTGACGGCAACGTAAGTATTCCTAGTTGTACAAAAAGTGGTTTACAATGAGTTCTAGAAGAGACACCACAAATAATTCTCACTGCTCTCTTTTGAAGAATAAACAACTTAGAAACCGAAGTATGGTTGCACCACAAAAGCGTCCCGTAACTTAAGTGACTGTGAATATGGGCATAATAAACTGTAAGTAAAGAATTATAACATAATGTTTGTCTGAGGACAACGTCATAAGATGTAATTGAACTTTTTATGGATATGATTCAATGTGCTTATATTTTTGAAGTTTGTGATAAATGTTATGTTGTCGCTCTAGTAGTAGCATTTCAGGGCACAAATTTAGCGGAGCCGGGTGCAGTTTTTTATACAGAAGTGGGGATTTCTCTCGCTTGCCTCTCATGCGTTATGTTTTTAGGAATTTTCGCTTCTTCATGCATTCAGAGACTGAATTAATAGACACATCAACTATATTGATATTTAATACTTCTTTTTTAAATAGGATACATTTTTTTATTCAAGTTTCGCTTTCTGATATGAGTTGTTATAAGGTTATAATATTATACAGGGATATCATTTTATTTTTACTAACATTTCTAATATTAACCTGGCTATACCTTTGGATTAAAGATTGAGAACCGGAAACGACGTTTGCTACCCCCTTCCACGACTGGAGTTCGATGATACTGGCGTAAAATACAAACAAATTACTTTAGGTATAGGAGGGAAGAAAAGAAGTTAATCCATTTACGAAAAGTAGGAAATATCGGGATTTTCAGTTTGATAGTTTTGGTTAGGTTTTTGTTTAATCAAAATACAGTACTGTATTAACAATGAGTGTTTTTACTCACGAATTGAGCTATCCATTCGGACGTATTCATTATGCAGTGTATATTATACTATCTACAGCACATTAGCGTAAAATATAGAGAAAGAAGTTAAATTGAAAATAATCATAATATGGATGTTTAAACCCATTTTTGAAAATGCTGGCCGTTTATTTCGATACAGGCTTCAGTTCTTTTGTGCATATTATCGCACTATAGACTACTGTACCTAATTCCAATTACCAGTTGCGTCTTCGTACTAGTAACTCATGTTGAAATAATTCTGTACCTACTCTATAAAAGAGTACCTTACGTACTGTAAATTCAATCTTCACTTCTGCCCAATCCGAAAAGATAAAATTACTCAGAAATACTATCTACTGTCCGTCCAAGTGGTTTTGTCGCAGGGTCGTAGAAAGGGGGGAAAATCACGTGACAGTTAATTACTTAACGAGGTCCTTTTATTTAAGTTATTTTAAACAGTTGTATAATATTTCGTAGACGTCCAATTCTTAACAGAAATTAACATTTTCAGAAAAGAGCTAAGACAGCCCAGCCACTAGTTTTTACAGAGGGGCGAACAGAAGCGAGTGAGGGAAACCGGGATGCAACGTAGGCAAACGGACGACAGTATCTGTGCGAAAATATGATTCAATATTGAAAGCTCTCTCGCCACTGGAAAACGCGAACATATTTCTGGAACGTACTATACTCACTAACTCAGTACTGCTTACTATGACCGCATACCCGGCCTTGGTTCTGTGTGGAGAACGGTTGGAAGTTTACTAGTAGAGGGGGTGGGAGTGAAGTACATTAAAAATTAAGGTACAATGAAAATTGAAGTAAAAATGAAATGTTGTCCCTGTACAAATTATCGTAGGTGTCAGGGCTATGGTTTTATTAATATTAGATGCTAAAAGTTATTTTCATTCATTCATATTGATCTGCCCAAGGACAGATTGGAAACTCAGCATTCTCCAGTCTTTCCTATTTTCTGCCTTCCTCTTAGTCTCCGCATATCCTTCTTCTGCCCCGAATTCTTCTCCCGTTCACCGTTCCTTCCAGTGCATCCATCAGTAGAGTGTTTCTTCTCAGCCAGTGACCCAGTCAATTCCTTTTTCCTTTCTTGATCAGTTTCAGCATCATTCTTTCTTCACCCACTCTTTCCAACACGGCTTCGTTTCTTATTCTGTCTGTCCATTTCTTATGCTCTATTTTTCTTCATATCTACATTTCAAATGCTTCTATTCGCCTATGAATGAGAAAATAATATTTGAACAAAATTTTTCAGCTAATTGGGATCTCTGACATGAATTGTTACATTATTAAATTGATACATTTATGAATCTTTTAAATAAAATTTAAATGTTCGTGTACGTTTCCTCTTCATGGCCACTACTGTACTCCAACCAGGAGAAAGTCTCAGGGGAATGAGACGCAGCGGGGTAATGCTGTGAATGAATGTTCATGTCATAAGGTCAAACACGTGGGTACACACATCTCCATTGGCTAACTCTCAAAGCACAAACGATAACACTTATAGACATATATTTATACTACCTTAGTTACAAAATTAGATCACAGTTAATTTCCTGGTCTTGTAATCCCTCCATACAAGAGATAACATATGCAGGAGAGCGTATGTTTTTAAACTGACGTTATAACGGTAATATTATCTATCTACTTCGCTCCAATAAATGACGCAATAGTAAGCACATTCCTTTCACGGTTAATCTCCTGGTTGGAGAAAAGTAACTGCTGTTGATTATTAATATTTTTTATACTTCAGATAGGTACGGATTTTGGCTTTCATTACATTGTTGTTTTAGACTCGGTTACCTTGCGAAACAAGAGAAGAGCTGATAATTGTCAACTACTTTAACTCTACCTGGGTTTGGACATAATTTTGATGGTTTTGCTTATTTGTCGGCGAGAAATTATTGAAGAGCGTGTGGTCCTAAAACGCGTTCAGTGAATTTTTTTATAAGGACTTGGCTAGATTTTTATCCACCGGTCTACGAACTGAGCTAGTGACATGCATAATAACACAACATTTAAGCGAGGTTTGGAATTTTTTTACTTGGTTATTTAACGACGCTGTATCAACTACGAGGTTATTTAGTGTCGATTAAATTGGTGCTAGCGAGATGATATTTGACGAGATGAGACCGAGGATTGCCTGACATTTGCCTTACGATCGGGGAAAACGTCGGAAAAAAACCAACCAGGTAATCAGCCCAAGCGGGGATCGAACCCGCGCCCGAGCACAACTCCGCAGGCGAGCGCCTTAGCCGACTGAGCTACGTCGGTGGTCGGTTAAATATTATGTTTTATTTAATGACGCTCGCAACTGCAGAGGTTATTTCAGCGTCGCCGGTTGTGCCGGAATTTTGTCCCGCAGGAGTTCTTTTACATGCCAGTAAATCTACTGAAATGAGCCTGTCGCATTTAAGCATACTTAAATGCCATCGACCTGGCCCGGGATCGAACCCGCAACCTTGGGCATAGAAGGCCAGCGCTATACCAACTCGCCAACCAGGTCGACTCGGTGGTCGGTTTGGAATTGTTTTGGAAGAGAAGAAGATTAAAATATACTGATAGAGGTCTCAAAAATCATATACATATAAATAATAGAAATGGCCAAATGGATTGAGCGAGTTTTGATATCACAATCTTAAATTTATTACATGTGCCATACAGAAATGTAAAATCAATTTATGTTTATTCGGCAGTTACCGTTTTTATCAGATGCATAGTAGGTTGGATTTATCAGTATGATTTTAATAGACAATATATAGTCGGTTACTGCAATAATAATTATGAGTTCATTGGGTATTTCTGTAGGGCGACCACTCCACGATTTTCGAACTTTATTCCTTTTCCACAAACGACGATTTTATGCTTCATTTTCGAAAGGTAATAGAAAAATTTCTTAAACACATAATTTCGACTGTAACCTAACATAACCGGTCACAGTCTAAATTAACTTAACCTAAACTTAACAGACAGTTATGTTTTGATGTGGTAGAAACAGACAGGAAGGTCTGCAGTGATTTAATCGAGTTAATAGCGCCCAGGCTTGGGGTAGTTAGTTCTCTTTACTTGCGAGGTGAAAGTAAATTTTATGCTGTGATTAGTTAAATTGTAAACCAGTTGTTATCATGTGACGTTGTTGGGAATCTGTGTCTTGAACAGAGGTCTCCAAAACGCATATCGCCCTTCGTGCTCTCGATGCTGCCCGCCGAACACAGTGTGCTGTAAGGCTAGAGTAGGGGGTGGAGGCTCGTACCTCAACAGATGGGAGCGGTCAGTGAGGGATTGCGGCAACGATCTGCTTATGTTTACGAATAATAGCATCAAAAGAATAAGATATATCATATGTTTGTATATTATTTTGACGTATTGAAGCTGGAGCCCCGTCTTTTGCTATTGACACAAGCCATTGCAAATTCAACTTCTTCTGTTCTATGGTGCCTTTGAGTGCCTGGAAAAGATCTTCTCCATTTGTATTTTCTAATTACATCTAGAAGACATTCAGACACAGTAAAATGTTCATTAACTCCTCGGATGAAAATGGCTAGGTGAGCTTTGTCATTTCTATCTGCGCTTTCGTCCAATGCAAGTGAGTAAGCTACAAACTGGTTAATTGTGGTTTCAACTTCAGATTCAATTACATTTACAGCCTTGAAATTCCTTCTCTGAACTGTAATTGGAAACAATTTAATTTTCTTAAACTTTGACTTTGTTCTGGACACAGTATTTTAGTAGCGTTCTGTATGCACGATTTTACAAATGATGCTTCTGTAAAGGGCTTCATTGATTTTCCAATATTCCAAGCTAGAACACAGCTAGCGAGAAGCTATTTTTGTTTAAGATTGAGAACACGTGTATGATTTGTGTTTGTTTTTTTCTTGCTTTATATTTATCAAAATATTTGTAGGCCTACGCATTTCACCTAAAATTAAACGAAAAACTATATGTTTGTCATGCGGAACTGAGTTGAAACGTTTTGTAATGTACTGATCATTATGTATAACCAACAGTTATACAGATAGCCCCAAAATAAATTATTTTCACATATCCAACATGCCTGTAATTATATGATATTCTTTGTCGTCGTATGTAGAATTTTAACACACCCTTAAGAATTTTCGAACAAATTAAGCATTTTACATTCTCCCCAATAACACACAAAAAAAAAGCTTCTTCCTATTCATCCTTGAATGTACTACGCCCATGATTAGAAGACATTGTGAAAAGGTAGAACACTCCGACCAACACAATGATAATGGCAGTCCGCCACTGCTCTTCGTTTGCGCATAAACATTGAGTATAGTACAGGTGGGGATGGGTGAGGCGGAGCGCGCTCATTACGTACTGGCTTCGGTTCCGTTCAGGGGCTTACTCGCGAGTACGCTTTTGGAGACGTCTGGTCTTGAAGTATTGATAGTGATGAAGAAACTGAAAGTTGTGTGTTACCGAATGGAAGCGGTAAACCCATACATACACAGTTAGCTAAAATCATTAAACGTGTAGGCCGATATAAATATTTCATTCAATATGGTATTATTATGGTATCAATATGGTATGGTATTATTGCTTGGGGTGGAAGTACAAAAATTAATCTTAGTTCGTTAAATTTACTGCAAAAACAAATAATTAAAATTTGTTTGAAGAAACGTTTCGATTATCCAACTAAATTAATTTATTCTGAATTTAATGTATTTAATATTGAACAAATTTATAAATATACTCTGTTAAAATTTTATCATAAAAATCGTAATAAGTTTATATTACAGGCACATAATCATGACACAAGACGAAATAATAATTGAACATTAGTAGAGCCTAAATGTTTCACATCTGCTGGTCTAAAGCATAGCATTAATTTTGGCCCTCGTTTGTATAATTCTTCAGTTAAATTACACCCAGAATTCTAACATTTAACCCACTAAAGTATAACAAGAAAATTAGAAACGTGTTAATGTCTTCAATTTGATTATATAAATTTATAGCCTATGTCTATGAATTAATCAGCCTATATTATATTTGTATTCCATAATTTTGGAATTTATACATTTTTTTTATAAATTGCCCTACTTTATTCACGTACGATATATTTTTCTCTATGTTAATAGGCTATTATATTATACCAATTCATTGCCGCTGTTATTTTAATTTTTATTTCATATTTTATTTTATTTCATTTTCTATATTCCTATTATATTAATAAGGCCTATTATATTATATAATTTCACTGTAGATATAATTTTAATTTCAGTTCCTTTTTTATTTTATTTTGTATATTCTCTTATATGCCTATTAATAATGAGCGCTGCTCATTCGGTCTCAAATTTTGTTAATATTACTGTATCTCCTTTTTTATATTGATTGTATTATTTTATTTCTATTTCTGTAGTTGTAATTATATTCTGTATTCTGTATATTTAAATAAATAAATAAATAAATGAATGAATGAATGAATAAATAAATAAATAAATAAATAAATGCGTGAGTGAGTAAATAAATAAATAAATAAATAAATAAATAAATAAATAAATAAATAAATAAATAAATAAATAAATTTCAAGAAGGAAGGAGGACAATGCCATGATTTACTTGCAAAAACTATACCTGCGAGGGGATCAACGTGGTTCAGTGGTTCTGTAGTATGTGAACTCGTACAGTATTCAGTGTTTATTACTTTGATGCGAACAGCGCTAAGAATTTTGTTTACACCCGGGAAGATTTGATTTGCATACAATTCATACACTCTCCTTCGAATTAGGTCACGACTAAATTAATCGATTCTTTTTCCTGACTTTTTTAAAAAGGGTTTTGAATTCGTCTTTCTGCTTTCCTTAGACAGTAACCTCTCAATCATAAAAATTACAGCGCAATTGACTATCATAGGAGCTATGACATGAAACGTTTTAATGGAGCGGGAAGTATTGTTTCTTGTTTCTCAACTGCAACCGGTAGACAAAAGAGTTTCGTAAAAACATAGCTTTCAGTGTGGCTACCGCAGTGGTCGAATTGGGCTCGTATGAACCGGTATGGTATACTGACAGTAAAATAAGATGCCAAAAAACACACCGGCAGTAAAAATTTAAAATTGACTGTTATTTAGTGAAGTTAATCACAGAATTAGTGTCGTCATACTCTGTGCCTCCTGTGTGATGTCTTGTAAAGTGTGTCAGCCGTGGCGAGAATGTGACTGGCGCGACATTGTGGCTCGCAGTGATAGCTGTGCATTTCGCTTGCTTCTAACCTCCGCCAACCCCCACCCTCTCACTCAAACTCCGTTCCATTTGTATTTGTCTCTGATCTGCGAGTGGCATATGTCTCTCTCGAAACCATTTATTTTATTTTTTTATTGAGTTATTTTACGACGCTGTATCAACATCTAGGTTATTTGGTTATTTAGCGTGTGAATGAAATGAAGATGATAATGCCGGTGAAATGAGTCCGGGGTCCAGCACCGAAAGTTACCCAGCATTTGCTCATATTGGGTTGGGGGAAAACCCCGGAAAAAACCTCAACCAGGTAACTTGCCCCGACCGGGATTCGAACCCGGGCCACCTGGTTTCGCGACCAGACGCGCTGACCGTTACTCCACAGGTGTGGACCTCTCGAAACCATGTACGAAAGTTCGAAGTAGGAAGGGAGGACGCATTTTTTTGCTGTCAATATGATGAGAATATTAAATGTATGATTTGTTCACAAGTATTACGAGGAAAACGGTTGTATAACATAAAACGGCATTATACTACATGTTACTGATGAAACATTAAAAGGTTAAGTGTTATTGTTGTTGTTATCGTCATCATCATCATCATTATCATCATCATCATCATCATCATCATCATCATCATCATCATCATCATCATCATCATCATCTCTGTACGTCAACCCTTTTTCAGCAGATGTACGAATAATGCGGTTAACTCTTCAATTTGAACTCACTGATTTACTATGTGATGTCAAATGAAAGCTAGATGTAAGGACTTGACAAATGTTGAACTTTCAAATCTTTGCCAAAAAATAAATATCCGAAGCTTCGTTCTTTCGCTTGCTCTGTTGAAGCCATGTTCGCTTCAACTTACGTTTGTGAAAAATTATTTTCAACAATTAAAATAGTAAAAACCAAATTTAGATCACGACTGACAGACAAATACCTTCGTGATCAACTACGACTGGCAGTAAGTGACATAATTCCTGATTTTGAAACTTTGTCGCAGAGACATTCTGAAGACAGTTAATTTTAGGTTGTGATATTGTTCATTTCTTTCTTCGTCACAAGTACTAAACATTAGTTTATAGCCTTGTACTTTATAAAATTATATTTAACTGTTAGACGTAAGGAAAATGAAAATTCGTTAATAAGTCAGACAGTTGCTTCACTTCCCCTTCGGGTGTCCGCCTCCCCCCATAGGTGCTATGCACGTTGCAGGTTACACAGTGGCTCGGCGCACGATTACATTTTCGCCACCGCTGAAGTATGTTATTTAGTTGGCGTGCAGAGCAATGTCTTATTTTAAAACTCCCCAAAATAGTATTGCAAGGCAAGTCTGTGCATATCGGCTGTAATTTATTTCCAATTTGACCACTACGCTACCGGATGTAGTGAACAAAGCGTACAAAGAAAACATCGTGTACATAGCGTAGTGCTCTGTACGGTCTCAGCTTAAGAATCAATGAAATCTGGAGAAATATAACCCAAAGACAATAAAATATAATGGGTCTTGAAACTTTTAACTTGCTCTCCTGTAAAAACAGTATAACGTTTTTGTCCCGTGTACTCTTCAATTGGAAACATGTGTCAAATTGGAGAGGAAACTAAACCCCATTTCAGTTTGCTTGATAGGCTTTCCCCTCTACTCACACTCCCTACCAACAGTGAAGGGGAAGATGCTACTATCCATCTCATAAACATTCGACTAATTAACTTTCTACATAGTGACAAATTTTATTTCTGAAAGTGTTTACCGGTACTCTATATTTCGAAAGTCCACATTAAGCGTTTATATTGAATTTATTACTGTTTATATTAACAGGCACATTAAAAAGTTACTGAAAACAGAAAATAAATGTTTTCTCCACCGCTCGTTGCTACTCTACAGCATACACAATGGGACAATCTGCACTATATCGCTCCCCCTGACTTCATAATATAAAACTAACATTCCTTAATCTAATTAATTATTAATTGAAAATACTGTAAGAACGACACTAAAATATACTCTAACATGTAATTGTCAAACATCTGTGTCACTGTATTTTATATTCACTGATGTACTTTATTTAATATTTGATTTACTAGTGTGTACAGCTTGGGGGGTGCAGGTATAAGAGGTAACAGCTACCAGTCTGTCACTGACGGACTCAGGGCAAGTAGAAGGGGAAAGAAATGCCTTCGCATCCTCTCAACTTGTACGAAATGTCGTTTAGGAGCGTATTCCAAATCTCACCGGTGAGCAATCCGATGGCATCACGGTGTTCCGAATTCCACCGATGACGTCATTGATGCTCCACCGGTGTCGCACCGGTGCCATCAGCTTGCAGAGGTGGTGGCAGTCTCCATCAGCCGCCATCAGTGAATCTGATTGGTTCTTGTATAGGGCGGGAATTAGCAGACGAATGACATCGTGCACTGTTTGTGTCATGGCGGTGTGTTCTGCTGTATTGTTTGTAATGAGCACAACGTAAAAACAGTATGTTAATGGCTTATGAGCGAGCATGTCAACGGACCAGTTATTACTACTGGTTCAAGAAATAAGTTGTTTATGATCTCTTTTCTTTGAACGAGATGGCAGTACGGAAATTTAGCAAAATTTTGCTAGCTTAGCACCAAAGACGTTTTATAGTTTAACTTAGCACAGATAACCACTTACCCAGTTGCCATGACAGCCATCGATCCTTCCAGCAGTTTTGTTCCTATTCCGCTGCAGCGTGACGTCATTGTTGTCCACCGGTCCGGTGAGATTCGGAATACGCTGTAGGATATCCAAGAAAACGAAAACGAAGTAATAATTAGAATTCGAAGTAGAGACACTTTTACTCTGAAGTTAAGTACACACAGAATAATACAGTGTTTACAAAGCAGCTGGCAAGATAGTCCCTCCCCTCATAGATGTGGAGTCAGTTAGATGGGGCTTTTGCAATACAAACCCGGCAAAGGAAAAAATTAAACGTCCGCTTGAAGGACAAACTTAAATATTTTGTAGGTCACAATACATTGCATTATCGTTCCTCTTGTATAGAAAGGTAATATTTTTCTTAGGTCTACAAACAATCATAAAGGGAACTACTATTTTTACAAAGGTACTTGGTAACAATTTTTTATAATAAGTCAGAATGAAAGTTTTGTAGATTGACTTGATAAAAAAACTAGAGTAAACTGAGAATCAAATGAATTAAAATGAAGTACAGGTATCAGAAATTCAAAGATACTTGTTCAAAATATACAGTATGTTAAATAATACAGGGACATCACTTTATTTTTACCAACATTTTTAACAGTGGTTAGAGTAGTTGGTATGTAGAATCAAGGACCCGGGTTCTATACCCGGTGCCGGAGCGAATTTTTCTTCTCTAATAACAATGAAAATTTTGTTCATTTATCCTTTATAGTAGCTGAGATATAAAAATGAATGTCGCAAAATTTTTGCAGGTCATTGATATTTCTTACCCTTTAAATAGACTGAGCGTATTTGGAATTATATCAATGGCTTTCTCAAAACACGCTATGAAATGTTTCATATAAACTAATTTTTATCTCGAAAAGGAAGCGAAAACAAACAAAATAAATTGTATTAAACTTTTTTGTTTGAAATATCTCAAAGAATAACTCCCTGAAATTATTGATATTATTTTCAGTTCACTCTGTATGGGAAGAGGCAGAGGGAGGAGGTGGTAATGATGATGGTTGATGATTTAGTTGTTGATGAAGTTATAAATTCCGTATTATTTTTAACACACTTTTAATAACGTATTGCTATTCGTTGAGCGTGTCTAAGAAATTGTTTTCAGAAACAAGTTAGAGAGAAAAGTGTGATTCAGTGATTCAGAAAATACTGTATACATTATACATACAAGATTTTAGACTTTGCGATTAGTATTGGTGTTACTTTTTGTTGTTTGAATCTTGTTTTTCTTCTGAACGTAGTTTCCAGCGCTTCGGAACTACTTACATATTCCATTTGTGTTTCATTTTCCAACGCCCAGAGCTCATTCTGTATGAGATAATCATTATCCGGTAGGAGTGAGTCGAGAAGATGGCTGTGTTGCCATCAGTGGCGACTCCTGCATATTTCTTAAGAGGAGGAAAGAAATTAACAGCACTAAATGACACCTTCTTGAATGAAACATGCTACAAATTAGCCTACATGCATACATGTAAGACCAGGTAGTGTTGGGGTTGGCCTTCCCTTCTGTATAGCAATAATCTGTTCTTGTAAACCGAGTTTCCTAAATTGTCCAAAATATATTATTATCTCATTTCCATTCATTGTTGAATAATTGCACAAATTAACAATTACAAGGAAATTCACAACCTCGTTGCATTTTTCGAGCACACTACAGCATCACACGTATTGGAAGAGACTAGCTACTAACTCGTAACCGGAACCGTTTTATGGAAATGGAAATGTGAATGGGAATGGGAAATAATCTGAGGAAAGCGAGAACACTGCACCCACCCACGTGATATGTGTTGCCACATGTACATTTTACAAGTTCAGTATCACATGCTTTTGAAGAATGTCAGTTCTTGTAAAGTCATACTATCATTATTGTTCAAAGCTGCCGGTGGCCGATTAATTTTTATGCTAAAAATGATGTAGTTTGGAGTACCTACTTTCAGTTTCAAATATATTTGTACAAAACTGACAACTTGGCTGTTGTCCTGTCTAGTAAACAATGAATAGAAGTGAATTTCAGGGGCCAACTACGTAGAACTACTTCCTCTTTGTTTTACATAAACCCGACTTTAACTTTCAAATATCCACGAAAGTTTCAAACCATGAATAGTAGCCTATATAAAGTGCAATGAATAATATTTTTGATTTATAATGAAAAAAAAAAGTTTACATGGTGTCTTTCATAGCCTTGCGTTAAAACTGTTTTTGTTGTGTCTTCTCCTAGATGTGTTATAGTCCGGTTGGATGCAACATCGTTAGGTGGCAGCGGTAGCGAGCTTGCTGCACGACCAGTCGGTTTCTATTTCCCGTTCATAACTGATTCAGAGGAGGATCTCCTCCCTCTCCGTTCATTTACTTGCTTTAAAACTCTGCTTCTTTCTCTGGCCGCTAGTGCGCTGTTGTCTATGTGTGTTAACTGCAGTAGAGGAGGAATGGAGTGCCTTTCCTCTACACAGACAATCTCGCATCTTTCTCACAGTTTTCTACAGAACATGAACGCGCGTGGTTTAAAACTCGATCAACCGAGGTTTTCTTATAGCTGTGAACTAAAAAATTATCGAATCTTCCTCGAATTTCAAGGCACATATTTTATTCGGTATTTACTTTCAAAAGAAGAAAATGTGAGGAGGACGTTCCTCCCTTCCCTCCCCCGAGGAACCGCCACTGGTTGCCATATTTCAGAATACCAACTCTGTATGCACAGAAAGGAACTGGAGGAAACAACAATTTGATCGGGAATCAAACACTGCCCCTTGAGAATACATTAAACACCTTCTCATGTCTGTTTTAGAATGTGATTTAATTACGGGTTGAATATCGTTTTGTAAGGAGATGGGTTAAGACGCGGCAAGCGAAGCTGAGTGTTATTAAAATCAGAAGTGGGTGTCGTAAGCGGCAGATGACGCGCTTAATTGGTAGCGAGGAACACGTTCTAATAACGGAATACTCAGGAAACCACGCTCTTAAATGGGATGATTAAATCATGCTAAAGTAAGTAAATAGTCAGGTTTTTATACCTGATATTACGTCGATTTAACTATCATGAGCAGGGCGAATCTAGCTACTTGGCGCCTCTAGGCAGAGAAGAATATTTCCACCCTTTATTTCGGCCTATTTGTGTCATTAGGATCAACTGAAATAATTGATTCCGCGTCATTATTACTGTTTCTAATATATGAAACGACTGACTCAAATAAACCACACATTCCACTAGTTTCGGTACTGATCGCCACATTATTACACTCTGATGTATCTGGATTAGCTGGAACAAGCTGCCTGTATTTGTTTTTTTAAATAATCTATTTTTGCACTTTTCCCACAATTTCCACTTTTTTATTGCTAAATAAATAAATAAATAAATAGATAAGTGAACAAATGAGTAAATAAAATTAATAACTAAATAAATGAATATGTAAATAAATGAACACTAAATAAATAAATGAATAAATTAGTGACCAAATAAATGAATAAGTAAATAAATAAATTAATAACTAAATAAATGAGTAAATGAATAAATGAATAATTACTAAATGAATAAATAAATTAATAAATTGGTAAATAAATAAATGAATAAGTAAATAAATAAATAAATAACTAAATAAATAAATTAATAACTAAATAAATAAGTAAATGAATAAATTACTAAATGAATAAATAAATTACTAAATGAATAAATTAATAACTAAATAAATAAATACGTAAATAAGTAAATGAATACTTAAATAAGTAGATAAATGAACAAATGAGTAAGTAAAAATAAATAAGTAATTAAAGGAATATATAAATAAATTAACACGTAAATAAATAAATGAATAAATTACTAAATGAATAAATTAGTCAATAAACGAATAAATTACTAAATGAATGAATAAAAAATAAATAAATAAATAAATAAGTGGACAAATGAGTAACTAAAAATTAATAAACGAATAAGTAAGTAAATAAATAAATAAGTAAATAAATAAATAAATAAATAAATAAATAAATAAATAAATAAATAAATAAATAAATAAATAAATAAATAAATAAATAAATAAATAAATAAATAAATAAATAAATAAATAACGGCCGGGTAGCTCAGTTGGTAGGGCAACTGGCTACGGACTGAAAGGTCCGGGGTTCGATCCCAGGTGGTGACAGGATTTTTTCTCGTTGCCAAACTTTCAGAACGGCCCCGAGGTTCACTCAGCCTCCTATAAAATTGAGTACCGGGTCCTTCCCGGGGTAAAACGCGGTCAGAGCGTGGTGCCGACCACATCACCTCATTCTAGTGCCGAGGTCATGGAAAGCATGGGGCTCTACCTCCATGCCCCCAAGTGCCTTCATGGCATGTTACGGGGATACCTTTACCTTTTTACTAAATAAATAAGTAAATGAATAATTACTAAATGAATAAATAAATTAATAAATTAGTAACTAAATAAATGAATAAGTAAATACATAAATTAATTATAAATAAATAAATTACTAAATGAATAATTAACAACTAAATAAATAAATACATAAATAAGTAAATAAATACTTAAATAAATTAATTAACAGGTAAATAAATAAATAAATTACTAAATGAATAAATTAGTAAATAAATAAATAAATAAGCAAATATATAAACAAATAAAGAAGAAATGAATGAATGAAGGTAGAATGAAATAGAGGCTTTATCGATGTTGGAAAAATATTAGGTTTCATCTGTTCAAATAATAGTAGGCCTACATTGAAGTAAAGAATATGTTAATACTCGTGATTCTATGACAGGTGATATATTTTGTAACAAATAATTTTACAATAATTCGGAATACTACAAATTAACATCCTAGTATAGATCTACACATAATTAATGGGTTCACTGTTTTTTCTTAAATTGCATATAGTTCGTTATTCGTATATACAAGCCGGTAACGAAGTTGAAAAGATGCTATCATAAATAAAAAAAATTGAAAATGGAATGGCAAATACATTACAGCAGAATACGTAATAAATTGAATACACCTACTCTGAAATGAATTTAATTTTAACTCCGGTGAACATGAAGGTCGCAACAACAAACTCCAGTCAGGTTTATTGATTCTTGTTGCATTCGACGGATGTGTTTAGTACTGGTCAATTAGAGCTGAATTACATGGATGGTTGAGTGCGGAGGTTTAGACTGTAGCAATCTGGAAGGAAAGGCTTGAATTGCTTAGGAATTTTGTCTCAGCATTTGATAAGATGGGACTATGTCATTGTTCGTAAATTTCTGAGTCCGAATTCCGAGGTATTATCTCGTGGAATTTTCGTAGCGTTTAATTGTATGAAAAGTCTTACTATCTTGCATTAGTTAGAAGCTTTTTATTCTCGATATGTCGCCAGATAGTGATGGAATATGTAATATATAAAGCTGAGGTTGCAAAGGGGTTTCCTCGAGATAGGCCTACTCTTGTTTTCCTTTCATTCCAATTCAAAATTATAGATGTCGCATGAATGAATGAATTATTTAATGAGAGAAGAAACATTTAAAAGGTCTTGCAAGGAAAACTGAGGCTGAGAGGAAGCGTTTATGTAAGCTCCAAGGCCGTTGGCCACTTGTCTCAGTCAGATATTGAAGGGAGAAAGCCGAAAATGGACATGACGTAATGCTACCACATGGAGGGAGGAGCGAAGCACGACAGAAGAGTAACGGGGCAGGCTCGCCGATAATTTTAGAAGTCGAGGCAGCTAGTGGAGCGAGGGGAAAGCATAATGGGAATTAAATCAATGGCTTTCCCAAAACAAGCTATGAAATGTTTGGTACAAAATAATTTTTATCTTGAAAAGGAGGGAAAAAAAGAAGAAAATTGTATTAAACTTTTTTGTTTGAAATATCTCAAAGAATAACACCCTGAAATTAATAACATTAGCTTACGGTTATTCCTGTATAGCACGCAGAATGAGGCCAAAGCAAAGCCTAAATTGGCGGATCGTGTCTTCTAAAAGCCAAGCCTGGCCATTCCTCCACTTTAGGGGAGAGAATGTTTTTTTTTTTTTTAAACTTTTTCCTATTTGGTGTAAGATATTAATTTTTTTTATATGTGGAGAGCTCATAGCTGTAGGAACTCAATAAAATATAAATATAAAAAAAATACTTGGGGGCCCAAATTTGAAAAAAAAAAAATGCCCAATGCAGGATTGTACTAAAACCGATATATATCTAAACCGTTTTTAAAGATAGATTCAAACTTTTTTTTGCAATGTGTTTGCAAAAGCATGTTCTACAAACTGTCGGTAACAGAATTTTGATATTAGTCCCTACGTTTATAAAATAAACAATTAAAATTTAATAACAATTTTCTGATTTCCTTTCTTGCAAACAAACGGACGCATTTTTAAAATGAAATCAATTAACAAAATTCTGTTGCAGAGAAACGTTTCCTAATAGTCTAAAGAATGTGTGTTATAAATTTCATGCATGTATCTTTAATAGTTCAGAAATTATACCCATTTTTGTCTGGCAATGCGGCGAAGAAAAAATGAGGTTACTGGAAACCGATAAAAGTGGGCGAGTGATTTAAAAATCCATAGCGCAGTAAGTTTAAAAATGACGTCTCAACATCCGATAAGGGCACAGATACGCACAAAATGTAATGCAATGCATTCCACACATATGAAAGAGTATTTTAAAGGAAAAAACCTTTTTTTTTTTTTGAAAATTTAATTTACCGGAAACAACAATAAAGTGGACGAGTGATTTAAAAATCTATAACGCAGGAAGTTTAAAAATGGCGACTCAACATTCGATAAGGGCACAAATACCCACAAAATGTTATGCTATGCATTCCACACATATCACAGAGTATTTTAAAGAAAACAATTCTTTTTTGAAAATTTAATTTACCGGAAACAACAATAAAATGGACGAGTGATTTAAAAATCCATAACGCAGGAAGTTTAAAAATGGCGACTCAACATCCGATAAGGGCACAAATACCCACAAAATATTATGCTATGCATTCCACACATATCACAGAGTATTTTAAAGAATTTTTTTTTTTTTTTTTTTTTGAAAATTTAATTTACCGGAAACAACAATAAAGTGGGCGAGTGATTTAAAAATCCATAACGCAGGAAGTTTAAAAATGGCGACTCAACATCCGATAAGGGCACAAATACCCACAAAATATTATGCAATGCATTTCACACATATCAAAGAGTATTTTAAAGATTTTTTTTTTGAAAATTTAATTTACCGGAAAGAACAATAAAGTGGGCGAGTGATTTAAAAATCCATAACGCAGGAAGTTTAAAAATGGCGACTCAACATCCGATAAGGACACAAATACCCACAAAATGTTATGCAATGCATTCCACACATATCAAAGAGTATTTTAAAGAATTTTTTTTTAAATTTAATTTACCGGAAACAACAATAAAGTGGGCGAGTGATTTAAAATCCATAACGCAGGAAGTTTAAAAATGGCGACTGAACATCCGATAAGGGCACAAATACCCACAAAATGTTATGCAATGCATTCCACACATATGAAAGAGTATTTTAAAGAAAACAAATTTTTTGAAAATTGAATTTACCGAAAACAACAATAAAGTGGGCGAGTGATTTAAAAATCCATAACGCAGGAAGTTTAAAAATGGCGACTCAACATCCGATAAGGACACAAATACCCACAAAATGTTATGCAATGCATTCCACACATATCAAAGAGTATTTTAAAGAATTTTTTTGAAAATTTAATTTACCGGAAACAACAATAAAGTGGGCGAGTGATTTAAAAATCCATAACGCAGGAAGTTTAAAAATGGCGACTGAACATCCGATAAGGGCACAAATACCCACAAAATGTTATGCAATGCATTCCACACATATCAAAGAGTATTTTAAAGAAAACAAATTTTTTGAAAATTGAATTTACCGAAAACAACAATAAAGTGGGCGAGTGATTTAAAAATGCATAACGCAGGAAGTTTAAAAATGGCGACTCAACATCCGATAAGGGCACAAATACCCACAAAAATGCAATGCATTCCACACATATCAAAGAGTATTTTAAAGAAAACAAATTTTTTGAAAATTGAATTTACCGGAAACAACAATAAAGTGGACGAGTGATTTAAAAATCCATAACGCAGGAAGTTTAAAAATGGCGACTGAACATCCGATAAGGGCACAAATACCCACAAAATGTTATGCAATGCATTCCACACATATCAAAGAGTATTTTAAAGAAAACAAATTTTTTGAAAATCGAATTTACCGGAAACAACAATAAAGTGGACGAGTGATTTAAAAATCCATAACGCAGGAAGTTTAAAAATTGCGACTCAACATCCGATAAGGGCACAAATACCCACAAAATGTTATGCAATGCATTCCACACATATCAAAGAGTATTTTAAAGAAAACAAATTTTTGAAAATTGAATTTACCAGAAACAACAATAAAGTGGACGAGTGATTTAAAAATCCATAACGCAGGAAGTTTAAAAATGGCGACTCAACATCCGATAAGGACACAAATACCCACAAAATGTTATGCAATGCATTCCACACATATCAAAGAGTATTTTAAAGAATTTTTTTTGAAAATTTAATTTACCGGAAACAACAATAAAGTGGAAGAGTGATTTAAAAATCCATAACGCAGGAAGTTTAAAAATGGCGACTCAACATCCGATAAGGGCACAAATACCCACAAAATGTTATGCTATGCATTCCACACATATCACAGAGTATTTTAAAGAAAACAATTTTTTTTTGAAAATTTAATTTACCGGAAACAACAATAAAATGGACGAGTGATTTAAAAATCCATAACGCAGGAAGTTTAAAAATGGCGACTCAACATCTGATAAGGGCACAAATACCCACAAAATGTTATGCTATCATTCCACACATATCACAGGGTATTTTAAAGAATTTATTTTTTGAAAATTTACTCATTTTTCACCAAAAATACCATCGTCTCCCCTTTAGAGTGCAAGGTGCACAAATCTGGCTTGTCTTCACTTGTTACAACTGGAAAGATTGCTAAATTGCTAGTAGAACGAAACTTGTCACTCAACGTTTCAAGCATATTTTTTCTGCCTTACAGTTTGTATGGGCTGCTACATTTATGTACGCTATTTCACTAATAGTGTTTACTCGTGTACACATTTTCAGGTGGGGTTTCGATCTTACGTTGTAAAAGATTCTCTTGTTAGTTTTATCTGAGTTACGATGAATATTCATAGCGGTTCCAAAGCGTCGTTAAATCACGGACTTACGAGCTGTAAATGCTGAGTGGAATATTTTAGATAAAATCTTCACTAACACGTGAATTATTCTCACAATGATGTAGAACGTACAGCATATCGCTCTACACCAGCGGTGACCAAAACTCTAGCCGAAGTGATTACATGCGACACACAGTCTAGGAAGTAAGGAGACGGAGGAAAGGTACTTGGCATGAAAACTACAACCAGTGGCGGTTCCTGTACTAAGATCTTGATCAATCCCGCGGATAAAAATCTCAAGCATTGCTGCATCAGTAATGTCACTGCTGTCATCAATAGCCAGTGAATAATACACGATTTTTCTTGCTTCTTTTTTTAACCTTCCTCTTGAATATAATCAGGAATTTTCTAAATTCTTCTCTCGATACTTGGTCGAGAAATTCGTAGTTTTTCAAAATTAAAAACTTCTTATGGAAAAGTTATTTAAGCTATTTTAATCGTTACTCTTTTGAGAAATTCTGTTCTATTGAAAGGCTTTAGAGCACGAGATATTTCAAACCCCATTAGGTAGCTGACTTCCTTACATTTATTTATGTCATCTTTCTCTTCCTGGCTATGATTTAAGACATGTCAGTTCCTGGCGTTTAATATTCCGTTGGCACATAATATTGAATCAGTTTTTCTACAATATTATTGTTAAATGAATAACTAATAAATAGTTACCCTTATCTAAAGAATAAGAAGTTTAAAATTGAGATAAAACCTAATAGTTTTATCTTTCTACAGCTTGTCCAAGTCAAGTCTGCGAGTGGGGATATCGGGATGGACTGTAGAGGCAAAACACAGTTGCCACATAGGTCACTTGACGCTCAGATTTCAACGTGTGCACATCGTTTAAAATACACTACGGAGCGCACGCATTTTTGTCCTTGTCTTCAGATAAAGGCAACAGTTGCGCTGCCTCCCCCCTCATGCAACTTTCTCTCCTACGCCCACGCTTGCCAATCAGAACGCCAAACCTCACTGTCAAGCAGAAGTAGAAGTACAGTCTATTTCAAAGCGTCTTAAATTGTTACCGCTCTATGAACTGAAGCGCAGTAGGAAAACTTTGCTGTCATGTGAGACTGTACTGGTCTCCTCTCGTTACCGCCTCCTTTCACTACAGAACTGCCTCCAACTTCCCCTCTCGGCTCGCAGACTTAACTTGGTCGAGCTGTAGGTAGAAGATCTAAAAATATCAATATTCATACACGCACAGAAGAATTATACAAACACATACTTAGTGGTCAGTAATAATAATAATAATAATAATAATAATAATAATAATAATAATAATAATAATAATAATAATAATAATAGTAATACATTATTCAGCGTGGCAATTAATATTTCTATATACTCCTAATTGAACCGTTGAGCAAAGTAAACATTACATTTTGTCCGACAGAACAACAAAAAAGTTCTCCTCATTCTTTATGAAACCACTTCTTACTTCTTCTAGAGTCAGAGTTTGTAGAGCGACATGATACCGCCACTGCTTGCCTTGAGTACGTGAAACACACAGCAATGTACAGGAAACTCCTCGTACCCGTTTGAATGTCTGTGATTACACGATGTAATCACGACACCCGCTTTGGTCACCACTGCTCTGCACTGAATGTTCCCGAAATGAGTGCAGATTTTTTTGGTGGATATGACGAGTGTCCATACGAGTATTTTGATATAATGGATGTTGGTTCTTAGATGCATGCTTACTGTAGTAAACAGAAATAAGAATACAAAATTTTCGAAGTAAGTTGTTTTAGCGATGACACACGTGTGATGAGCGGGCTTCGCATGTTTGTCACAAGAGCTATACGATGGAGTAGTTCCTCCCGGTACATTAATGACGTCAAAGGCACGAGCAGGTTACAAGACCTCTACATGGATGAATATATAATAGGATAAGAAACTTACTGAGTTTCCCGTAACACATACTAGATGCGCTGTTGTAGAAATTGACCTTGCTGCCACCTGTTGGGGGGAGGGGCGTTATTACATCTAGCAGCGCACCAAGTAGCGAAAAGAGTAATTACTCCATGCATTTAGCAGCGCACCTGGTGACGAAAATGTTAAACTGTGCAGAAAGTATTTCCTCCCACCCACATCGATATTCAAAACTAACCCAATTTAAAATAAAACATTTACATTTTTATTCCTCATAGCATCTTCTACTGAAAATTCTTATCGGAGCCAACAGGAAGAGAAAAGAGACGATCTATTTTACACTACCCAATTAAAAATAACCAGACAGAGACAAAAAATAAAGCAAAAGGTTAGATAATTGGGATTATATTCTTTGGGTATTTATTGTACAGCGCAATGGAAAAGTCTGCAAGAACTACTTAGTTCAATTTATTATATTACTTTACAATACATTCAACAACACTATTTTACAACATCCATAAACATCACTGTTTAACATACACTGCTTACACACACACACACACACGTACCACTTTATGTTAACTTATTAGCAAGTTTCTGTCTGCCAGCTTGTCTCTTCGAGCAATATCTCGAACGGATAAATAGAAAACTCTGGGTAATGTACCCAACACGTAGTTCTAATGTTCACCACCTACGACGTTGGGCGCTGATCATCTTATTTCAGCCCCCCGCAGCCAGATGGTGCTGACCGCAGTTTCGCATCCTATTATATATTTATCCATGACCTCTATGAGTTCTGACTTTTGTTATATAGAAGCGGACGTTGTTACGTATGTTTGTATGTCGTGATCCAGTTCAGTCATAGGGGAGGTACACCTGGAGACAAATGTCGCCATCAATATCTACACTGCAGTTGGTTATTTCGAAGTTTGGAAATGGTTATTTTTGTGTAAGGAATGATAACATATTCTGAGAAAGTAAAAAAAAAAAAAAAAGGTTTATTTAAAGACGCTCGCAACTGCAGAGGTTATATCACCGTCACCGGTGTGCCGGAATTTTGTCCCGCAAAAGTTCTTTTACATGCTAGTAAATGTATGACATAAGCCTGTTGCACTTAAACACACTTAAATGCCATCGACCACGGCCAGGATCGAACCCGCAACCTCGAGCATAGAAGGCCAGCGCTATACCAACTGCGCTACCGAGGGCGAAAGTATATTTTTGTGATTGTAATAGCAGTTATTTTAATAAGTATATGTAAATTATTGTTTGTATATATGTATAAAACTTCTATTGTATATTATCAGATTATTAATTTTGAAATTCAATTGTAGAGAGTAAAAAAGGGAGAAAATAAACAAAAAGTTGCACACTTATTGAACAAATACTAGGATTCGAACCACTACATGATCCGAATAAAGGAATGCTCAGCGGATGTATATCTGCGCCACAGCACATACAGAGTGTTAAAAAAAAATCCAATATTTTAAGAGGTGATAGTTTGCATCAAAACAAGAAAATGATGTCTAATAAACATGGGTCCTACAACACATACTTTCTGAGATCTGAACACTTGTTCATAGGAGTGCTCAATGTGACGTCCATTCATGGCAGTCATGTCAATTGATGCCCACAGGAGCCTGAGCGCTTTACAGCGGAAAGGAAAGAGACAGACGAAAGAGGTAGTACATGCCGCTTGGTCGAGCTATATTCAGGAATGGCCAGCACTGATTCAATAAATAAAGGGAAGAGAACTTATTAAAACTGTATCCATGGTAATTTTTACATTTGTCTGAGAAGTATAAGTGCATTATAAGAATGTAAGTTTTAATTTTAATGCTCATTTTTCACAAGTTTGATTTTTTTATTCGAAAGAAATATTTTCTCAACTTTTATTTATAGAAAAGTGAAATTTTCAGATATAGGCCTATTAATTTAGTAGTCTTGCAGAAAGTTTTAGTAAATCTAATATACCATAAATACGTATTACTGAAGATAGTGTATTGACAATTTTGAAAATATTCGCATGGAAATTGTTTGTAAGGAAATGAATTAACAAAGCAACTACTGTTAGCCTACATCATAAGCAAAAGATACGTGCCCATGTGTTGCAAAAATGTCAGCTCTATAGCTTCAGCACATTTCGAGAAAATCATTTAATATTCTGATGATAGAAAGTTGCTCACAAATATCACCTTAAAAGCATAATGAGATAAGTGTTTTATTATGGAATATTAGTTACACTTAAAACATATACAGCGCCTAGGTAACTTTGCTTTGTACTGTAATATTGTTTTGATTAGTTTATTGATTACTTTTATAAACCTAATGGTACCATCAATATCAATTCCAACTTATCATGTCATACTCAGTCTCTTTTTTTGGGATATCACTTTCTTTATGAATGATGTGTTTCATTCACTTAGTACAGTATAGTTGTACTACTATGGAATTTATGTGAATATTCCTTCTTAACTCTTCATTATATTATTAACGTTTAAAACACAACTGCAATATTAAGAAATTGGTAATAGTACTTTTGTTTTACAGACAATATAGATAATATCAAACAGAAAGAAGCCATATAAAAATAACGACATAAAATTTCACGTTCCGTTTGAAGTTTGTGCACTACTGTTTCCTTAATCCAACAGGCTGCTTATTCATATACACAACCCTTCCTCTTTCCATACTTAGCGCTTGATGCCCGCACTCAACGTCAAGGTCAGAAAAATGCGCTTGCTTTGACATCACTGATTTATGGCAATCCATTTCTCTGCCCTACAATACAGCAGACTACCAGATAATCATACCGTAGTTGACACCCCTGGCATGGAATACTGATACGTCGCAAGGAATACTGAAAGCAAAAGTCTGGTTGCGGATATGAGCGGGGTTCAGCAGAGATAGTGTTGTGAATTTTCGTAATCAGCATGTGTGGGCTGATGAAAATCTCCATGCAGTTGAAGAAACAAGGCATCAGCACCGATTCTCAATCAACTTATGGGCAGGAGTTCTTGGTGATAGATTAATAGGGTCATACGTGCTACCACAGAGATCAACTGGAGATCGTTATCAGGACTTTCTTACTAACGTATTAAAACAAATTTCAAAGAGTGCGTGATTCCTTACGCCGAGGGACAGAATGGACGTCACATTGAGCACCTCCTATGAACTAGTGTTCAGATCTCAGAAAGTATGTGTTGTACGACCCATGTTTATTGGACATTATTTTCTTGTTTTGATGCATACTATCACCATAGTCTAGTATATACAGTCAGGAAGCTCAATAGGTAGTAATCTGGGCAGGTAGATTACGCATAGGGTTGGAGGAAATAAGCATGGGATTTATAATCGGGGAAGATTGCAGGAACAAGCGAAATGTCTGGCGGAGAGTCAAGAAACGCCTGAAGGATATAAACAGGCAAGTAACAGAAGGGGAATGTAGGGATAAGGTTGCTCTGGTGATCCAATCGATGATCAAAACAAATTGTGGGACCGAATTATATCTCTATGGAGGAAGCAGAGAAGGCAGACTGGGCTTAATCTGGTTTCGTCTAGGAGCCTGGAGGGCACTTAAAACCGTCAACGAAGAGGGGGCGAGAATATGTTTTCCTTGTGGTAAAGGCGAGACATCACATCGTATTTTATGGGAGTGTGAAGCCACAGAAGCCCTGAGGAAACGATTCCTGCCAGAGTCCTTCATTACATCTAGCAGGGGGCATTTGGCAACATACGATATATTAAATAACGCTAAATTCTGTGAGAGTGTGGGGAAATTTATGGCAAAAGTTCGACAGTTGAGGGTGGAACTGGCCGAGGGGGAGGGAGCCGAGGAAATAAGGGGAAGAATTATTAATTAGTGTTGTGATGAGTAATATCAACACTGAGCGAATGAAGTAATTAGGGGATAATGTTCTTTTTGTATTTATTGTGTCTTTTTTCTCTATTTGTATTTTATCGCGTGTGTATGATTTTTTATGTATTACCTTTATATTTATTAGTTGGATTATTTCGTGCAGTCTCAATATGGAATTGAATTGTTTATGTTTCACTGTGTTTTTTCTCTCTCTTTTCATATCTTACATTTATTTTATTTTTATTATTTTTGTGAAATTTGGTTTGAAGTTAGATTAGTTGTAATTGTGATAATTAATGATAACGGTAGTAATAATAATAACTGTTGTTTTACTATTTTATTATTAGTAGGCATTATTTTCGTTTTGAAGATTCAAACTGTGCATAGTTACAGCACGAATGGCCGTACGGGCTCGTGCGAAGGATCTTGTGTACATGAGTTTGTATAATTTATTATGCATCAATAAATCCACTTATCTATCTATCTATCTATCTATCTATCTATCTATCTATCTATCTATCTATCTATCTATCTATCTATCTATCTATCTATCTATCTATCTATCTATCTATCTATCTATCTATCTATCTATCTATCTGTCTGTCTGTCTGTCTGTCTGTCTGTCTGTCTGTCTGTCTGTCTGTCTGTCTGTCTGTCTGTCTGTCTGTCTGTCTGTCTGTCTGTCTGTCTGTCTGTCTGTCTGTCTGTCTGTCTGTCTGTCTGTCTGTCTGTCTGTCTGTCTATCTATCTAAATATGCATCCATAGATAGTTGCTAACAACTGGGATCGCTACTATCGCCTCATTACAGACAATGCGAAAGAGTATCGGCAGAGTCTATTGTTTCTAGCTCTCAAGCTTCGTGACTGTATATACTAGATTGTGCTATCACCTCCTTTTTTTTAACACTCTGTATATACAACCTGCGCGGGATCAATCGGAGGTAAACAGAAGGCCTCGAAATGATAGCGCGCAAACAACTGCTCCGAATACAACCTAATTATGCGCAGCACTACTAACCTCTAAACCACGGAGGATGATAGCTTTCATATGCATCTACTTCGTCTGTAAGTCTTGAGTCCTCATTTCATCTCACCGCCGCCAAATTTCTCCTTAATTCAGAAGCGCCATTGTATTAATCGATAAAGTTAAACATTTCACCCAGCTTAAGCTGTCTTCATGGCACAGACCGTCTTCGCCGTCACCGATATATTTCCTTTCAAGAATGTAATGCTCCTCCCTTTGAGTTGGTGTAGTCACTTTCATCATTAATGCAGCCGGCTAGTCACTGCCGAGTTAATAGTATTGCCTAACGTTATCCTTACATTATTCACTCTTTCTACGATAATATACAGGGTGATTCATGAGGATTTACCGTCCTTTACGGAGCTTATTTCCGAAGACATTCTGATCAAAAAGTGTCATATAGGATTTGTCCTAATCTCAATATTTTCAGAACTACACTAATTTGAAGTTTGTACAATACAATTATTCTTGAGTTTTAAGGGTAAAAGAATATTAAAGATAAATAATGAAGTATTCAGAGTATCATTTCTTTAATTAGCTAGCATATTATTTTAATGTACCGAAGTACATATGATATTTCCATACAGATATTCTACGTCATCATACGATGAAAGAGTAATGGAACGGAGAAAAATTCTCTCCGGCGCCGGAGATGATGACGCAGAATATGTGCATGGAAATATCATATGTACTTCGGTACATTAAAATAATAGATATGATATGTGAAAGACGGCGCTTTTTCCATCGGATCCCGGCCAACTAGTCACTCATAACGAGTGCACCTCAGCACATGTGTGGACTTCAGTCCAACGTTCATAGACATCTATGACGTAGTGCAGAGGGCGGCCACTAGAGGGAACCCAAGAGTTGGAACTTAATCTGAGACGATTCTGTCCGACGCCGGGGTGGGTATCCGGTGTGGCTTAGTGGATAAAGCATCAGCACGTAGAGCTGAAAACCCGGGTTCAAATCCCGGTGCAGGAGAGAATTTTTCTCCGTTCCATTACTCTTTCATCGTAGTATTCTGAAGCTAAAAATGTGTTTGTGTTAGTCTTACGTAATCTACAGTATAGAACATTAATTTGTTCACTATTTATAGAGTCATGATCATCAATATTGGCCACTAATGAGTAATTGTCGATAATTATGTCGAGTGTAAAGTACTAGATCATATATACAGGGTGATTCACGACGATTTACCGTCACTTACGGAGCTTATTTCCGAAGACATTCTGAGCAAAAAATGGCACATAAATATTTGTCCTAATCTCAATATTTTCAGAGTTACACTAATTTGAAGTTGTTTGTAAAATATCATTATTCCTGAGTTTTAAGGGTAAAAGAATATTGAAAATAAACAATGAACTATTCAGGAGTATAATTTCTTTAATTAGCTCATATTCTGAAGCTAAAAATGTGTTGTGAATTCTACACTTGCTTCGTACAGATTTTTTTTTTTTTTTCGATTTTAACTACAAAATTACTTTTTCTTACGCATTTATCACAAAAATTGTTACAAATCACGCCACCCTAGTAAATTCTTTAAGACTGTACATCATCATCATCATCATCATCATCATCATCATCATCATCATCATCATCATCATCATCATCATCATCGTCCTTGCAGATATTAGGCCTAGTGGCCTGTTACGGTCTCCGTCCATCTTTTCAGGGGGCGTCCCAAAGATCGACTTCCATGTGGTATATAGCAGAATTTGTCTTGGGAGTCTGGAACGGTCCATTCTATTGACATGGTTAAGCCACTTTTGTCTATAGTGGTTGAGATGTTCATAAATAGGTGTAATTTTCAATTCTTTTGTAATTAGTTCATTCCTTTTGTGGTCAAGCAAGCTGTAGCCGCCAGTCCTCCTTAGAAATCTCATTTCCGCAGTTGTTAGGCGTTGAACATCTGAGTTTCGGACAGTCCAGGCCTCACTACCATACATGAGGACAGGTCTTGCTAGAAATTTATATGCTTTTGACCTGGTATGTTTTTGGGTTTTCGTGGTTGTGAAAACCTGGTTGATGGTTCTTAAGGCTCCATTAAAATGTTGAATATTTTCAGATATATCAGTAACAGGTAAATATGTCAAATTATAACCTAAATATTTAAATGAGTTTACCTGTTCTAACATATGGGTTCCAATGCAAATTTTACTCCTAACTGGCTGTTTACCTTGGAACGCCATAATTTTTGTGCTATTATATTCTGTACATTAGGATGCATTATTAAATTGTAAAGAATCAAGTTCCTAAAGTCGTATGGTTTGTAATATTTTTTGTGACAAGTGCATAAGAATAATGTCATTTTAGTTAAAAATTGAAAAACGAAATTTGTACACAGCAATTAGCTTCAGAACACCAGCTGATTAAAGAAATGATACTTCTGAATAGTTCATTCTCTACTTGTAATATTTTTTTTACCCTTAAAACTGAATCTACGTAAAGATTAATTTTTGGTCCCACAGAATATATCTGTTATGGTAACAATGATTTAGTGAAGAAAAATTCGCTTCGGAGCCGGGGATCGAACCCGAGTCCTTGGCTCTACGTACCGAGTGCTCTAATCACTGAGCTACGCCGAATTCAATCCACAGCATCGGATCGAATCCCTCTCCTCTAGTGATTTTCCCTTTGTGGCCTGACTCCTAGTTCGACATATATGTTGACTTTATACCACCAAGTCACTCAATTGACTGCGCTCCTTGCATAACGGCAGTTGACAATATAATGTCAACATATATCAATATCGCTCTACGTAACTGCATACGGCTATCTTTGATTTCCGTAGCGCTCGCACTGGCTGCTGACTGCACGCTGACCAAGATCACGCGTTCACAGCAATGCGTTCCAATAACGAAACGTAACTCTGTAAATATTGAGAATAGGACCCATGTTTATATGACAATTTTTGCTCAGAATGTCATCGAAAATAAGCTCCGTAAAGGACGGTAAATCCTCGTGAATCACTCTGTAGATATATATATATATATATATATATATATATAGGCTATTAAGGAAAACAATAGGTACGATGTCTAAATATAACAAAGGGGTACGGCGACTTTTCGGACATGCTGTATAATACTTGTATTATACTATCTTTAGATGTTAGATGATTTTCCTTGAATCATATGTAATATTTATGTGAAGATTATTTTATTATAATCTTTGATATTTTCAATGTCTCAAGAAATTCTAGCCTAGATGATGATGGTTAATGTTATGTATGTTATGGCCCACTCATGGAATTCGCTGCCGCTGGAAATTAGGGGTAGTCTTAGTCCTCAGTTGTTTAAAATTAGGTTGTTTAGATATATTTTAAATGCAAAGAATTAGTTTTTTTGGTATTATTTTTATTTATTATTATTATTATTATTATTATCATTATTATTATTTTACCCAGTCATTACTTTATTTTTCCATTAACACTTATATCTAGGTAATTGTCATTGTCTCAATGTAACACGTGCTGTGCTGATCATACTAATTCTACTATTCCTTTAGTTGTGAGATTATATTCATATGTATTCATTTTTTTAAGTTAATACTGTATACTAGATGTATTTTTCCTGTTTTGATTATGTATTCAGTCTCTTTTTTTTTTATTATATATATTTTTTATTATTGTTATTTTAAAGTTAATACTGATTGTGTATATGTATTCAATCTCTCTTTTTTTACTTAATTATGTTTATTATTATTATTTTTAAGTTAATATTTGTATACCGGTATGTATTTTTTGTGTGTGATTTGATCCTGGTTGAGTGGAAGAGATGGCCTGATGGCCTTAACTCTGCCAGGGAAAATAAAACTATTATTATTTAGTTAATAGCGCTTTAAAATAGCTATATGAGCCATTCAGAGCAGAAGTGGTGTAAGTCAAAATTGGGTAATGAGGTTTAAAGTTAACATTCTGTAAAATACAGCGCAAAGTAGTAATTAATATGTCCTTCGTACTATCCACTGACTACTAATAGTTTAAATAAATTCAATATCAACTGCTAATTTGCGCTGTATTTTACATAATGTTTACTTTAACCCTCATTACCCATTTTTTACTTACACCACTTCTGCTCTGAACGACTCATATAGTCTACTGGATGTTCAGTTCAAAGAGTGTCATGGCTCGCTGTATGCCGTCATGTGGCTAGTCGATGAGCCTAGAGAATTCAATCTTCCTACACTTCCGCAGAGGCGTATTACCTATGTGCCAGAGAAGTTGCCTAGCAAGTACGGCGTTCATTTTGAAGAGTAGTTACCGATACGTACAGTAACGTCGCGTCGGTAGTGGCAGAAATGTGAACTGTTTGGAAACACGTACTGAGGTGTTTTTTTCTTACTGTCGGGATATAGGTTAAGACGATTACTTACGTATTTGTTGACATTAACTTCGACGGTCAACATGGACACGGAGCATTTGATTTGTGTTGTGGAATGTTGCCGTACGCAACCGATGATAACAAATACCCTGCGTACGACGTGCCCGCGCAAAACACAGTTCGAAAGAGGTTATGGTAGCACACAGACCGTACAGACCGCCATCTGTTGCTACGACGTTCAAGTTATACCGTACACGTTCTCAAGTTCAGATTGAACGCCTTGATTATTAGGCAACTTCTCTGACATAAAAGCTGAAACTCGCTTCAAATCGCTGACTCACAACAGTGACGTCATGACACACTCTGAAATGAACACCCAGTATTCATAGCCTCAAAGATTATGATATCATGAACTGACAGTGTCACGTAAGTCTGATTTCCCTGAAACGTTTGCTCCATATTCATTTTGTCCAGCACGAATAGGCCTATCGTGTAATCTACCAGGAATCGAAACCTTGCTCCTTTGAAGAGAGTAGCTGTTAGGTGTCTACTGGGTGTTCATTTCAAAGTGTGTCATGACGTCACTGTTGCTGGGTCACCGATTTGAAGCGAGTTTCAGTTTATATGTTAGAGAAGTTGCCTATTATTTAAGGCGTTCTTCAATCTGAACTTGAGAACGTGTACGGTATAACTTGAACGTCGTAGCAACAGATGGCGGTCTGTACGGTCTGTGTGCTACCATAACCTCTTTCGAACTGTATTTTGCGCCGGCAAGTCGTACGCAGGGTATTTGTTATCATCGGTTGCGTACGGTAACATTCCACAACACAAATCAAATGCTCCGTGTCCATGTTGACTGTCGAAGTTAATGTCAACAAATACGTAAGTAATCGTCTTAACCCTCTCCCCATATCCCGACAGTACGTATTTCCAAACAGTTCACATTCCTGCCACTACCGGCGTTACCGTACGTATCGGCACGTACTCTTCAGAATGAACGCCGTACTTGCTAGCCAACTTCTCTGCCTCTTAGATTATACACCTGAGCTGCGGAAGTATAGGAAGATTGAATTCTCTAGGCTCATCAGCTAGCCACATGACGGCATACAGCGAGCCAAGACACATTTTGAACTGAACACCCAGTATATTATAACTAGCCCTGTGGTGATTTTGATGATATAGAGATTGATGTAGTAAGAGAAATTTGGAAACCAAAGCAGTGCTAGAGAAATCACGTTTTGTTTTTAGATAGCGTCCTGTAACTAGACAGAATCAATTCGTTGGTGCTCTGTTTAAATTGCTCGCATCCGTGCACGTCATATCCGCTTTTCCAGGACAGCAATGCTATCGTTTCAATGATTACACAAGGAAGATACTGAATAATGTATAAATCACTATTCATTTTACTTCGAAGACAAACTCGCATGTTTGCGTTAGGTGGTGCTTCATAATGAATCACTGTTTATTAACTGGGGTTTCCAATCGAAAGTTTATAGCATTACAGTCAGGACATATTACTTTCGATTTGCAAACTATTTTCGATATTGCTGACATGTTTGATAGACACAGTAAAGGACAAGGATATGCATTTTGAAGTGTAGAGTAAGTTACTTCAGTAACCATTATGAAGATCGTTCTCGATGATGTAGCGAATCTCAAGTTCGCTACTTCAAACTCGTGCTGAGGCTATGCCCTTTAAAGAACAATCAAAATCCTTAGCTTGATTTCTTTCGAAAGGAAATTAAAGATGAAAGTCCCGCGTCTTAGATAACCGAGAAAAACCTTGACTCTGGCAAAGTTACAGCCATGTGAATCCTTCAGATTCAAAACCCCCTGAAGACCATTTTGTTCACAAATTGAGTTATGACCACATATTGCTCGCTAAGAATGAATTCTAGCGATTTATACAGTTTGAATTCAAAAAGTCACTAAATTTAAAGCAAAAGGTTTGTTAAAAGTCGCTGTTAGGTTGAAAATTCGCTCTATTTGCCACCAGTCACTGTCAAAATTTTTCAATTTGTGAAGTTCTCGGCATCACTTCATTTCACCCCTTTGATTTGATTACCTGGTTGGGTTTTTCCGAGGCTTTTCCCAACCAAAAGGCAAATTCCGGGTAATCTTTTGGCGAATCCTTGGACCTCACCTCATCATTGTAGAAAATTACTAAATTGTAAAACTGTAAAAATTATCAAATATTGTAAAAATTGTAATTGTAATATTTTGACTTGTTCTACATCTTAAAGCTTCATTGCTCATGTAAGATCTATTTATTTATTTATTCTGGTGTAGTTAAGGCCATCAGGCCTCCTCTTCCACAACACCAGGAATACAAATACAATAATAGAAATAAGCAGAAAAAAATACACTAGGCCTATATACAAAATAAAGCTACACAAGAAATAAAGAGAGAGAAAAAGACCCTATAAACACAGTAAAGCCACACAAAAATATACACAGGTTGCAGTCACACAAACTTTAAATGAGTGATTAAGTATCATAATTAATTGTATCCTAACTAATTAACTAACACAAACAAGAAACTTGGAATTTTAACCTAGATTAAAATCGAAAAAAAAAAAAACAAATCAATACTTCTAGCAATACCTAAAAACATTAACTAAGACAAAATTTTCCAAATTAATTTTGAATTGTGATAAAGTTCTGCAGTCCCTGACGTCATTAGGTAACGAATTCCAGAGGCGAGGTATTTCTACAGTATAGGAAGATGAGTATAAAGACGTTCTATGATGAGGGATAGAAAGAAGTGCTTGATGTCGGTTTCGAAGAGTTGTAAGAAATTGAAAGCGCGAGAGCAGATAATTCGGAGTAGAAGTATGCATGATTCTAAACAGAATAGACAGTGAATGTATTGTTCTTCGTTCCTTCAGACGCACCCATGAAAGTGACCGGAGGGAAGGTGTTATATGGTCAAATTTACGAGTATTGCAGATGAATCGTATGCACACATTATGAACACGTTGTAGTCTCTCAGCTAAGAGTGAACTTACATTAGTTAGGAAGGAATCGCAATAATCAAAATGGGGCATTAGAAGCGTCTGAATAAGATTCTTTTTTAGACTAAGTGGTAGAAATTCTTTCATATGGAATATAATAAATTAATGATCGAAAGTAGATATAGGGGATTTTGAATCTATAGTATTCATATATTAGCCATCATACTAAATTCCCTGCTTTTCTGGATATGTATGTCTCCGGTTCAACACCTGGATGGAGTCTTAAAATTCCTGTGCTAACCACCGTCTCGATTAACACTACAGATGTTTCTTGCTAGTCAGTTACTGGAATTTGTCTCTGCAGTCCTACACTTCGATTGAGACCGCAGACGCATTTACAAGCAAACATCTCCATTGATACAGTATATATTATGTATGATGGTTAACTTATCGATTAACCCAGATATGCCAACCGTCCTATTAAAAGGACAGTTGTCAATGTTTCAAATTACCCTCCCTACAGTTAACGCATTTGATTTTTCATAGGTGTCACTGTTACTGGTCTTAATTAGAGGCTTGCTAGATGTGTTAAGACTGGTAATTAGAGTTCTGGTCACCGTTGAGTTTGAGATGTGGACGTGAGAATTGTTCGTTTATTTCAGATATGGCATCCGAGACGCAAATCAGATAAGAATGTTAAATATTTTTACAGTTCGGAATTATTTTACAAATTGTTGTAGATCAAATGACTCCTAATAAACATAAATATAACGTGAAACCACAATGCGTTCGAGATATCGATTCATTGCGACATGACAATGACGAAAACTTATGTGTCCTTTTAATAGGACAGTAGGCATATCCCCATATATTTTGAAATTGTTTCGCTATTTCCATTTTAGTCGGTTTTCCCTGCATGAAATGCTATCTACGTTTGAAAATTATGCTATGGGCGAAATTTCATCTCAAATACAGACATATCACTATAATGCAGCCTACAAATGCCACACAGAGTTCGTGTGCACTCAAAATTGGGTTTCTGGCGTCTTTTCAGCCCACTGAGGCGTGTGGATATGAAGGGAAAAGTTGAGACAGTGTCGGGTGTAGTTGCTGGGTAGCTAGTCGGCAGAGCATTGGTGCGCTAAGCCAAAGGTACCGGGATCGATACCCGGCTCCGGAACAATTTTTCCTTTGAAATTATTGAAGTCTGCTTCACAGGGAGATATACCTGAAAGCCAGATTTGCACAGCAAGGTCTGTTTACAAGTGAAGGGCTGGTGACGTTCTAGAGGGAGGTATTGAACTGACAAACAGTAAGTTTCTATTGTTTTTCATTTAGTATTTTTGGAAGAGGTCTTATTTTCTATCTAAATTGTCATTGTCATAACAATGTAGATTTTAGAAAATGAACTGAAACCTGTCTTTCGACATTGCCACAGCAACTGCTTCATTATATGTATCGTCACTTCTCTCCCAATATAACCTCCTCCTCGAAACTTCAACACTCTTTTCGCCTATTACTTATTTTTACGTATCAATAGCAATACGGTACTATTCAATGACGAAAGCATTCCAGAGTTAAAACGAATTTAGCCACAATCCATCATTCTTCAAAATAATATTAGTAGTAATAATAACGTAATAATAATAACAACAACAATAATAATAATAATAATAATAATAATTGTAATAATAATAATTGTAAATTACAACAATTACATTTATATTATTTTAATGTACCGAAGTACATATGATATTTCCATGCAGATATTCTGCGTCATCATACGACGAAAGAGTAATGGAACGGAGAAAATTCTCTCCGGCGCCGGGATTTGAACGGAATTGAACCCAAGTTTTCAGCTCTACGTGCTGATGCTTTATCCACTAAGCCACACCGGATACCCCGGCGTCGGACAGAATCATCTCAGATTAAGTTCCAACTCTTGGGAACTTAATCTGAGATGATTCTGTCCGACGCCGGAGTGGGTATCCGGTGTGGCTTAGTGGATAAAGCATCAGCACGTAGAGCTGAAAACCCGGGTTCAATCCCGGCGCCGGAGAGAATTTTTCTCCGTTCCATTACTCTTTTGTCGAACAATTACATTGTTTCCTTTCATGTAAGCATAGTATACAATTATTCCTCAAAATGTATGCTCATATGCTTACTGTCCTTTTAAAAGGACACCTGTTCCTAGCTCAACCAGTTACAACTAGAATGTTTCGACACCATACAAATACTTCAGTTATATACTGCATTAAATGAGATTTGAAAAATACAAAAAAATTGCAAAAAAATATTTCAGGCATATCTGGGTTAAGACTGATGTATCTGCTAGTCAATATTTATTTTTAATTCAGACTGTTTGTATGTCTACTCGTCGATATATCGATGCAGATGTATCTGCTGGATAATGTCTTTTTATTTCATTACATGAGCATTGAAGCTTAAAGATTTATACCTACTCCAGTGGCGACTCGTGATATTTTTTGTATGTATGATATGAGATTGACCGACTGATGACCAAGACAGAAGTCCACTGCCTTGCAAAAGATGGAAGTTCTCGGCGAGTTGACATCATTGCCATTGATAGAGGAAATGACAGAGCAATTATCAACGATCCCACCGTGCGCTTTGAAACTGCAGTTGAACAACCTGTAGCAGTACGTGAAGAAAAGAAGACCATCTATGACCCTACAATTCAATACTTTAGGGATTATTATCATATACAAGGACAGATTGAAGTATTTGGCCTATTGTTCGGAGCAAGGGGAACAATACCAAAATTTTCAGTTGAATGTTTTGAGTCTTTTGGAATTCCTTTAAATATTTTGAAAATTATTGCTATAGACGTAATGAAATATTCTGTTCAGATTTTACGTAATCACCTGTACACGTATATTTCCTTATATTCTATTTGATTACTAATAATTATTGAATAAAAGTACTTTCCCAAGGGTAGCTTCCATTTGGAAATAAAAATCGTAAATAGTGATAACGCAAATGTTTATTTTTATTTTATTTGTTTAGTATGCTATGTCTTACTGAAGGGCAGCTACCCTTGTGGGATTTATATATACCTATATATACAGGGTGTTTAAAAAATACGGGGCATAATTTCAGGTATGTATTTCCCACATGTAGACAATCAAAATAGTTCATTACAACATGTGTCCGGAAATGCTTTATTTCCGAGTTATGGCCTTCACAACATTGAAATTCACTGGAACCATACCTCATGTTTTAGAAGACACTCCACTGATCAATCGTCAACACATTCACTTCTTGCATGATGGCGCTCCTGCACACTTCAGTCGTACGGCTCGCCAGTACTTGGATCGAAGGTTTCCTGATCGATGGATAGGGGTGGCCCAATTGCTTGGCCTCCACACTCACCTGATCTGAACCCTCTCGATTTCTACTTGTGGGGCCATTTAAAATCATTGGTTTATTCGTCCCCGGTGCTTGATTTGGAATCCCTTCGGAATCGAATTGTGGCATGTTCTGAGGACATACGCAATACTCCTGGAGTTTGGGATCGTGTTCGCAGGTCAATGAGACATCGATGTGAGGTCTGTATTCAAGCAGGAGGTGGACATTTTGAACATCTTCTGTAATGACAACGAGCTGCGGAAAGAAAAACGTTCCGGTGAATTTCAATGTTGTGAAGGCCATAACTCGGAAATAAAGCATTTCCGGACACATGTTGTAAGGAACTATTTTGATTGTCTACATGTGGGAAATACATACCTGAAATTATGCCCCGTATTTTTGAAACACTCTGTATATATATATATATATATATACTACTACTAATAATAATAATAATAATAATATAATATTAGTATTAATAGCATTAATATTAACAATAACAATAATAATAATAATAATAATAATAGTAATAATAATAATAATAATAATAATAATGAATGCATGCAAAATCAATACAAGTAGGTCTTTGACTCACCATTCTGGAATTGGCAATTTATTAGCAGTGAAGTTCGATTCTCCTCCTTTTTAGTTGCGAAGATGGCTCCTAAGCCATTGTACTGCCCGATATTTACCGATGCTCCGTCGTACATTTGCACAATTAATTTCTTGCTACAGTTAAGTTCTTATAAATGATCAAATACAACTTCAGATATTCTTTCGGCTGTCCTCTCATCTGAAAGTCATGTTAATTCTTGTAATTTTGTTTTTTATTCAGTTTATTTTTTATATTATATAATTTTAAATTATTTATTATTTAGTTTATTCTATTCTTTTAAAATGACCAATGAACTGCATTTAAGAAGGCTACAAGGGTACTTGAAAATTCTTATTGTAGTCTCTGACAGGGTCTCCATCACCCAGAAAGAAGGGTCGTAGTATTAGGATACGCGGTCATATCCTCAAACGCGGTTAAACTCAAGCCGTACCCCTATCTCCGCACTCCCCACATCCACTAACTTCACTGCTAAAAAAGCAGTTTGCTGTAAGATATTTGGATGGTTCCTCGGAAATTATTTCTGAGCTGTGCAGTGGCGACGACTCACGACAGAAAGCGGAAGCTTAAAGGAAATTAATAGTCGGGACGTATTGAAAATCAAAATCTGTAAGTAAAATGTTTTCTATCCTCAGAGGCACGAAATTAAACTGTAGGATCATCCTCCTATCCTTCATGGAGGAATCGCCACTAACCTACTCCACAACAGTATTTTCCCAAATACCTTTTTACCGGTCCCAATGATAGTGTTACCTATTGAGAACTAGCTGAAATATTTCAAAGTTTGGCAACTTTTTTATATCTTTGGTTCTGACTTTTCCCGTGGTCAGAAAGTTCGTTTACCACTATCAGAAAATTGAAGGTCAGGTATGTCTGAATGTCAATGTATCTCCTAGCTAGCTAGGATCTTCACGGAGAAGTTGTCTAGAACCAGAGAAACGCCTTGAATCTATGCTAAATGCGTCACTCGAAAGGCAGAGAAGAAGACTAACCATAAGGCGTATATGGAGAGTTTCCAGGAATAATGACAATAGGTCCTTGACATACTGCATTTGCACAAAGTCACATGTAGAAGCTCAGTTCTTAAGGGTATATGTACGTGAACGACCACAAATATTATCAGAAAACCAGGCTCAAAATTTCTAAAATTTTATAAGGAAATGAACTCTCACAATTGGACAAAAATTACAAGGTACCTCAACAAGACTTATTAGAAATTAAATATCTGATAAAAGTATAAAAAAGGTTAATACTATTTTTAGAATTCACTTTTTACTTTAAATTAAATTTTCACACATGTTATTTCATAACTCCACAACCATTAGAGACAGAATTCTGAAATTTTGTACACTGATTTAATATATATTTATTCAAAAGGTAGACTACAATAATGCCCATTTCTTTGAAAATATAAACGTTAGATCACAAAACATTATGTAAATTTTAATATATTTTATATTGGGCAAATAAAAAATTAATTGTATTAAAATAAACTACTACATGTCTGAGAGTAGTCTACTTTTCAGAAGTAAGTGTTTGTTACATACAGGAAAAATATTAAAGATGTCAGAGAGACCATAAAAATGTTATGGTTACCAAATGATGTAACTGCGGATTTTTTTTTTCATACTTTGATTAAAATGGTTTGAAATAGTAATATACGTTACAAGAGCGGTATGTTGACGTTTCCATATTCGAGGAAAAGATTGAAAAAGCTAAACGTAGTTGAGCTTTTTTAATTTCCGAGAACATGAAAACAAACATACCGCTCGTGTATCGTACATTATTTTGTGCGAAGATCGTTTATTACATACCTGAAAGACGAATTTCTAATTAGTTGCAATGAAATCACCATGTTGGTTTCTGTTTAATGACGCCAACTTCGGAACACCAAAATATCTTTCTTCAACATTGTTGCTGTAAAATCTTTTCTGTGTTTACTATACTCCCGCAGGCCGTGATATACGTCTGTCTTTTTTTTCCCCCAGTCTATAAATGCGAACTTAAAACAAACGGTAAGGTTATGTAATGATTTATTTTTCATTTTAATTTTTTAATAATATTATTTATACAACATATTGCAGTAATAACATCGGCATCTGGAATCACGTTGATTTTTTCACGGCTTCCTTAATGTTACTTGTATCAGGAATGCAATAAGTTTCGTGGAGTAGTAGACTTTACTTAATTTTTGCAAATATTTAAAAACAATAATTAACATTGCAATTTAGGTGAAATTGCAGTGGTAAGTTTCCAATTTATAATTATTACTATGTTAAACGTCTCTAAGAATAATATGTTAAAAGCCTAAAGCAGTAAAATGAATGTCGCGCTTAAGCGGTAAGAAGAGGGAAATTGTTATGTGTGTTACGTTGGGAATACTGAATGTGGTATTTCACACTTACCGCGTATTGGTTCTGTGCGGAAAACAAGCAAATACGCACGATCTCGCACAAAATATTATTGTTAACCTTTGTTATACTTTCATTACATATTTAAGTTCTAATACGTCTTGTTGTGGTACCTTGTAATTTTTGTCCAATTGTGAGTTAATTTCCTTATAATATTTTAGAAATGTAGAGCCTGCATTTTCTGATAATATTTGTGGTCGTTAACGTACATATACCCTTAAAGACAATCTGACGCTGTTTGATAGAGTGACTCAACAGGCATGGAAGCAATGATCTTCAGTGACATGCGCTTGTATGTTTAACGGTTCAGTAAGTAAAATGCAGTTCGGAATTACTACTAGTATATTATATTGATTGCATCTAGTATGACTGTGTCAGAGGAAGAACAGTTGTTGCATAGGGGAGAGTCGGGTAGTATCGGACATCGAGTAGTATCGGACAGTGCCTTTCTTTCATCTACCACCATATGGTAGTACCTGAATGACATGGTTACGTTTCTCTATGCGACATTACAGAAACATAACCATGTCAATCAGGTACTATCATCGTGTGGTAGATGAAAGAAACTCACTGTCCGATATTACCCGATGTCCGATACTACCCGACTCTCCCCTACATCTCAGTTCTGTGTAGTGAATTATCTTACTAGTCAGCGATGTATGCAGCGGAGGGAGAAAGGAATTCACCACCCTACCCAATTTTTTTTAGTATGTTATTTTACGACTCTTTATCAACATCTTAGGTTATTTAGCGTCTGGATGAGATGAAGCTGATAATGCCGGTGAAATGAATCCGGGTCCAGCACCGAAAGTTACCCAGCATTTGCTCATATTGGGTTGAGGGAAAACCCCGGAAAAAACCTCAACCAGGTAACTTGCCCAGACCGGGGATCGAACCCGGGCCACCTGGTTTCGCGGTCAGACGCGCTGACCGTTACTCCACAGATGTGGACCCCTACACAATTATCTCCTGACTTAGTTGCCTCATGAGTGATGCCCTATTGTTATCACTTATGAATTTCTAAACAGTCTTCGGACATCTGACTGAACGTATATGAACAAGAGAAATATATAATTATTTTCCTGAATTTTAAAGTTAGCTTTTAATATTTAAATAATAAAATTCCGATCTTTAGAATGTAAAGTCGTATAAATTGAACAGTTGTGCAAATTCAATCCGCTTTTGCCATTTGGTAAGTAGAGCCAGTGTGTCGAAAAGATCAAATACTGCAATATCGTTCAGCCTCCAGTAAAACCGAAAGATCGATCAGATTGTGTAAGTTCTAACTTGACATGGTTCTTGCTAGCGGTGTACTTATTTTTGTCGGCTGCGTTCACTTTGTAGTACTACTATTATTGTACTGTACTGTATTATTATTAATTGTAACTATTGTTTATAATTGTATTATGTAATTCTTAATGTTATGGGTGAAAACGACAGTTTTTCGATGTAGGTATGCATTTATTATATGTACTAATAAGAGATATGCATATCTGTAGTAGTAGAGTTGGGAAGTTGGTACCGAAACTTTTAAGTTGTATGAGCATGGACTATATCTCTACAGAATGAACAGTAGTAACGCAGCTCTAAACATCAGCAAACCAACACAACAAACATGTACAGCTATAAAAAAAAGTGACCGCTCTGTAGAAGCTAAGTTCGCTTCAGGTACCTTCGCTACAAATGGGAGATAGGCAATGTTACATGTTGTTGGACCACGTGGCCTGATATCTACAGTTATAATTGAATTGTTCTGCATGTTACTATTGTAGCGTAGTGGTAGCGTTGCCAGCTAGTATTTATGAGGTCGTGCGTTCGAACACAGTCTAGTGCTTTTTATGTTTTTTTATGAGAGGGAGAAAATATAATTGCTCCTGTCTCTTTTATGACTGTTCTAGTAATTAACACCAGGTTCATGAATGTATTACGCCATGACTTTATCATTATTTATTATGCAATAAATTTTTGCTAAATAATTGTTAAAAAATACATCACAGCGCTTAATTGATCATTAATTCTATTAATTGATGTAGCTACCCTAGTACGTAGTAAGTCCAACGAAAGATAAGTTAAATTAATACAAAGTAATAGTAACATTATGGCATTTCTAGCAATGTACGAGTAAATTTATTACAAATTAATGACAAATTAAGCTATCTGTTTCTCAAAATCTTTACGTGATAGAACATTTCTGTGTCAAATTTGAATTTAGGAGGTCAAACTGTATGATAAAGACCCAGTTTCACGTAAAAAGTACAAAAAAGTGTAAATTTGTTCCAAGGTGTAATTATTCTAATTTTTATTGATGGTAATCGACTTGACAAATATAATAGACCCTAATAGTATTAATAATAATAATGATAATAATGCTGTCACATGAAATACAATAATATTTGACTACTATAATTCACAACGCTGTTTCGAATACTTGTGGATCTTGAAGGATACTTTTTATATTGTCGCTATATGTTAGTGTAAACTTGTATGAAATTCTCCCCTCTTTTGACAATTTTTGAAAGAAGTAATTAATATAATGCAACGAACCTAATTGTACTACATTTAAGATAGATGGATGGATGGATCGATAGATGGATGGATGGATGGATGGATGGATAGATAGATAGATAGATAGATAGATAGATAGATAGATAGATAGATAGATAGATAGATAGATAGATAGATAGATAGATAGATAGATAGGTAGGTAGCTAGGTAGGTAGCTAGGTAGGTAGGTAGGTAGATAGATAGATAGATAGATAGATAGATAGATAGATAGATAGATAGATAGATAGATAGATAGATAGATAGATAGATAGATAGATAGATAGATAGATAGATAGATAGATAGATAGATAGATAGATAGATAGATAGATAGATAGATAGATAGATAGATAGATAGATAGATAGATAGATAGATAGATAGATAGATAGATAGATAGATAGATAGATAGATAGATAGATAGATAGATAGATAGATAGATAGATAGATAGATAGATAGATAGATAGATAGATAGATAGATAGATAGATAGATAGATAGATAGATAGATAGATAGATAGATAGATAGATAGATAGATAGATAGATAGATAGATAGATAGATAGATAGATAGATAGATAGATAGATAGATAGACAGGTAGGTAGGTAGACAGATAGATAGCTAGATAGATAGATAGATAGATAGATAGATAGATAGATAGATAGATAGATAGATAGATTTATTTGTTCCATAATATTCTTACATTTGCTTTATGGCATAGAATAAAGAACATGTCCAATTCTTACGTTTAACAATAAAATGCAATACATATAAAATGCAAATATGAAATATGTACAGAATTAATACCGTAATAACAATACTATTTTATACATTGTAATATGTTTACCATTTAATAGTATTATAATATTTACACAGTACTGTGAAATGTCAAGAATTCATCTATAGAATAGAAAGTGTGAGATATTAAGTAATTTTTTAGTTTTATCTTAAATAATGCAGGGTTTTGGCTATGATTCTTAATGTCTTCAGGAAGACTATTGAACATTTTTATCGCCATGTAACGCATGATAAATTTGATGATGGCGTATGAAAATCATTCTTTCTGAGGGTATTTATAGTATGTATGGCTGAGGGTATTTATAGTATGTATGTATTACATAAGAGGAAATTTATTGTAGAGTAGGGTAAACTAGGGTCTGTTGGACAGTCGGGCATGTTGGACACTCCGTACTTTAACGTGTTACCACGCCACTTGTGGGCACCATATTCAGCTAGAAGTCAATGACGGAAGTAGCCCCACTCGTGGCTACTTCCGTCATTGACTTCTAGCTGAATTTGGTGCCCACAAGTGGCGTGGTAACACGTTAAAGTACGGAGTGTCCAACATGCCCGACTGTCCAACAGACCCTAGTTCACCCTATATGTATTGATTTGTTAATGTTAGAATCTCTGATTTTTTTAAAATAATCTACATGATTCTCTAGCCTTTGCTCCAAATATTATTCTAATGGCTCTTTTTTTGTAATAAGAATATATTTTTACTATCTGCAGAATTTCCCAAAATATTATTCCGTAGGACATAATGGAATGAAAATAGGCAAAATATATTGTCTTTAAGATACTGCTGTTTAGAAATTGTTGTAACGACCTAGTTGCGAAGCATGCTGAGCTAAGTTTGGGGGTTATTTCTTTGACATGATTTTTCCAATTTATTGTATTATTAATATGCAAACCAAGAAATTTGGTATGTTATTAAATCGAAGAGCTTTCCTTTAAAATTACATTTTTATACATTTTTAATGTTAAAAGGAGTGACATTTAGCCGTATATATACGTGTTACTGTCGCAGGGAAAGGAAATATTATCATATTGCGTGCAGCCTAACAGCTGTTGTGCTAGGAGGGTGTGGGATGTTTATACCTACTGGTGATAATCGTGTGAAGCAATCGGATACGAACATATTGAAGCGCTCACAATCTGGGAACCTTCTGTTCCGATGTCCCAACCTTTGAAATATGAATTAATAGTATGAAGCTGGTCGCCTCGTGTGATTATTTACGTTACAACTTCTACACATTAACACGGATTCTCAAGTCGTTGTGTGAAGGGAGTTCCCAGTTGCTCATTATTGCGTCTAAAATGAAAAGTACGGAAAGTGATTTTGCAGTTGATTCGGAAGTCTTTCGCTGCTGTAATTCTGACTGTGTCGAGGTTGAAACTCTTGGTCACGTGTTAGGCTATTGCCATAAAGTAGAACTGATGTAAAACAATCGCCACCATAGAACGCGTTCAGCATTGACATCTGCTTTACGAGATCTGAAATGGCAAGTACACGAACAAATGCAATGCACATCTTCAACTGGATCCATCAGAAGAGTTGACATTATAGCCGCAAATCAAGTTTTCAGGTATAACTCCCTGTAAAGTTGATTTGAATAATTTCGAGGGAAAAATTTTATTGTTCCGGGGCCGGGTATCGAACCCGGGACCTTTGGTTAAAAGTACCAACGCTATACCAACTGAGCTACTCGGGAACTCTACCAGACACCGATCCAATTTTCCCTCTATATCTACAGACCTCAAAGTGGGCTGACCACCGTCAAGCAACCAACATTGAGTGCACACTAACTCTGTGTGAATTAAATTGTGATTTTCTGTTATAGCCACCAATCGCAAGAGAAATCAGGCTGTTGTTTTAGATTCGACAGTTCGTTTCGAAATAAATATTGACCGGGCTAAGGAAGTTGATTGGGAGGGGGGATTATGAACCATGTATTCCCGACTTAAGCAACCGTTACGGCATGTCCCTCAACGACTGGACAGTCATGGGTTTACTTTTTGGCAGTAGAGACAGTGTTTCAGTTAGTTGGGAGGCTGGAGGGAAAAAGACCTTTGGGGAGGCCAAGACGTAGATGGGAAGATAATATTAAAATGGATTTGAGGGAGGTAAGATATGATGGTAGAGACTGGATTAATCTTGCTCAGGATAGGGATCAATGGCAGGCTTATGTGAGGGCGGCAATGAACCTACGGGTTCCTTAAAAGCCAGTAAGTAAGTAAGTAAGTGACAGTGTTTCAAAATTTACATGGGGTCTACTAAAATCAATTGGAATTCACCAATTTATTACCTTAGGTATCATCAAAGACTGCTTATGCATTTTGAATGACTATCTTCATTTCAATTCTTTTTTTGTTATATTACGGTAGCCTATTTTAGATTTAAATTACCTCTTGTTTATTATCAAACACTTTCTCTAAACAGGGATTGCCTGGATGACAAAGTATACCATTTACAAAACAAAATTTTGAATAGTACATATTACATGGATAATTTGTTATAAATATAAAAACCAATGCAAGAAAGAGAAGAAAAAATAAATTACAGTGAAATGTCTTATCTGAGGTGATTTCTTATCAATGCAATCGAACCTTTCAACGCAAGTAAACAAACATTGGTAATTAATAATAATAATAATTATTAAACAAATTAGATGGATGGATGGATAATTTAATGTCATTCAGCAAATAGACAACGTCAAAATACAAATATATAATACATGGCCTACAATAATATGGATTAAAATCAAAATAAATATACAATTACCAGACAATTATAAAAACATGTTAAAAGTGTTAAAAGAAATGGTATAAGACCAGATTAAAATGTACAAATGTGTCATTTACATGAGGTTAAAACAATAGTATCTAAAACTTAATATTACTAAACTCACTGACACTATAGAGTGGATTTGCCATCAATGCCTTTCTTACTAACCTCCTGAAGCTTTCTAGGTTTATACATATTTACTAAATATTTTATTACGTTGATTCAAAATGCTGATTTTTCTATTTTATTATTTCTATTATAATATTGTGTTATATTTCTTGTTCAGAATATTAAATTATGTTTTTCATAATTCAGTATCTTGTGGTCTACCAAAATTGTTGGCCTTATGTTTGCAATAAAAATCTATATGTAATATCCCTGAAAGCTTGATTTGCATAATACACGTCACTGTTCGTTAACAGAAAATCACAATTTAAGTCACATAGAGTTAATGTGCACTCAATGCACAGCCCACTTTGAGGTCAATGTTGGTTGCTTGACGGTTGTCAGCCCAAAATTATTCAAATTTGAGGTCTGTGGATATAGAGGTTAACAGAAAAGTTGGATCGCTGTCGGGTATAGTTCCCGGGTAGCTCAGTTGGTAGAGCGTTGGTACGTTTAACCAAAGGTCCCGGTTCGATACCCGGCCCCGGAAAAATTTTTCCCTCAAAATTATTCAAATCAACTTCACAGGGAGTTATACCTGAAAGCTTGATTTGCATAATACACGTCACTGTTCGTTAACAGAAAACCACAATTTAAGTCACACAGAGTTAGTGTGCACTCAATGTTGGTTACTTGACAGTTGTCAGCCCACTTTCAGGTCTGTGAATATAGAGGGAAAAGTTGGATCGGTGACGGGTAGAGTTCCTGGGTAGCTCAGTTGGTAGAGCGTTGGTACGTTTAACCAAAGGTCCCAGGTTCGATACCCGGCCACGGAAAAATTTTTCCCTCAAAATTATTCAAATCAACTTTACAGGGAGTTATACCTGAAAGCTTGATTTGCATAATACACGTCACTGTTCGTTAACAGAAAACCAAAATTTAAGTCACACAGAGTTAGTGTGCACTCAATGTTGGTTGCTTGACGGTTGTCAGCCCACTTTGAGGTCTGTGGATATAGAGGGAAAAGTTGGATCGGTGTCGGGTAGAGTTCCCGGGTAGCTCAGTTCGTAGAGCGTTGGTACGTTTAACCAAAGGTCCCAGGTTCGATACCCGGCCCCGGAACAATTTCCCCTCAAAATTATTCAAATCAACTTTACAGGGAGTTATACCTGAAAGCTTGATTTGCATAATACACGTCACTGTTCGTTAACAGAAAACCAAAATTTAAGTCACACAGAGTTAGTGTGCACTCAATGTTGGTTGCTTGACGGTTGTCAGCCCACTTTGAGGTCTGTGGATATAGAGGGAAAAGTTGGATCGGTGTCGGGTAGAGTTCCCGGGTAGCTCAGTTCGTAGAGCGTTGGTACGTTTAACCAAAGGTCCCAGGTTCGATACCCGGCCCCGGAACAATTTCCCCTCAAAATTATTCAAATCAACTTTACAGGGAGTTATACCTGAAAGCTTGATTTGCATAATACACGTCACTGTTCGTTAACAGAAAACCACAATTTAAGTCACACAGAGTTAGTGTGCACTCAATGTTGGTTGCTTGACGGTTGTCAGCCCACTTTCAGGTCTGTGGATATAGAGGGAAAAGTTGGATCGGTGTCGGGTAGAGTTCCCGGGTAGCTCAGTTGGTAGAGCGTTGGTACGTTTAACCAAAGGTCCCAGGTTCGATACCCGGCCCCGGAACAATTTTTCCCTCAAAAATATTCAAATCAACTTTACAGGGAGTTATACCTGAAAGAGCTTGATTTGAATAAAAATCTATCTCTTCAGTAATGTTTATAAATAATTAAATTTAGCGTTGTAGCCGCTTGTCACGAGCGACAGTTAACTTTAAGTTGGATAGATATAGCTTAAATTAATTTTTTTAAGCGAATGAATTATGAATGTTAGCTTATATTTCTCCATAAATTAAATACGTATGTAACACGATTGGTTTTCTTCCTACTCCCCTTAAACTTGACATGCTAGAGTATTCTACAAAAGTTGTAGCCTGTAATACACGTTCTACCGGATTTGTTTTCTCAGCTTACACAAAAATAAACTGAAGGTGACAGCTGCTTCTATCCCATTTCATTAGTTAGTTAATCCACTGAGGGTGTGTACAGACGAGGGCACCATTAATTACAGTGAAGAAGATAGCATTATAAAATATCTAACTTCTCTCCATTACCATGAGCGTGTTTCACATTTTAATGGAATTCTATTAAGAACGTGAAATTTCTGAATCCTTAATTACAGTTCTTGTTTTTCCCTTCAGAACATAATTTTTTAGTTGAGACTTTTAAGATGAAGGCAAGTCTACAATCCGAATCTGTCGCTGCGCGAGATAAACATGTCTCCAACTTAGGATGTCGTAAACTCTCTTAATATCCCGACATACTCTTCATGGACCCTTTTACCAGAGCAATTAAATGTACTGTTTATGGTTGCATTAATTAAGGAAATAAGAATGCAGTGTTAGTTCCAGACCACATTATTTCCGAAACTTCCATTGTTCTGCGAAAACTAACAAAGTCACTTCTTACGCCTAATTCTCAGTACTCAGAATTGGTTTTCATTATAAAATACACCGTCTTTCGAACCCGACTAATCTGAAGGCAGACGTGCTACCACAGAGCTAATTCGGCGGATTCAATATTAAACAAAGTATATTTTGAAAGCATCACTGAAATTCCTAAAGTGTGTTTAACAAATGTGTCAACTTTGGCTGTTTTTCAACAAATACTTTATGGATGCAATGATTTTTGTGCGAGATCGTGCGTACTTGCTTGCTTTCCGCACAAAACCAATACGCGGTAAGTGTGAAATACCACATTCAGTATTCCCAACGTAACACACATAACAATTTCCCTCTTCTTACCGCTTAAGCGCCATATTCATTTTACTGCTTTAGGCTTTTAACATATTATTTTTAGAGACGTTTAACATACTAATAATTATAAATTGGAAACTTACCACTGCAATTTCACCTAAATTGCAATGTTAGTTATTGTTTTTAAATATTTGCAAAAATTAAGTAAAGTCTACTACTCCACGAAATTATTGCATTCCTGATACAAGTAACATTAAGGAAGCCGTGAAAAAATCAACAAGATTCCAGATGCCGATGTTATTACTGCAATATGTTATATAAATAATATTGTTAAAATATTAAAATGAAAAATAAATCATTACATAACCTTACCGTTTGTTTTAAGTTCGCATTTATAGACTGGGGGAAAAAAAGACAGACGTATATCACGGCCTGCTGGAATATAGTAAACACAGAAAACATTTTATAGCAACAATGTTGAAGATAGATATATTTGTTTTTAAAAGTTGCCGTCATTGAACAGAAACCAAGATGGAGATTTCATTGCAACTAATTAGAAATTCCTCTTTCAGGTATGTAACAAACGATCTTCGCACAAAATAATGTACGATACACGAGCGGTATGTTTGTTTTCATGTTCTCGGAAATTAAAAAAGCTCAACTACGTTTCGCTTTTTCAATCTTTTCCTCGAACATGGAAACGTCAACATACCGCTCTTGTAACGCATATTACTATAACAAATATGTGACTATAATGATTATCTCATGTAGCGCCCCCTAAGAGCTGTAATAAACGTAAGAGTGTTTGTGCGAGATCGTGCGTATTTGCTTGGTTTCCGCACAAAACCAATCCGCGGTAAGTGTGAAATACCACATTCAGTATTCCCAACGTAACACACATAACAATTTCCCTATTCTTACCGCTTAAGCGTCATATTCATTTTACTGCTTTAGGCTTTTAACATATTATTTTTAAAGACGTTCAATATAGTAATAATTATAAATTGGAAACTTACCACTGCAATTTCACCTAAATTGCACTGTTAATTATTGTTTTTAAATATTTTGCATGACAAAAGCAACATTGGTACTAGGATTCACAAAACTGCAACCACAGTCTCCAGTGCATCGACTTCCTGCCAGACGGAGGATTTATCAAATGCTGCCATCTATAGTACTAATGCTTCAACTTCGACGGAAACTGGAAAATCAATATTCATGCAAAAAAGTTTCACAATAGAAAAAAACTGGTGGTGGTGCTCCAGTGACTCTGAATAACTGCACAAATGTGGCAATTAATTTTAATGTGCAGAAATATATAATTTTGTTATAATTTCAATGTGCAGAAATAAATAATTTTCTTAAAGTATTAAAATGAAAAATAAATCATTACATAACCTTACCGTTTGTTTTAAGTTCGCATTTATAGACTGGGGGAAAAAAAAGACAGACGTATATCACGGCCTGCTGGAGTATAGTAAACACAGAAAACATTTTATAGGAACAATGTTGAAGATAGATATATTTGTTTTCCAAAGTTGCCGTCATTGAACAGAAACCAAGATGGAGATTTCATTGCAATTAATTAGAAATTCCTCTTTCAGGTATGTAATAAACGATATTCGCACAAAATAATGTACGATACACGAGTGGTATGTTTGTTTTCATGTTCTCGGAAAATAAAAAAGCTCAACTACGTTTCGCTTTTTCAATCTTTTCCTCGAACATGAAAACGTCAACATGCCGCTCTTGTAACGTATATTACTATTTAACGTCCTTATAAAATGTGGAAAATTATTGAATTTATGATATACTTAACATAATACTATAAGTGTAACGGTTTACGGAGAGCTGTTCATTATAAGTACCTTAGAAAACCAGAAATTACCTTTACAAACCTTTATAAGACTAAATGGCACTTTTAAATATCCCAATTTGAGATTCTAAAAATCCCGGGCTGCTTCTTTATTGATAAATTATCTTAAGTGATCTTTCACAGCTAACTGTAGCATGAAAACATTTGAGGCGCTTGCTCTTTCATCAAACCGGCGTCCAGCGCTTCTCTTCTGCTCTCTCGTGATCCTTTTTCTCACATTCTCTCTCTAACTCAGAAAGAAGCAAAGTGTGATATCGATCAGAGCGTAGCTACCACTTAGATTGCCCATGAAACATGATTGTTCTAGCCATCAATATGAATCGCTTACCACGAACCTTTGAAGTGAGACTGAGCGATGTTCCTTGTTAGAATGTGAGTTGAGTCTCTGAGAGCTTGCGATTCTTAGAAGACTGAAATTTCTGCAAAACCTTGTAAATTTCTGTGGTTACAAGGCAAGAGGCGAAAATGGCATTTTGCGATATGTTGTGCATTTTGATGGTGTCTTTACTGTGGCAAAAGATGCCGTGCATATCACTATTGTTTTTCTCTCTAACTCGTTGTTATGAAACATGATTACATGATTTTATATACAGGGACATCATTTTATTTTTACTAACATTTTTAATATTAACCTGGCTATACCTTTGGATCAACACCGTTTGCTACTCCCTACCACGACCGGAGTTCGATGATACTGGCGTAATATACAAACAAATCACTTTGCTAGGTATAGGAGGGAAGAAAAGTAGTTCATCCATTTACGTAAACTAAGAAATATCACGCTTTTGAGTTTGATAATTTTCATTAGGTTTTTGTTTAATCAAAATACAGTACAGTATTAACAATGAGTGTTTTTACTCACGAACTGAGCTGTCCATGTGGACGTATTCATTATGCAGTGTATATTATACTGTCTACAGAACATTAGCGTACAATATAGAGAATGATGTTAAATAAAAAAATAATCGTAATATGGATATTTAAACACATTTTTAAAAATGGTGGCCGTTCAGTTCTAATGTGCATATTATCGCACTATAGACTATTGTACGTAATTCCAATTACCAGGTTCGTAACTCATGTTGAAATAATTCTGTACCTACTCTATAAAAGAGTACCTTATGTACTGTAAATTCAATCTTCACTTCTGCCCGATCCGAAAAGATATAAAATTATTCAGACATGCTATCTACTGTCCGTCCAAGTGGTTTTATCGCAGGGTTGTAGAAAGGGGGGAAATCAGGGACAGTTAACTACTTAACGAGGTCCTTTTATTTAAGTTATTTTAACCAGTTGTATAATATTACTTAGACGTCTAATTCCTAACAGAAATTAATGTTTTCAGAAAAGAGCTAAGACAGCCCAGCCACAAAGGGACGGGCAGAAGTGGGTGGGAGAAACCGGGATCCGACATAAGCAAACGGACGACAGTACCTGTGCGAGAATATGATTCAATATTGAAAGCGAACATATTTCTGGAACGTACTATACTCACTAACTCAGTACTATTTGTGTTTACTATGACCGTAAGGCGACTTTGACTGTATACGCTTGGTTCTGTGTGAAGAACGGTTGGAAGTTTACTAGTAGAGGCGGTGGGCGTGAAGTACATTCAAAAACTCAGGTACAATAAAAATTGAAGTAAAAATAAAATGATGTCCCTGTAGTAGCTCAAACTTTAAATGCTCACTCCTGGAAAAGCAGCAGGAAATGGCATACCATATTTTGCCTTGGAGCCACAACATTCAACTCAGCGGTATACTATACACATGAATGGAATGAAATTTAACTGAGGAGGGCCCAGCACTGCGACCTATTGAGATCTATTGCGCTAACCCTCGATATGGAATGAGTTGCGTCCCACAAACCCCTATGCGGACCGCCCTAACAACATGACTCCCTTAACGACCGGTCCCTACAGCCAACAGAAATCTGTATACCATTCCTGCCTCGGCAACTTCCCCCAAGGCCCCCTATCGGTCCGAAGCGAAACTCCTCCCCCGAGTAAGTCCGCCTCGGGTGCCATTGCAGAAGCCATCCAACGTCGCTGAACTACATTCCACGGAGGCCGATCGAGAGAGTCAGCAGCTTCGGGAGGCCGCCGGTAGAGTGATCTGAAAAACCAGAAACGGAATGATGAGGAAAGGATGATGGAGGAGGAAAGGAAGTGGCGAAGATGAGTGGGGTTTCAATCGCATGATAAAGTTACCTGATATTCATAGGAGTGAAGGAAAAACCCCGAAAAAACCACACCCAGGCAACTCGTCCTGTCCGAGAATCGAACTCGGGACCGCTGGGTTCGGAGTTAGACATACTATACGCATACATACTCTTGTCTGGAAAACAAAGTCATCAATGACGCCACACTACCCCGCTCACCCGCACTTTTTCATCGTCCAAATGTACCTGACTGAGATAACCTTCTCATTCTACAGGCCTTGGTATTTTCAGTAATCGGAAGTTAATTTTTCTGCGAGACATTGAATAGCCTAGCAGAAACAAGTGGAGAATGAACCTGAGACAGATTTAGAAGGCATCATTCCGTTATATGAAAGCGACTGTTAATGCAATAAAATTAATGTTGACTTAATATATAATTGTTAGTTATAACGACCTTAATCTTACAGTGACCTTAGTTTTATTTGCTTGTGTGCCATTTTAATGATGCAGCATTCGTATCTTGCCACGTGGCACTTGAAAGTGATGGTAGTGCCTAGTATTCTGCAGCCGTCGATTGCGGATGAATACAATTTGTTTTGGTGACATTAAGGTTAAGAGGTACAGTGAACAGACTTTGGAAAAAATGGGCATTTATAATAATTCGCTCCTGAAAGAGTAGAACTCGTGCTCAGCGACGTATTCCTGAATTTAAATTAAGAAGTATATAATACAATTTGTCTTATGTCTACTAAACAATAAGAATGTATAAATCTATATTTACAATTTTTCAATTTTTATAAAATCCATACATAACTTTTTAAATTTAATGCTAGAACTATTAAACTTTATAAGTTTTGGACATTTAAATATAAATTTGTTATATATTCTTGGGCGTATATTACTACTATGATTAAATACTATAGCAGTGTTGCATTTTGGTTCAAACAATCTTACAGAATTCATACCTTTTGTTTCATAACTATGAGAATACAATTCAAAATTATTTCAATTTTTATGTATGAATTTTAGTAATACAATGTAATAAATTTGTCTTTTGTTAAGAACATTAAAGTCTAAAAACAATTTTTGAGATGGGAAATCAATAGGTTTATGAAGACATATTTTAATTATTTTCTTCTGTAATAAATAAAGTGTATTAAAATTGGATTTATATTAGCTACCCCATCCTATAATTCCATACATAATTACCGATTGAAATAAAGTTAAATATATTGTGCGTAATAAACTTATTGACAAGTAATTCCTCAATAAAACAAAATAATATACTATTTTACGTAATTTATTACAAAGGTAATTAATGTGCTGGTTCCATTTTAAGTGATTATCGAAAATTATGTCTAAATACTTAACTTCAGAGGACTCCTTAATAATCGGACATTTACACTATATAAGACAACAATCAGAATTATGTAATATATAAAGAGAGAATATCATTGAAATGATAGCCGTCCAAATCTTGGATTTAAAACATCGGCATCCTAATCAATTCAAAATGTAAATTAATATGAAAAAAATACATAATGAAATTTTAAAAAAGAATATTCTGCAACAAGATTGGGTAGCTATCAAAACGGTAAACATGCAAATCTAGTCTTTCAGGTAAAGCTTCCTGTAAAGCAGATTTGAACAATTTCGATGGAAAAATTGTTCCGGGGCCGGGTATCGATCCCGGGACCTCTGGTTGAACGTACCAGCGCTCTGCCAACTGAGCTACCCGGGAACTCCACCCGACACCGTCTCAAAGGGAAAAGTTGAGACGGTGTCGGGTGGGGTTCCCGGGTAGCTCAGTTGGCAGAGCGCTGGTACGTTCAACCAGAGGTCCCGGGATCGATACCCGGCCCCGGAACAATTTTTCCCTCGAAATTGTTCAAAACGATAAACGTTCATTGAAAATAAATAATATACATTGAATATTATAAAGATGAATAGAGATGGTGATTGATGATGTCCAATGAAGATTTTAAAATGGTTGATGCAATTGTCTGAAGAGTCTTATCAGGAATCTTTAATTTTCTGAGGATCTCCAATGTAAATTTGGGAATTGTTCCTCGCGCACCAAACATAAGTCCAATGACATTCCAATCTTGAATATTATATTTATGACTGAGATCATCACAGCATGGAAGGTAAATAGCGCGTTTCTCTTCATGTACCTGCTTTGGTTCATCTTCATTAATTTCAAACCTTACTGTTGGATCAAGAATGAGACCAGTTTTTTTTTTATCTCGGTCAATTATTATGATTTCAGCACGCCGTGTAGATCCTTCCGTAGAAAGACATTGAACTTCCTCATATACTTCGTATTCACCTTGTTCCCTTAATCTGTTAGCAATTATTGAGCGGACTGTGCTATGTCTGTCAATTTGCAGTAATTCGGCCTGAGGGCAGAAACCTAGTACGTGGGGTAACGTTTCATGCTCATTGCATCTCCTGCAATGGGTATTGCTAAGGCTTCTACCGGGGAGAGATCTAACTGCGATGACATTGGTGCTCATTTTAATGGCCTCGGTCCATTGGCCACAAGATAGACCTTTCTTATTGCTAATCCAGGTGTTACCTTTTTTCCAGTGAGAGTAGAATGTAATTCCTTTACCTTTCCCAGGTAATGCGCTCCACTGATTATAAGAAGTGACACGAAGTTGTTTACGGATGTTACGTGGATTAATGGTTCCAATATCGTTGACATTAATTGGTAAGTGGCGAAGGCTGTCAGTAATTTCAGCTTGAAGGTTCCTAGTTCGATTAATACTGTATAAGGGTTGTCTTCTTCAACTAATAATCTGCAAACATTAAGATGTTGAAGAAAAGCTTCCCACTGTGCTTTAAAAATTCCAAGTCCTCTGAAATTTCGAGGTGCATATAGCATTGCATCCGGTACATCTGTCAGTAATTAATACTTAATATGGATGTAGGAGGTTTGTTACTTACATTTTTCAGATAATGAGAATGAATAATTGAATCAGGAATTTGCAAAAGGGACCAAGTCCGAAACACAAAGCTTTTCGTATGGATCTGGATGTATAACAATCCAAACATGTTGATACACAATTTAAATGTGTACAGTTTATATAACTTGGTTCCTTTTAATGCTGAAATGGAAGAAGAGTGTATGGAGAGCCAGAAACGGGTATAAACTCAATTTGCAAAAAAATATGGACTTGGTCCCTTTTGCAAATTCCTGATTCAATTATGGATTTATTTTCGTTGATAGATAATTTATGTCAAACCATTTTTTTTTATTAATTTAAGTCCATTATTTGAATTATTATGTGTATCATACTAGGTTTTTCCACCAAAAAGTAAAACTGTGTCATCTGCATAAAAATAAAGAACACCACTGTATTGTTGTAAGTCAATTTTTATTAAGTTATTAATATTTATATTAAAAATAAAATAGGGCCTATAACAATATGAATAACAATAGCAACAGTAGCATCAACAACAACAAAAACAATAATAGGGTAGAGTAGCATAAATCGCACCGCTTCTTCTTTCAATGCTAGTTTAAAATAAGTTACTGTAGTAGTGTAGCATCTAGTGGTATTGTTACAATCTACCATATGAACTTCCACCATGTCACTTGATTTCTGCCACTTCTTTGTGTCAGCAGCGTGGTGATAGAGTATTTAATATAATCGCTCAGGTGGATGTATATTTAGCTAACATTTTGTAACTTAATAACGGATTTGTATGCAAAGGAATCCATAATCTTAAGATGTTATTGGTTTAAAGAAATATTAAAGAACATTTAACTTAGTACGATTTTCGAATATGTGGTGATTATAGGCTAGAATGAAGGCAATAATAACTTATGACGTAGTTTCTTAATTCGCACCACTTTGTAGGTGCCTAATTCGCAGCGGTGCGATATGAGCAACTGTAGCAATTCTAGCCATACAAAAGAAGGTCCCAAAAATTTTAACTGAACGAGGAATGCATCAGGTGAGTGCAATATCAAGTGGAGAAAAGGGCGTTAATACAACAAGTGTGTGTTGTACAAGCGCACCAGGTATTTTGTGCCACCTATGAAAATTTTTAAACGTCAAACAGTGCATCCTAAATTATCAGCTGGTGTTCTTCCAGGATCGTTATTTGTTTACTCTGATTCAGGTTACATCAACAGTGAACTATTTGTCGAATACCTCAAACATTTTATTTGCCACTCAAACCTGCTATAGAAAAAAGTGCTGCTTCTGTATGTCCACCTATACGAACCATTCCAAAAGTTTGGAAGCTAGATTATCTCGGGAAAATGGTGTGCTCCTATTTCAGGTTCCTCGTCATAATACTCAGAGGCCCAGCCTTTAGATGTTTCTATCTTCAAACCATTTCAGACAGCTATATCATGAAGCAGTTCTTAGGCGGCTTCGAGATAATAGTGGAGAAAAGGCGACGCAGTTTACAGTTTGAACTGCCTGGTGAAGCACATGGCAAATGTGTAACAATAAAAAACGCATTCAGGAAGTTTAAATGTTAGGTAATTTATGCTCTATTTTTTCAATTTCATTTGAAGATGCGTTACTCTCTTTCATTAATTTCAATAAACTTGTAATTTGCATTTATTACATTATTCATATTAGATACTGTTCAATATGTTCAATATGAAAAGCTTTCCTTCATCCTGTTCCCTGCAGTTAAAGAGGTGCGATTCATGAAACCGCAGGTGCTATTTAGGAAACTAGTTGCCTAAATGGCACCATTGACAAGTGTTTCGAAAATGTCATTCTACTTAAAAAATATTAAATCAAATTCAAGGATTCTTTTTATATTGTTGTTTATTGTTAATAAAATAACACTGACAGAAATACAATCTTAGTTCTTCTCTGAAGGAGTAAAAAAACTCGTGCTCAGGGAGATATCTAAACAGAAAGATAAACACAAAAATAATTTTTTGACACAAACTGGGTCAAGAAAAAAAAATACAGGAATAAATTAAATTTAAAAATACAATTTCAATTTTAACAATTTAAGTCATACAAATACGTATACATATTGAATCAATATATATTCTTTAAAAATTAAATTCCTAACGCTATTTTTGAAATTCCTGATACTAACATTTTCCAAATTTGGGTATTTATCAATTATTTTATTGTATAACCTTGGACCAAAGTAGGTACCATGGCTCAGAGCTGTGCTTGTGAAACACTTTGGTTCCTCTAGTCGTATAAAATCGGATCTTTAGGTAAATGTTCTGGGAATGTATTTCTGTAAAGGGATACAGAAAATAAAAATTATATTGTTCAATAAAAATTATAAATGCTAAAGTGGTGCGATATACGCAACCTTACCCTAATATGGACAAGTTTATGGCTTCCAAATTACTTGACGTTATTAAAGGCACTAGATTGTTATCGTCACAAGCACAGTGTATGAACGTATTAACATGTGTAACTACTGTCACAATAATATAACTCCTCATATTGAGGTATATAATATTTTCCGTAGATGTGTTGAATATTCAGAACGAATGTGTTTGCGTGTCTGCTGCATTACATGCACGAGGGTTCATATCATAACTAGAAGCAATAGATCTGCGTAATTGTGGGTGCCAGCTGGTCTAATCCAACAAGATATAACCTTCGCGTCACCTTCTTTGGTTGTCCATTTCCATTTGTTTGACCGAGGTTCGTGGGTTACACTATGCCATCTGTCTCTCTCCTGGAGGGTCGGCGGATCGATTTCCGGGGCCGGACAACCACACGGGGATTTGCCATGATTCCCTACAGACAGGGAAAATTCTGCTACGTCACTTCCGAATAGCCCGCGGCCTTTCTTTTATTGATTTAAGCGTACATTATCGAAATTCAGCCTTATGGACCTAAAGAGGAATGTTATTTTAAACTTTTATAACATGAAAGTAAGTTATAATCTAACGTGACTGTCAAGCCTGTGGAATCCATTGGAGAATGACATATTTATTCCTTTGTTTAAGGAGCTGTAAAGTAGTCTGACAGCTCAGGATCTCCATAGTTCTGGGAAGAAAGGTATTACAGATAGACTGAATAGCCGCTTTTGAATCTATTAGTACTAGTGGCTTGTGCAGCAAATGCTGCGAACTAAGTTCATTAGACGTTCAAATAAACATTTTTCAGATTTATTTTCAATGAAGAATACCAGACATTTTGAAAGTTATTTGCTTCCATAACAATGAAAGATATTCTCTCTCGAGCCAGTACTGAAGAGAACCACGCATATAAATATCTACACCACACCGCCATTAAATATATGAAATAGACCCAACCCCACTTGATTAATAATTATAAAAATATTTGATTTTTAATAATATTATTATCTTACGTAAGTTTTATAGCTTTCAATAACATATACTATATATACTACTGTATATAGCCGCCACTCAGTAAAATATACAAATCAAAATCGAATTTAAGTTATTCTCTACATCTACTTATATAACCCCAAAACGTTTTACTTTCATATCATCAATATAGGATTAATATGTATAATTAATGAAAAATAGTCGCATCATGGCATTAACTACAATAATACTTCATTTCTAATGGTAATAATGTCATCAAACCGCCTCAAGTTTTGTAGTTTTTAATATCCAATACACAGCTGTACCCAGAAAATTACACACCACAGAATCGAACCTGTAAATTATTTTTAGTAAGTCAAGTTTTTAATAACCAATTTAATTTGAGCTCTAAATATGTCAGCATTCTTGCAGATTATGGCCTTCGTGTAATATTGTTTATTGTTTTATTCTGAAATGCAACACGGCCGACTTGATGCTCGCTTCGCTTCTCCTTTACAAAAAAGCGAAGGGAATATCAAGTCGGCCGTGAATGATATTAGCTAGTTCTCAAAACTGACGACAGATGGATTTTGGAAAATAGGAAAATTATGTTTAAAAATTGACATTTCGCTGAAAACTACTATTTTTCCGAAAAACTTTGAGTTCCAAGCTTCAAAATGAGGGGTCATTTATTAAGATCCGTCCAGCCGTTTTCCGTAATTTCCATTACCAGTTCAAATTATATATATAGATAACGGCGTTAGTAAATTTGTCTAAGTGTAAGTAAAGCTGACTTAATGAAACACGAATGGCGTCAATCTCCCATCGAAAGCCGAGAGATTCTGCCCAACTGATATATAAAAGGAAGAGAGGTTGCTATGTACTCCGGTCCCTATGTTTATATGCCTTTCCCTTTTTGAACCATCAGTGAAAATTCTTAACCATTTATCTTCAGAATATTGAGTGTTAATGGTTTCTAGAGCTAGTTGTTTAAGGCATTGTTTGTCAAGGTTGTTTTTGGTGATGAGTAGGGCCGTGACATCGGTATATTTGTATTAGTCTGAGATGAACATACGACGCCCCGGACAGAATGTAGTCGACGTGTTTCAAGTACAGACAGCGGAAGCGAATTTGACACACTCTTAAGCAAACACGTTCTGTGATTTGAATACGATTATTGCGTGTTATAAAATCAAGGCAATACAATCATTATCAGATTTCGAGACTTGGGACCCGATACAATAAGTTTACTGTGCATGTACTATAGGTTGTTGACTCGCTGCAAGTAGCGAAACGTACAGATGTCTTGTGGTAACAATGTTGCTATTTAGAATAGAGTAGGCTACGGTAGGATGGGGAAACTATATATTCTGAAAGTAAATAGACATTACACAATGAAAATGTCAAATGAATGTGAAAAAGCATTTATTCTCCCGTTTTTATAAGCGTTTGTTCTTAATTATACACAGTGTTAATGGTGGAAATAAACATGTAGCAATTTTAATTTCTTCATTTATCCTATTGGTCGTCTTTAGGAAGTGCAATTATAGTACCGAATTGCAATATACTACAAGATATATTCTCAGTGTCTCAAAAGTAAATCTTTTTCGGTTATCTGCCAAACAGTTTGTACTGTGAAAAGCTGGGCTCTACGTCGCATGACGCGATAGGAGCAAAACGGAAAAACCTAACTTCATTGCAGTCTCTAAGAGACAGTCTCGGGTGCATCTATGTGCACTAATTTGTTGTTTATGTTACACAATGTTCCATATCCGTTATTTTTACATAAAATTGATTTCCACTTCTGTTTTAAACGTTCAGTAGCCGGTGTATTTGGTGTATAATTCTCTGTGTCATTTCCCCAACTAATTTGAAGGCTTCCGGCATCTCTTGCTCTGACTTTCCTAACCGTGTAATAGTTTCAGACACAGTTTGAAAATTGGTTTGTATGAAAACCAAATTATTTGTCAGAACCTTCAAATCCAGAGCGTTTTCCTTTGCGTATTTGTTGGCATTCATTTTACAGTACCCCCACCTACTGTACGCTTTACCACTATACTCAGTACACCGTTATGCGGGTTTCCTACTGAACTGCTCTATCGGGTCCGAAGTCTCGAAGCCTAATCATTATACAGCGTGAGTATAAATGACTTCCCTGATTATGAAAATTATTTGTGGACAAACGATTGAATGTAAAAAGTTGTTAAACATACGAGTGTATGGAGAAACTATCCAAGTTTTTAAACATACCTTATAGGTGCTCGATATGGGCTTCCCTTGTGACCCTGCAGACATCAAGCCGATAGTTCAATTCGTCCCACACACGGCTAAGTGTATCCATATCGATTGCAAGGATGGCGTTGACGATGCGGGCGGTAGCTCTGCAGATTTTCCGATAATGGAGGTACAAAAACAGAGGCTTTAACGTACCCCCACAGGTAGAAGTCACACAATGTTAAGTCAGGGGAACGTGGAGACCAGAACAAGAGCTGCATGTCGTCTCTCTTCGCGCGACCAATCCATCTGTTTGGCAATCGGTCGTTCAGGAATGTCCGGACTTCGTTGTGGAAGTGAGGTGGAGCGCCATTTTTTTGATATATGAAATCAGCACTATCACTCTCCAGCTGTGGCATCAGTCTCTCTTCTAACATGTCCTGACACTGTGGTTTGAGAAAAAAGAAAGGATCGAACACCTTGGACTTGGAAAGTGTAACAACAAAGACGACATGCATCTCTTGTCCTGGACTCCACGTTCCCTGACTTAACATCGTGTGACTTCTACTTGTGGGGGTATGTTAAAGACTCTGTTTTTGTACCTCCATTACCGGAAAATCTGCCCGCATCATCAACGCCATCGTTGCAATCGATATGGATACACTTAGCCGTGTGTGGGACGAATTGGACTACCGGCTTGATGTCTGCAGGGTCACAAGGGGAGCACACATCGAGCACCTATAAGGTATGTTTAAAAACTTGGAGAGTTTCTCCATACACTCGTATGTTTAACAACTTTTTACATTCAGTCGTTTGTCCACAAATAATTTTCGTAATCAGGGAAGTCATTTATACTCACGCTGTATATAAGGGTTAATATCGGAAAGATTTAAAATACTGGTGAGGTTGGGAATAATTGTTGGAAATCATACTTAAATTGCTACAAAGTGGTAAAGCATAAGTCTGAAAAGATGTTTTTCTTTATATTTAGAGTTTTGCATTACAGTTTTAGAATGCTGAAAACGTATATGGCGTACAATTTTGCTTTCCCTATATTTAACTGTTACATTAATTTATTCATCACATCTATTCTGTATCTTACTTTCCTTGCATGTTGTTTGCTTAGTTTCGGTTCCTTCTGCAATAAACAACAACATTCATTTTCAAAGTTTCAAATGGAAATGACCGCCGAGTGTCGGATAGTATAACCTTGTATGCGGAAAAACTGCGTTCAACATCGGCTGAAACCAAGGACACATATGTAAGATATTGCACATCGGTCGGATAGTATAACCTTATATGCGGAAAAACTGCGTTCAACATCGGCTGAAACCAAGGACACATATGTAAAATATTTCACATCGGTCGAATAGTATAACCTTGTATGCGGAAAAACTGCGTTCAACATCGGCTGAAACCAAGGACACATAAGTAAAATATTTCACATCGGTCGAATAGTATAACCTTGTATGCGGAAAAACTGCGTTCAACATCGGCTGAAACCAAGGACACATATGTAAAATATTTCACATCGGTCGAATAGTATAACCTTGTATGCGGAAAAAACTGCGTTCAACATCGGCTGAAACCAAGGACACATATGTAAAATATTTCACATCGGTCGGATAGTATAACCTTGTATGCGGAAAAACTGCGTTCAACATCGGCTGAAACCAAGGACGCATATGTAAAATATTTCACATCGGTCGGATAGTATAACCTTGTATGCGGAAAAACTGCGTTCAACATCGGCTGAAACCAAGGACGCATATGTAAAATATTTCACATCGGTCGGATAGTATAACCTTGTATGCGGAAAAACTGCGTTCAACATCGGCTGAAACCAAGGACACATATGTAAAATATTTCACATCGGTCGGATAGTACAACCTTGTATGCGAAAAAACTGCGTTCAACATCGGCTGAAACCAAGGACGCATATGTAAAATATTTCACGTCGGTCGGATAGTATAACCTTGCATGCGGAAAAACTGCGTTCAACATCGGCTGAAACCAAGGACGCATATGTAAAATATTTCACATCGGTCGGATAGTATAACCTTGTATGCGGAAAAACTGCGTTCAACATCGGCTGAAACCAAGGACACATATGTAAAATATTTCACATCGGTCGGATAGTATAACCTTGTATGCGGAAAAACTGCGTTCAACATCGGCTGAAACCAAGGACACATATGTAAAATATTTCACATCGGTCGGATAGTATAACCTTGTATGCGGAAAAACTACGTTCAACATCGGCTGAAACCAAGGACACATATGTAAAATATTTCACATCGGTCGGATAGTATAACCTTGTATGCGGAAAAACTACGTTCAACATCGGCTGAAACCAAGGACACATATGTAAAATATTTCACATCGGTCGGATAGTATAACCTTGTATGCGGAAAAACTACGTTCAACATCGGCTGAAACCAAGGACACATAGGCCTATGTAAAATATTTCACATCGGTCGGATAGTATAACCTTGTATGCGGAAAAACTGCGTTCAACGTCGGCTGAAACCAAGGACACATATGTAAAATATTTCACATCATCAATTTCATTTCTACATCAAGTTTATAACATTCGCACTTGTCATCTGATAAAATTTTTGCAATTTTGCATAATGAATTGAAACCACCGTTTTTTTGTATTACTGTGTGATGTAGAAATGAAATTGATAATGTGAAATATTTTACATATGCGTCCTTAGTTTCAGCCGATGATGAACGCAGTTTTTCCACATACAAGATTATACGAGTACCATCCGACACTCGGCGGTCATTTTCATTTGAAACTTTGAAAATGAATGTTGTTGTTTATTGCAGCAGGAACGGAAACTAAGCGAACAACATGCAAGAAAAGTGAGGTATGAAATTGATGTGATAAATAAATTAATGTAACAGTTAAATATAGAGAAAGCAAAATTGTACGCCATATATGTACGTTTTCGGCTTTCTAAAACTGTAATGCAAATCTCTAAAATTAAAATAAAAACTCTTTTCAGACTTATGTTTTACCACATTTGTGATAATTTAAGTATTATTTCCAACAATTATTCTCAACCTCACCAGCATTTTAGACCTTCCCGATATTAACCTTATTATACAATGATTGTATTGTCTTGATTTTATAATACGCAATAATCGTATACAACACAAGGAACGTGTTTGCTTAGGCGTGTGTCAAATTCGCTTCTGCTACCTGTACTTGAAATACGTCGACTACATTCTGTCCGGGGCGTCGTATGTTCACATCAGACTATTACAAATAGGTATACCGATGTCACGGCCCTAGTGATGAGATATGCAAGTTGTGTGGATGCTGAGATGCTGAGATGATGTCAGTAGATTTTGTAGTTGCAATAAAGGTTGAGATAGACCTATCTCCACGTGGCAAAAAAAAAAATGATTAGACCATTGTTCTCAAAAATCTCCTGTGATGAGGTACGTGCTTATTTTCATTGTAATTGTAATTGTGAGAATCATTACAAAGTTAGTTGTTTCAGTTGCGTAGATATTTTATCCGACCGCTCGGGAGCAAGAGCTCTGTCCGCCGCAGCCATATCCGTCGCGCGACCGGCCAACTCGTACGTGAAAAGCACTGTTTATAGCACCGCGAGATGATAATGATGACAAATGAATAGTGGAACGTCGGTAGAAAAAAATAGCTACAACTACTTTCTTTGTACACCACAAATTTCATTTGCATTCGTCGGGATTCGAATCTGGTTTATCAGCACGGAAATCCGACGCTCTAGCATTTCCGCCAATAGTGCACTACAAATAATAATTGTACGTATTTTATACATGGTACATTCATAAAGAATGTATGGGCTATTCCATATGAAATCGATCAGTAAAAAACCTCGCTTTTTTATAGTCTAATTTTTTCTCTACTTATACAAGATGCTGAGGGGAGTGCATTTTCAAAAATATACTATCGAAAGTCAAACGGTTTTCGTATTATTGAGCGACAAATTTAGCGTATTTTATGAAAACAATCCTCTTTCAGCGCTTAGAACTCTGGAACCATTTACTGCAGAACATTGAACGAGAGCTTATTTTGAAGCTGATATTAGGTAGGTTATGTTAAGAAGTAATCCTTATTTTTATTGTACACAGAGAGACAGATAATCTGATTTTAATTGCTTTTAGGCTTTTTGGCCATTTGTAAAAATGTAAAAAAAATATTGAGAAAAAACCTTGCATTATTAAGAGGGATTCGGCATTGTTTGCTTAGTGGCTCGGCAATAAGTTTCGAGGGTATGAAATAGATTATTTTCACACGTCTAGACTTGAAGGCGCAATAGGCTACTGCACGCACTGGCCGAGAGCTGAAGATAAGCGAGCGTTGGGCGTCATTTTACTCCTGTGTTTATGAAAACCTGTGATAAAGCTAGCACAGCCATGACTGCTAGACGACACATCACGTTTTTATGTCTATTGGCCTTGCTTCCCTCAGCTAGTTCCCGTCTCACTGTCAGCTGGTTAGTTCACGCGCGTACTATTTATTTTCTTTATTTTATATTTTCAGTACTTTATTATCAACGGTGCATCAGTAAGAAATATGTGTTTATTTGTACTTTCAATGCGGAATCTAACCATATATTTGAAAAATATTTTTTCGTGGGCAAAGGCGTCTTAATGAAGAAAAATCTAAATTTCTCCATTTCCATAAAAAGTAAGAAAAACTGTTTACATGTCAATATAAACTTTAACTTCTCAGTATCAAAATAAACCATAATTTTGATCATTGGGTGAAAGGGTTTCGGAGCCACAACAGTTTAAAGTTGCTAATTTTATGAAAATACGATAAATTTAAATATTATTAATTTAAACACTATTAAGTTCTGATACCTCAAACTTTGCACAAAGCATTATATCGCAGTTGTCTACGGACAGAAAAAGTTTCATTGTATTTAAAAATTGTAAGGTCAATTTTCTCTATATTTCGGTCGATTTGAGATGGAATAGCTCGTATGTAGTCAGTATTAGAAATTATGTGCCTTCCTCGAAAACACTTGCTATCGAAAATGAGTTCATCAGGCGTTATAATGGCAGGGCGATTTGAAGAAAGAGCCCGTCGTATTATGACTACATTGGGAGAGACTGTGTATATTTTTCTACCATTGTATGAGAATACTAGCGTTTTCATTACTGTCCAGTTCGCTATTTTCATCAGAGATATTCACAAAACTTTAATGAAATGGGCACACTCTGCAACTGCAAAGCGCAGTGACATTATGAATGCGTACATTCAACATCGGAACGATTAAACTTAAAGCTGCACAGCTTTTCTGGTATTTGTACCAATGTACATAACAATTTTGGCCCTGATAGAGCCAGGTCCCATCCTCACACTGGTTCATGATACGTTCCAGGGCCCGAAGCCCCAAGCCCTTCCTATATCAGCTTTGGAAACAAAACATCACCTCATCGTATTTTAAACTATTGCAATAAGAGATGAAATGAAGGGGAGCTGGAGAATGTTGTTGGAATGATAGAGAAGAATGGGAATAGTCCGAGAAAAACTCTCGAAACATCTGTTTTGTCCATTACAATTTCCATCACGATATGAACGGGGTTCCAATGGAGTGATAACTTGCCATATAGTGAAACGGTTCAAGTACTTCGAGGTAAAAAAAAAAAACACGCAGGCCGTATACTTAAAAATAAGATAGTGGATGTCATTAAAAATTCAGAGGCCTGCAAAATTAAGGGTCATGAAAACTTTTCTAAAAATAAATGCTACATTTATAGTTTCTTGGAGTGCTAAATACAAAATTGAGTTCAGATTTTCTCTATTAGGTACCATTTTTTTCGCAACATACATTGGCACTTTTAGCAATATCAATGTAGCAGTATTGAATTTAAGGTATATGTACACCTTTACATACAACAAATTTTGTTTTGCATAATTTTGCTCTGTAAAATTTTTGTACAATTGAGAATGGTACCAGAAAGAGAATGAAGTGAACAAATCCCATTAAATTATGTCTAAATTGTTTATAAAAATTATTTTGTTTTTAATTTTTACATACAACTTGAAACATGATAGCTCATGCAGTTTTTAAGATAGAGCCACATTTTTTCACTGTTTTATACCCATAGCTAAAACTATTCTTTAGTGCCTGACATAGAGCTATTTTTTATTTTCATTTACATTAATTAAATATTACCACATGTGTAACTTATACTAATATTTTATGTTGCATATATCATGTAAAAAATCCATAGATAATTATTAACTATATTAATGTTATTTTACTCTTTGTCAGGCACTAGAGGACATTTCAAACTTCAAAATGACACCAATATCTTCTTGGTATCACCATATTTGACTGAGATATCATGTTTAAAAGAATTACATATTCTAAAATTACTATTTACAGGAAATGAACCACAAACATTCAGAGTCTAGAAGACTCCATCATATGTCACCTTCATGTCGGTCCTGTTTCAGCTTCTTTCTGCCTCTCAAATACCTCCTCCTTGTTTAACTTCAGGTGTTGAATGTTTTTGTCCTTATTTTCCATTGATGCAACAAATCCTGCGATGGTGCGTGTCCCAGTGTTTATGCTCATCCTCCTCAGAATTTTAATTTCTCCTTTTGGACTCTTATCAAAATGATGTACAACATCACTGACACACAAATATACAGTTTTATGACTAACAGTAAAAGATTATAAATTACTTCATTATGTAAAAACGTGTTTTCAATCTAATGATCATGCCCTGATATCTATGCATCTATTTTGGGACTAGAAAGAAGTTTATTTCACAAGCAATGCTGGACGAGGGGATTGACTGCTACGAGGATCACTCCAAAAGTAATCCATAATATTTATTTAATAATTACATTTTTAGCCTACAGCTTTGCTATTTTCATAATGTAGATACATCCTTCAGGAACAATAAGTCACTTTTCCACATAATCCCCGCACCTTTCAACTGCCTTACGCCACCTTGGAATGAGGGCCTGTATACCTGCACGATAAAAGTCTGAACCAACACGTCTGAGCTTCTCTCTGGCGCCACTCACGGGACCGACTTAAATTAAATTTGAATACAAGGGGGAAGGATGTATCTATGACCTCCATAAATTGCAAAGGTTTAGAATAAAAAATAAATTTTAAAAAGTGTTGTGCATTACTTTTGGAGTGATTTTCGTATAAGTGACCGTGGCTGATGACGCAGAATTTTGGAAAATGGGACTTATCTGAAAAACCATAAGGCATAAATCGAAAATTCTTATATGAAATAAAAGGGGAGAAATTTCTCTATTAATATAGTTATATTTTGAAAATTCTAATTTTTCATCATTTTTTTGCGTTTTGTGGGTGTACATATACTTTAATATGGAAAAGCGATGAAGTGAAACATGTCCTGTGGCAAATATTAAAGGTATATTTTACAAAATATTGTGACAGCGACGTGAGATTCGAACTCACGACCAGCGTCCCGCAAGAAAGCAGATAGCGCGGGGACGGCGCGCGGCGGAGAGAAGTAAGGGGAAAGGGCCTACGCGGCGAGAGAGTGGAGAGAGAGTGTGCGCGCATCTGGTGCTGGTAGAGAGGAGAGGGCTCTGGATTTTTCTGGAGTGCCATCTCTAGAGACGCGTGGAACTTTCGAGGCTACGTCGCTGTGGTTATAAATTACGGACGCGAAGGAACGACAGCAGTTTTCAGTTGATTAATCAGCCAGTCAGTGACTAAGCCAGAGCAAGCAAGCCAGTCTTGTTCGACTCGAGTGTGCGTCCGCAACTGTTGTCAGCATCCGAGGACCTGAGTTCGAGTGCAGTGGACCGCAGCTGGAGGGGCCTGAGTTCGAGTGCAGTGGACCGCAGTTGGAGGGACCTGAGTTCGAGTACAGTGAACTGTCTCTGAAGGTCTGTGGTTCGAGATACTTTGAACTCGAGTGACTGAGCTAGAAGAACTGTGAACTGAGAACTGATAGTTCTGATTTGTAAATAGTGCTTTGTAAATATTAGTTAAGATTAACAGTTCATTGTTGTTCGTACTAGTCCAAGTAAATTGTCATTGTCGTCGGTGGAGTGCTATAACGAATACTGTGTTGAGTGAAAATCCAATTGTTGACGAGAGCGTTTAAGGTGAATTGTAGAAAGGAATTATTGTTGGAAGAATAAAATCCTATTGTTGAGTTAAAATAAATTCACAATATATTAGATTGTCATAATTTATAACTCTCATTTCTTCAAATGCTTTATATCGCCTTTTTCATGGTGAAGTTGCGTTTATTGCTTTTCCTCTTGTGTGAGATTCAAGAGATGTCCTTTATGGCCAGTGTTATTGTTCCCAACGACTGCTTCTTGCTCTGCTGTCCCATTCACAGAGTAAATATGGAAACGTAGTATACCCAGCCTGCTGACCAAAGAGCATGCAAAATCCTCTCCGATCTCCACAGATAATCCAGTTTTGATCTTTATATTTTTGCTTTGTAAAAATCACTTCATGATTCTCACAAATTTCTTTAGGGTGTACCGAATGAACAACAGGTAACGAAGAATATTTGTTGCCATTGTGAAAAAACACTAATCACTGCCTTCAGACTCCTTTTGGTGAAATTGATAAAAGTCTCCATTCATCCACTTCATACTTGACATTAAACTTCAAACAGGGAATGTCACTGCAGCATACTAAGGCACTTTCTTGTGAAAAGTAGGGAGTAAATTCCTCTTCTCTACTCATGTGCCAATGAAAAAATGTTTCTGGTGTCAGAAAATTCATTTCTTTTAATCTGTAGCGTAAGAACTCAGCTTTTTCCGTGGTTAATCCTAAATATCTTATTAATTTATTGAGTTCAAACTGGTAAACTCTTCAGGACTTTCACTTTCTACGTCACGCAGCCCTCTAGATTATGTTTCTGACGCTTATCAACAAGTTTATTTTTATTTTATTGGGTTATTTTACGACGCTGTATCAACATCTGAGGCTATTTAGCGTCTGAATGAAATGAAGGTGATAATGCCGGTGAAATGAGTCCGGGGTCCAACACCGAAAGTTACCCAGCATTTGCTCATATTGGATTGAGGAAAAAACCTCAACCAGGTAACTTGCACCTTGTGTCCCGGCCAGACGAGCTGATCGTTACTCCACAGGTCTGGAACATCAACAAGTTTTTGTAAAATTTTACATTAGAACACTGGGTTATGGATGCGGCAAATTCGCCACTATATTAATACTAAAAAAAATCCATGGCGTTAAAGCCCTTTGAAGGGCCAAGACCGACCAACCGGCTGCTGGCCTCACGTCCACATGCCGAAACAGAGGTGGACGATCATCCAACCAGAATAGAGGTATCGTGTGGTTAGCACGATGATCCTCCCAGCCGTTATAGCTGGTTTGCGAAACTGGATTTTCGCTACCTATCGTAGCTCCCCAAGTGCATCACGATGCTGGGTGGGCATCGGTCCCATACACTGGCCGAAGTTTCGTGAGAAAATTTCTTCCCCCATGAGGATTCGAACCAGCGAGCATTCCATAACGCGAGTCCTAGGCAGGATGCCTTAGACCACTACGCCACGGCGCGGGACCTATATTAATACTATGAAACATAAATTATAGTTTTGTGTAAATATGGTGCGTGATGTGCCACTTTTATGTCATTTCTGGTTTGAGCACACAAAAATACTTAAAGGAGACTTTTTTAAGTTTTTTTTTCATCGCATTTCTGTGTAATCACAGTAAAATGGCTAAATGACGGACCAGAATTTTGCTCTTCATGTTTCAATTCAATTTAGTTTTTTTTTTTTCAATGTGCCACGAAGTATAAGAATCGAAGAGACAGCTAACAGGTACATGACTACCCCCATCATGAATCATTGAAGTCTTGCCCATGCAGCGGGTGAGGATGGATCGTCAATTTCATGCTACGGCCGCTTTGTTCCTCAGGGAAACGCCCCCAGTGCCCATTGATTAGTAGCCCAGCCCTCGGAGCCAAATTGACGGGCGGCGAAGAGGCGAATCAAATGCACCTGCCAGAGTTCAACTCTCAGCTGACCACATAGACTAGGTACGCTCATTCTCAGGTCAACATTTGTTCCCGCAGGTTTCACCAATGTTTAGTTCTTGTTACTGAAAAAACTTCTTTACACGACCGAAGATTTCAACAGAAGACTGAGGGCCGATTGTATAAACCATTTAATCTTAGATCAGAGGTAAAATTGAGGACCGTTTTTGCAAAACTTGCTAACTGAAAAAAAAAAACTCAATTTTACAGGAGAGACAAAAAACTGAATGAAGACAAATAGGTTATAGGTGCAACTATCACACTTTGACACACTATAATGAAGATAAATAATTCAATTTTACTAAGATAACTTCAACATCGTGTAGAGGCCTGCTTTACGCTAACGAATCCACCAACATCTCAATTTTGCAAATTTTGCAGTTTTGCAAAAACGGTCCTCAATTGATTCTCGTTCTAGCTGAACTTGGAATTTTGTGTTGTATGAAGTTTAATCTGAGATTAATTTGTCTTAAACTAAAGTCAACTTTGACTGAAGAAATTTCTCCGATGAAGTTATTTATTTTCTGTTTGAAATATACGAGTGGCAGACTGTGCAAAAAGAATAACCATTGTTATTAATATTAGTAGATATGGTAGGTACATTTATATATATTTTTTCAATTTCTTGCCTTAATACACAAGCAATCTTATATTTTATAAGGCTTTATCGTGTTCAGCAGTATGAAATAACATAACCTATAATTATATTATGTTTATAACAACTAATTAATTATTAATGGATATGATAGGTACATTCATAAATTTTCAATTAACTGTATTACTAAACGAAAACTGTCGTTTTACAAAGCTTTATTATGTTTAGCAGTATCAAGCACCATAACATAACAATTTGGAAAACGGTCAATCTTCTTATTTTCCGCCATTATTTACAATGCACAAAACAAACCAGTGTCTCCAACAGAGTGTACGAAAAGTCGCCAAAAAGTAGTTGGAAAGTCGCTAGATTTCTTATTATCAACAAAGAAAGATTAAATTTTGTCACTATGGGGTGCTACAAAGGTCGCTAAATCTCTATTTAAGCAATATAAAAGTTAAAAGAAATTGTCGTTGGAAAAGAGTTAAAGTCGCTAAATTGGCGACACTGAACAAACCTGTACAACATGGCCCGCGCATCACATAGGTACTTCATCTGTTTATGCGATGTTGCCAAATCCTTTTCACGTGAACTTAGATTGCATTTGAACCAAGGTAATTTGATCGCGGAAAAGTTTTATACAATAGAAGAAGTGTGTGAACTCGGTTCACTTTCCGATCTTCGGTCAAAGTTGATCTTTAGTCAGAGAGCTTTATACAATTGGGCCTGAGTGTTTCTCAACGTGATCTTTGGTTAAGTATGCACAGTCTTTCAAATATTGTCGTTTATTTGTTAAAATACTTCCAGACATGATCAATAAGTAGGCCTACCCTCTAGGACTCTGACAGTTTGGCAGTGTGAAAAGTTCCCTGTCCTATCCGTTCGTCGCCAGCCGTTATTCGGGGAATGCTATGAAATGATGAATGAAAAATCCCAGGCCTGACCGGAAATCGAACCTGGACCGCCTGCGCGACAGGCTGAAGGACTGACCACTCAACCACAGCTGAGGACTAGCTCCGAATTACTAACGTATAAACATGACTGCCACTTGAAGTCAATATCAAATGGGACAAAAGTTTATGTGAACATTTTGCATTAGTTTTGTGTTTCCCGTCCACCGATGAAGTGGGTAGGCCTACCACCTGTTACCCAAGAAGCATTCTCTATAATATTCATATATTCCAATGTCGGATACTTGACTACCTGTGGAGTAACGGTTAGCGCGTCTGGACGCGAAACCAGGTAGCCCGGGTTCGATTCCCGGTCAGGGCAAGTTACCTGGTTGAGATTTTTTCCAGGGTTTTCTCTCAACCCAATATGAGCAAATGCTGGGTAACTTACGGTGCTGAACCCCGGAATCATTTAACCGGCATTATCACCTTCATCTCATTCAGATGCTAAATAACCTAAGATGTTGATAAAGCGTCGTAAAATAACCTACTAAAATAAAATAAAATTGACTATTGTCATTTATCCAAGCGTACTCATCTACTGTGTCAGCGCTAGCTCTGAAACCCCGGCAGGAATGCGGCGTGGAACCCAGTAGATTGCACTACACTTGCTGAGTAACGTCCCCCCGTCCCCCACTTCCTCATACGGCGCGGTTTCAGAGCTGACGCTCAGACAGTATGGGCGATGCACCGAAACTGCAGTTCTTTTAAGGGGGTTCGGAATCGCCTATCTCCGCAATGTTAAATTTCACCAGTTTATGATCCACTTTCTCAGAAACCTTGATATGTAGAAAGATGAAACTTTTATAACATATTACAGGGAGACTGTTGATGATTTAGATACAAGTACGTTTAGTTATTATAAAATCTCTACAAATTAAACAATTTTTATTATGAAACTGAATTTTGGAAAGAAACAAGGAGAGAATTTGTTTTTTTTTATTTTTAAACTATCCAACATGGAAACACTTCCCTGTGTTAAAATAGGAAATACTTATGGAGAACATGTGGTAAAAATTTGAACTTTGTATCTTGGGTAGAAGCTGAGATAATGGGTGATATGTTAAAAAAAATAATTTTTGGGAAACTTCATTCAAAGTGTATTAGCCTATGCCTTTTTAAAATTTATAATGCCTTTTTTCAAACATTATTGTGCCTTTTTTACATTTTTATTGCCTTTTTTGCCTGCCTATTTTAATTGTTATAAATGTCTAGACATCCTAGTTATAATAATAATATTAATAATAATAATAATAATAAATTTATTTATTCTGGTGGTCAGCAGGCCTTCTCTTCTATACCATCAGAAATATTAAGCTAATACAAGAAAAAAAAAAGATTGTTAAAACAACAATAATGACAATGATGATAGTGATGATGATGATGATAATAATAATAATAATAATAATAATAATAATAATAATAATGAATACATTACATCGTATGGATAAAACTGACAACAGCATAGTTACAATATTCATTATATGTTGTAGTTTAAGGTGAAGTTGCGCAACCTGACATGTGTTTGAAAGCATTTCCATGAACTAGAATGTGATTATTAAATTTAAATTTGAATTTTGATATTGTCCGACAGTCTCTGACGTAGTAAGGGAGAGAATTCCAGAGGCGTGGAATCGATATGCTGAAAGATGAGCAGAAGGATGTTCTGTGGAGAGGAATAGAGAAAAGGTACATGTTCTGGGTTCGAGTTAGTGAAAGATAAAACAAAACGAGATGCTAGGTAAGAGGGAGTGGAGATATGGATGATTTTAAATACGAGTAGTAATAAGAGGGAGCTGAAGAGTCTTCGTTCTTCAAGTGGATTCCAAGACAACCGTCCTAGTGACGGTGTTACATGATCGAATTTTCTAATGTTACAAACGAAACGAACGCAGATATTGTGAACACGCAGTAGTCTATGGGCAAGATCAGTATTTAGATTCGTGAATAGAGAATCGCTATAATAGAAGTGGGGGCATCTCTGAAGTTTGAATGGGATTCTTTTTGAGGTTAAGAGATAGAACGTTGGTCAAGTGTTTAAGGAAATGAATTATAGAAAAAGTTTTGTGACATATATGTTATGTCACTTGACTTTGAAAAGTTAAATTTGAATCTAAATATAGGTCTACTCTTAAATTTTTTACTGTTTTGCTATGCAATTGTGGTATTATTTATTTTCATTTTCGTTACAGTGGCTACTTTACACTTTAAAAAAGTTTTCGAAGGCATAATTCTAAACTAAATATGTAGCTTTATTCTTTTACGACTATAATAATAATAATAATAATAATAATAATAATAATAATAATAATAATAATAATCTGTCCTGTGTAGCTGATCAGTATGATCTCAAAGGGATTTCTGAAACAATCCAGTGTAAACGCACTGGCTGTGATACATGCTTGGTCCCTACGGGCTGAAGATTAATATTCGCTCGATAATTAAGTCTCGGCTCAGCATGTTGGTTTCATATCCGAGAGGTCTGCCGTTCGACCCTCGACGTTGTTAGATCACAGCTTTCGTCGTTTCAGGCTATTGATATAATCTACTTGTATCATGAGTAATAGGACAATTGATTTATGAGGGCACCCAGTTGTGTGCGCGCCATTAGTTGAGCGGCGGTTCTAGGACTAAATTGTCCGCTCTTCTCGCCCGGCTCGACTCTCGGCGAAACTAAGTGCAGTCGTGATGGAAAGTTGATATGAAAACATATATTTTTTAATCCAGTTCTCCAAACATTTCTGGCCCATTAACCACGTAATAGGAACGATTGAATTGCAATGCAGTTTTGAAGTTAACACAACGACTTATAAAAGATCACTTACCTATAACTAACATTGCTCTTTTCACCGTCTTGCAAAGAGGTCGCTTATCTAGAACGACCATCGCTATTTTCATCGACTTGCAAAGAGGTCGCTTATCTAGAACGACCATCGCTATTTTCATCGACTTGCAAAGAGGTCGCTTATCTAGAACGACCATCGCTATTTTCATCGACTTGCAAAGAGGTCGCTTATCTAGAACGACCATCGCTATTTTCATCGACTTGCAAAGAGGTCGCTTATCTAGAACGACCATCGCTATTTTCATCGACTTGCAAAGAGGTCGCTTATCTAGAACGACCATCGCAATTTTCATCGACTTGCAAAGAGGTCGCTTATCTAGAACGACCATCGCTATTTTCATCGACTTGCAAAGAGGTCGCTTATCTAGAACGACCATCGCTATTTTCATCGACTTGCAAAGAGGTCGCTTATCTAGAACGACCATCGCTATTTTCATCGACTTGCAAAGAGGTCGCTTATCTAGAACGACCATCGCAATTTTCATCGACTTGCAAAGAGGTCGCTTATCTAGAACGACCATCGCTATTTTCATCGACTTGCAAAGAGGTCGCTTATCTAGAACGACCATCGCTCTTTTCATCGACTTGCAAAGAGGTTGTTTACCTAGAATGACCATCGCGCTTTTCACCGGCTTGCAATGAGATCGCTTATCTAGAACAACCATCGCTATTTTCACCGATTTGCAAAGAGATCGTTTATCTAGAACGACCATCGCTCTTTTCACCGACTTGCAAAGAGATCACTTACCTAGAATGATCATCGCTTTCACTGGCTTGCAATGAGGTCGCTTACCTAGAACGACCATCCTTTTCACAGACTTGCAAAGAGATCACTTACCTAGAACGACCATCGTTCTTTCCAAAGAGGTCGCTTAGAACGATCATCGCTCTCTTCACGGATTTGCAAAGAGGTAGCTTATCTAGAACGATCATCGCTCTTTTCACTGATTTGCAAAGAGGTCGCTTATCTAGAACGACCATTGCTGTTTTCGCCGACTTGCAAAGAGATCGCTTACCTAGAACGACCATCGTTCTTTTCACCGAGTTGCTAAGAGGTTGCTTACCTAGAACGACTATCTGCAAAGAGGTTGCTTATCTAGAACGACCATCACTCTTTTCGCCAACTTGCAAAGAAATCGTTTACCTAGAACGACCATCGTTCTTTTCATCGACTTGCAAAGAGGTCACTTATCTAGAACGATCCTCTCTTTTCACCGATTTCCAAAGAGGTCGCTTATCTAGAACGACCATTGCTCTTTTCACCGACTTGCAAAGAGGTCACTTACCTAGAACGATCATCGCTATTTTCACCGACTTGCTAAGAGGTTGCTTACCTAGAACGATTATCTGCAAAGAGGTTGCTTGCTTAGAACGACCATCGTTCTTTTCACCAACTTGCAAAGAAATCGTTTTCCTAGAACGACCATCGTTCTTTTCATCGACTTGCAAAGAAGTTACTTATCTAGAACGATCCTCTCTTTCCACCGACTTGCTGAGAGGTCGCTTATCTAGAACGATCATTGCTCTTTTCACCGACTTGCAAAGAGGTCGGTTACCTAGAACAGCCATCGCTCTTTTCACGAAAGATGGCACAGTGACTGGGCAGAGAAGCAGGAAAGATTGCATGGTACACACTCTCCTGTTTGCGTAGTTATTTAATAAGAGGTGAGTTTACTTTTTTGGAATCATGTATAATATTAATATTACGAAAGTAATACAGTAATAACAGAATAACTCACTTTGTTCAAAACCTAACTATTCATATAAATTAACAATATTATCGGAACCCTTCACGACTCTACACAGCTCCACAGAATGTTTATCTGAACATACTGTGTATCATCTGTAGAGAGCGGTAGCAGGGCGAGGCGCGAATGATATCTATACTCCTCGCTGTACTCAACTGAAACCTTCTCTTTTGGTACGAACTTCCTACCTATGATTATAAACTAATCTCGGGTTTCGGGTCGGGGATGGCTCTGACTCAGATCAGGCCGTGACTAAGAATTTTGGTCCTTGTAGATCTCTACTATACATTTGAGCTGTTCACAGCAAAAATGGTGTAAGTCAAAATTGGGTAATGAGGTTTAAAGTAAAAATTCTGTAAAATACAGCGCAAAGTAGCAATTAATATGCCCTTCTTGCTACCACTGATTACTAATAGTTTAAATAAACTGAATATTAATTGCTACTTTGCGCTGTATTTTACAGAATGTTTACTTTAATCCTCATTACCCATTTTTGACTTACACCACTTCTGCTCTGAACGGCTCATTTATAGATTGTTGTGCATTTTATCGCATATGACGTAAGCATTTACATAACAACCGAATTTGAATTTACGTTCCAAAAATTCTTTCATTTTCTTTCAGTGTGAGTCTGAGGGAAAAAGACCTTTGGGGAGGCCGAGACGTAGATGGGAGGATAATATTAAAATGGATTTGAGGGAGGTGGGATATGATGATAGAGACCGGATTAATCTTGCTCAGGATAGGGACCAATGGCGGGCTTATGTGAGGGCTGCAATGAACCTCCGGGTTCCTTAAAAGCCAGTAAGTAAGTAAGTAAGTAAGTAAGTAAGTAAATAAGTCAGTAAATAAGTAAGTAAGTAGGGGAGAGTCGGGTAGTATCGGACAGTGCGCTTCTTTCATCTACCACCATATGGTAGTACCTGAATGACATGGTTACGTTTCTCTATGCGATATCACAGAAACGTAACCATGTCAATCAGGTACTGTCATCGTGTGGTAGATGAAAGAAACTCACTGTCCAATATTACCCGATGTCCGATACTACCCGACTCTCCCCTAAGTAAGTATGTAAGTAAGTCGAATATGGGAATTAGACGTCAAAAATTTAAATCCATGAAATGTTTGTGAAATACTCTAGTACAAGCTTTTTTAGTAGGTTATTTTACGACGCTTTATCAACATCTTTGGTTATGAATGAGATGAAGGTGATAATGCTGGTCCAGCACCGAAAGTTACCCAGTCTAGTACAAGTATTAGGGGAATACTTATATCAGGTGTGCAAATGAAAAGCCATTTATTCGGCGCTGAAATCTTACTAGTTGGTAAAGTATGCAAATAGAATGAATTGTGTTGAGACGTAATAGCTTCCCTATTGCCTTTTATACTGTGTCAGATTATACCGATAGAAATAGTAATTACATCCCTAGACGAGTCACATGTTGGAAAGTTATTAAATGCAAACACTGAAGACAGGGGCGTGGCCCGTCTGTAAAATAATAATGCAACTATTGGATGGCGAAGGACGTAGACTGCAAAATCTCATAATAGCAGATTCTGACTTACATCGAATGGACACGCAAGGCACATGTCACGGGAGAGTCACGTCGTCTGGAAGTGACAACGTGGAAGTCCTATTACACGTATTTAGGTTCTCTATCATCGCACAGTGTGCAAAAACACAAATCTACCCCTTTTTTATTTATTTTAGTAGGTTATTTTACGACGCTTTATCAACATCTTAGGTTATTTAGCGTCTGAATGAGATGAAGGTGATAATGCCGGTGAAATGAGTCCGGGGTCCAGCACCTAAAGTTACCCAGCATTTGCTCATATTGGGTTGAGGGAAAACCCCGGAAAAAACCTCAACCATGTAACTTGCCCCGACCGGGAATCGAACCCGGGCCACCTGGTTTCGCGGCCAGACGCGCTAGCCGTCTCTCCACAGGTGTGGACTCTACCCCTTTATACGGGGTATGGAATGGAATGGAATTTAAGTGAGGGGGGACACGGATAGCCCAGCACTGCAACCTGTTGAGATCTATTGCGCTAACCCTCGATATGGAATGAGTTGCGTGCCACAGATCCCCTACGCGCACCGCCCTAACCACATGACTCCCTTAACGACCGGTCCCTACAGCCGACAGAATCCATATACCATTCCTGCTTCGGCAACTTCCCCCAAGGCGAAACTCCTCCCCCGAGTAGGTCCGCCTCGGGTGCTCGTTGCAGAAGCCATCCAACGCCGCTTAACTACATTCCACGGAGTGCACCTCAGCACATGTGTGGACTTCAGTCCTATGTTCATAGACATCTATGACGTAGTGCAGAGAGCGGCCACTAGAGGGAACCCAAGAGTTGGAACTTAAACTGAGACGATTCTGTCCGGCACCGGGATGGGTATCCGGCGTGGCTTAGTGGATAAAGCATCAGCACGTTGAGCTGAAAACCCGGGTTCAAGTCCCGGTGCCGGAGAGAATTTTTCTCCGTTCCATTACTCTTTCATCGTATGATAACGCAGAATATCTGCATGGAAATATATGTACTTCGGTACATTAAAATAATATATCTGATATTCGATGTTTAATGCTAGTTTATTGGCTGTAAACCAGTCATAAATTTTAAGGAGAATTGTTTCTGTGCTGAGGTACTTCTGCACCCGTGGCTTGCGTTGTATAAGCTCGCAATTACTTAATCCTTTGCTTTATGAACAGAAGAACGGTATTTTTCGCGATTTGGCCGTTAATTATAATGTACATAACGTTATTAACTAAAGCAAGAATGGACTAGCTGGTGTACGGCAGTGTGATGTCACATGGATGACCAATATCCACGCTTAGTGATATATTTCTTGGAAATCATTAGTCGTAGAAAGGTTATATTGCGCCATTGTGTGTATAATAAAATGCATGTTGTTTTAAATATATCATTTCAGAACATGCTTTTTAGTTCAGTACCCCTTTAAACATCTATATATGTATATATATATATATATATATATATATATATATATATATATATATATATATATATATATATATATAATTTGAACTGGTAATGGAAATTACGGAAAAACGGCTGAAAGGATTTTAATAAATGACCCCTCATTTTGAAGCTTGGAACTCAAAGTTTTTTAGAAAAAATAGTAGTTTTCAGTGAAATGTCAATTTTTCAACATAATTTTCCTATTTTCTAAAATCCATCTGTCGTCAGTTTTGAGAACTAGCTAATTACATTTCAGAATAAAACAAAACACACACTACAGTAAACAATATTACACGAAGGCCATGATCTGCAAGAATGATAACATATTTAGAGCTCAAATTAAATTGGTTATTAAAAACTTTAAGACTTGCTAAAAATAATTTACAGGTTTGATTATTTTGCGTGTAATTTTCTGAGTACAGCTGTGTATTGCATATTAAAACTACAAAACTTGAGGTGGTTTGGTGACATTATTACCATTAGAAATGAAATATTATTATAGTTAATGCCATGCTGTGACTGTTAATCATTAATTTATACATATTAATACTATATTGATGATATGAAAGTGAAACGTTTTGGGGTTATATAAGTAGATGTAGGGAATAACTTAAATTAGATTTTGATTTCTATATTTTACTGAGGGCGGCTATATAGTATATATATTATACGTTACTTACGTAAGATAATAATATTATTAAAAATCAAATATTTTTATAATTATTAATCAAGTGGGGTTGGGTCTTTTTCATATATTTAATGGCTGTGTGGTGTAGATATTTATATGCTTGGTTCTCTTCAGCATTGGCTCGAGAGAGCGCAAAAATTAGAGTTCCTAAGGAAAGACCAAAAGGTATTAAGTTACTGATAAAATAAGAGGCCTACAAGATTTTGTAGTCTCCCGATCATTACATTTTAAGATAGTTCACGAAACATGCAACAGCTATACCAAGATGCTAGCAAACCTGACATTTTTTTAAACTTTCAGCTACAATCCACAATGACCTGAAATAACAATTGCTTTACTCCCACATGAAAAACCCGCTGATCGTCCTGACACTGTTACTTGCGTTTTCGCGTTCAAACCCAAGAATTGAAGGTGTATAGGTCCAAGAAAAAGTATTTGTCATTAAAAAAACATTCAGAGGGAGTATCGTTCATTATTATGGAAGCAAATAACTTTCAGAATGTCTGGTAGGTATTCTTCATTGAAAATAAATCTGAAAAATGTTTATTTGAACGTCTAATGAGCTTAGTATGCAGCATTTCTGCACAAGCCACTGGTATTTATTTAATTTCAATTTTGATTATCACCAACCCTTCAATGCAACAGTAACCCTCTTAAAGTGATATTATTCTTAAACTAACAAGTAAATGTTCTGTGGGGGTAATATGATGAACGACACTGTTACTAAAAGCTTCGAACGTAGGCTATAAAGAGAATGTGTCTTTTTAACGACACTATTTATTACAATAGGTACTCTTCTACAGGATCTATCTGAGATTGTACCATGCTGTTCCAGCCGTAAATTAGTAATTTAAGTGACTTATTTCGTAGTACGTGTGCAGTTACTATACGGACTGGGATTTCTAGGTTCGTGAATGTCACAGGAGCTACTGTTGTAGAACAATACACGAGCAGTTTTGAGAATTTTATTTACGATATTAATCGATCGGATGTCTTTTGTGTGACAAAAAATTAGGACTCATATCTTTTCCTGTACGGGGCGAGGGAGAAAGTATAACTATACACTGTTCTGAAAGTAACTGGTGTATTTGGAAATCTAACCTAAAGGAATTCACGCCTACTAGGCTCTAGAGTACTTTATAGAACTTGTTCGTTCTTGGAATGGAAATCTTTGACTTTCACGCAAATCTTGTAGCTAATTTACAACTTCATTTTAACTAATGAAAGTTGTCATTATAATCATATTTTTAAGTGATACGAAGTGTTATAAGTGTGCAATCAAGATGTAGTAATCTTAGGGTTTATGGAAGTTGTTGGGGATCATGAGTGTGATTTTAGGCGTAATAGATCGACTATTGATCAGATTTTTTGTATTCGACAGATATTGGAGAAAAAATGGGAGTATAAGGGTACAGTACATCAGTTATTCATGGATTTAAAAAAGGCATATGCCTCGGTTAAGAGAGAAGTTTTATATAATATTCTTATTGAATTTGGTATTCCCAAAAAACTAGTTCGATTAATTAAAATGTGTCTCAGTGAAACTTACAGGAAAGTCCGTATAGGCCAGTTTCTATCTGATGCTTTTCCAATTCACTGCGGGCTAAAGCAGGGAGATGCACTATCACCTTTACTTTTTAACTTCGCTCTAGAATATGCCATTAGGAAAGTTCAGGATAACAGAGAGGGTTTGGAATTGAACGGGTTACATCAGCTGCTTGTCTATGCGGATGACGTGAATATGTTAGGAGAAAATCCACAAACGAGTAGGGAAAACACGGGAATTTTACTTGAAGCAAGTAAAGCTATAGGTTTGGAAGTAAATCCCGAAAAGACAAAGTATATGATTATGTCTCGTGACCAGAATATTGTACGAAATGGAAACATAAAAATTGGAGATTTATCCTTCGAAGAAGTGGACAAATTCAAATATCTTGGAGCAACAGTATTAAATTAAACTCGGGAGGAAATTAAACACAGAATAAATACGGGAAATGCGTGTTATTATTCGGTTGAGAAGCTTTTGTCATCTACTCTGCTGTCAAAAAGTCTGAAAGTTAGAATTTATATAACAGTTATATTACCGGTTGTTTTGTGTGGTTGTGAAACTTGGACTCTCACTTTGAGACATGAACAGGGATCAAGGATATTTGGGAATAAGGTTCTTAGGAAAATATTTGGGGCTAAGACGGATGAAGTTACAGGAGAATGGAGAAAGTTACACAACGCAGAACTGCACGCATTTTATTATTCACTTGACACAATTAGGAACATTAAATCCAAACGTTTTAGATGGGCAGGGCATGTAGCACGTATAGGCGAATCCAGAAATGCATATAGAGTGTTAGTTGGGAGACCGAAGGGAAAAAGACCTTTAGGGAGGCCGAGACGTAGATGGGAGGATAATATTAAAATGGATTTGAGGGAGGTGGGATATGATGGTAGAGACTGGATTAATCTTGCTTAGGTTAGATACCGATGGCGGGCTTATGTGACGGCGGCAATGAAACTGCGGGTTCCTTAAAAGCCATTTATACTTATTTAGTTCGAGTCTATTAGGACAGATGTAGTATTTCCGTAACATTCGTTCAGGGCATAAATTATGAAACAGGGTCGAAACTTCCTACTCATGGTTGTGATTTACGGTTAACGTGCTCAATGATCGATTTATCTGGAAAGTACAGAATAAGAATGATGTTTGTTTGCGATGTAGAATGTTATGAAATCCGTGTTATTAAAATATTTACAACTCCGGATGTGCGGATTTTGAGGATCAGAGCTTTGATTTCAAATGTATGCAGTAGGCTACTTCCTGCTGGCCGCGTGACATTTCTGTGCATGCAGCCAGCGTTGCTGACGTGCGGCAGCGATGACAGGCAGAGGTCCACTCTTGAAACATCATGCAAGTTTAAACTCGGCCTGACACACCCTGCCACAGCTCGTATTAATAAATAATCATTATTACGTTTTTGCCAGTCTGGAAAGGCTATGAAATGGATGTTTTCTGCTCTTTCCTGCACTAACTAATAATTTATGAACATATATTCTTATTTTCTTTGTATATTTTTCAGTTTACATACTGTATTTTTAACGATTTTTCAGTTGGTTTTGACTCTTGAATTCTACAACTTCACCTTCCAACTTAAACTACTTTATAAGATAGCCAAAATTATAGCAGTTACAACAAATACCTTACTATAATAACACCAGACAACTAACAGTTCTGCGCGCGAACGGCACAGGTGCTGCTACCTAGGCGGCAGGGTGTGCTGAAACCCGCAAAGCAAGCTGTAATATACTATAATGTAGATTGTTGCTGAACTAGTAAATAGTTTTATTAATTAGTGCTGTGTTAAAATGTCAGGGTGTATATTTATTCATTTATTTATGTATTTATTTATTTATACAGGGACATCATTTTATTTTTACTAACATTTTTAATATTAACCTGGCAATACCTTTCTATTAACGATTGAAACAGGAAACACCGTTTGCTACCCTTTCCACGACGGATTTCGATGATACTGGCGTAAAATACAAATCACGTTACTAGGTATAGGAAGGAAGAAAAGTGGTTCATCCATTTATGTAAACTAGGAAATATCGCAATTTTGAGTCTGATAATTTTCATTAGGTTTTTGTTTAATCAAAATACAGTACTGTATTAACACTTAGTGTTTTACTCACGAATTGAGCTATCCATTCGGAAGTATTAATTGTGCAGTGTATATTGTACTGTTACAGCACATTAGCGTACAATATAGAGAATGAAGTTAAATTGAAAAATAATCATAATATGGATATTTAAACACATTTTAGAAAATGGTGGCCGTTCATTTCGATACAGGCTTCAGTTCTTTTGTGCATATTATCGCACTATAGACTATTGTACCTAATTCCAATTACCAGTTTCGTCCTTCGTACGAGTAACTCATGTTGAAATAATTCTGTACCTACTCTATAAGAGAGTACCTTACGTACTGTAAATTCAATCTTCACTTCTGCCCGATCCGAAAAGATAAAATCACTCAGAAATGCTATCTACTGTCCGTTCAAGTGGTTTTGTCGCAGGGTTGTAGAAAGGGGGGGAAAATCACGTGACAGTTAATTACTTAAGGAGGCCCTTTTATTTAAGTTACTTTAAAGACTTGAATAATATTACGTAGACGTCCAATTCCTAACAGAAATTAATGTTCTCAGGAAAGAGCTAAGATAGCCCAGCTACTAGACTTTACAAAGGGGCGAACAGAAGCAGGTGGGGGAAACCGGGATGAGACATAGGGAAACGGACGACAGTACCCGTACGAAAATATGATTCAATATTGAAAGCTCTTTCGTCACTGGAAAACGCGAACATATTTCTGAAACGTACTATACTCACTAACTCAGTACTGCTTACGCGCCCGCGACTCTGTGTCGTGAACGGTTGGAAGTTTACTAGTAGAAGGGGTGGGAGTGAAGTACATTAAAAAACTCAGGTACAATGAAAATTGAAGTAAAAATAAAATGATGTCCCTGTATATATATTTATTTATATATATATTTATTCATTTGTTGTTGAACATAACAGGCAAAGCCCAATTATAAAGTTCACGACTAACAAATTAATTTATAAAACATAAACAAGGAAAAGGAAACACACACTTATTAAAAACTGAGACAAAATATAAATGAGAAAGAAAAAAAGAGAAATTGAAATAAGGTGTGAAAGTAGCTTCAAATTAACTAACAACAATATTCTGTAAAATATGATAACAACTAATTCTTTATCTAGAGAAATTCATATTGAAAATATCAACATTCGGATGAGGATGTAATTTATTGTATAACTGTAACATTTGGAAAACTGGGGAATTTTTGTGGGATTCAGTATTTGTCCTTGTATGTAAAACAAATTTCGAAATTTCGTTTTAAGCTTAGGTGCGTATAATGTTATATAATAAAATAAACCAACACAGTCCAACTTATTGTTAATAATTTTATAAAGAAAATTTAAAGATTGACAATTTCGTCGAATTTGCAAACTAGTGAAATGGAAATGTTGAAGCATTGTAGAATACCTCTCATAAGTAGGATAATCATTATAAAGTCTGTAATATAACCATTTTAGAAATTTATTTTGAATTTTTTCTAGTAACAGAATATATTTGTTATTAACTGGGTTCCAGATAACAACAGCATATTCTAATTTAGATCGAACAATGGAATTATACAACATTATTATAGTTTTGACTTTAAATTTACAAGAATTTCTCATAACAAAACCTAAACTTTTATAAGACAAATCTATAATATTATTAATATGACTATGAAATGTAAAATTACTCCTAAATAATATACCTAAATCTTTATGTTCATTTTCTGCTGGTAAAACTTTTGCCTCTATTTTATATGAAAATTTAATTGTATTTTTCAATCTAGAAAAGGTCATGTGTATACACTTATTAATATTAAATGACAATTTATTATTGATACTTCAAATATGTAAGTTTGTAATATCTGTTTGAAGTAGCTGTTTATAATTGCTACAATTACAACATAACAGACTACTTCAAATCGTACTTTCTATTTCCGAGGGATCATAAAACGTGAGTCAACAACACTCTTTAGTAGCCCTAACGCCTTCGTCTCTGTGTAGATAGAACAATAAAAATTTAACAACCTATGATTAGTGGAGTCAGAAAATACTAGAACTTCGGGTGGCAACGCCATACTCAGTAAGTAACTTCTCTCCCTTGTCCGTGTGGTATGTGGCCTACTTTCCAGGCGTATATACTCAGTGTGCCGACCGATCAAGGGGGAAAATAATGCTTGAAGTGTTCTTCGATATCCAGGGTCTCGTACATTTCCAGTTTATTCCTGAGGGTCGAAGTGTCAGTAAGGAGGCGTCTGTTGCAGTTCTTCGACGTCTTCGTGATGCAGTTCGACGAAAAAGACACAATTTGTGGCAAGAACAGAGCTGGGTTCTTCATCATGACAATACCCCAGCACATCGGTCGTTCTTGGTGAGCGAATTCCTTGCACAAAATACCTGTCCTTCCAAGCCACCATATTTTCCAGATCTCGCTCCACTAGATTTCTACCTATTTGCAAAGGTCAAATCCCTACTCAAGAGACAGCGGTTTGCGTCAGCCGAAGGTGAAAATTCATGCGATGCCCTCTCTGCAGGAAGTTACCAAAGTTTGGCTGCAGGAATGTTTCGAGAAATGGTGTGGACGCTGGCAGAAATGTCTCACTGCCCAGGAGGAGTACTTTGAAGGTGATTTTGTGTAAATGGTTACATGACATCTGCAACAAAGTTATCTACACATGTTCGGTTACGTTTTGACTCTAATAGTAGGTAGAAATCTGCTGGAGTAATATCTGGAGAATATGTGGCTGTGGAAGGACAGGTATTTTGTGTTGTGCGAGGAATTCGCTCACCAAGAGCGACCGATGTGCTGGGGTATTGTCATGATGAAGAACCCAATTCTGTCCTTGCCACAAATTGGGTCTTTTTCGTCGAACTGCAACACGAAGGCATCGAAGAAATGCAACATGTGTCTCCTTACTGATAGTTCGACCCTCAGGAATAAACTCGAAATGTACGAGACCCTGGATATCGAAGAGGACTTCAAGCATTACTTTCTACTTTGATCGGTCGGCACACTGAGTCTATACGCCTGGAGGGTAGACTACATAGCACACGGACAAGGCAGAGAAGTTGTCTATAGAGCATGGCGTTGCCACCCGAAGTTCCGGTACTTTCTGACTCTACTAGTAAGGTACCTGCGGGTATTAAGGCCCAGCATGTTATAAGGCCCACTACCTAGTTTTGCCATTAGTTATACACTTTTGCAAAAGAGAGCAACAGCTCTTAAGATCTATTTCTTCTTGCATTCGAGTGAGTTATAAAGAAATTAGATTCTCGTTCTTGTTTGTAGCTGACTGGTAGCAACAAGTTATGTGTGATTATTTCTGCTTTCATTATAAAATTCTGCAAAATTTAAGTTGATATTTAATCGTTTTACTGTTTGTTATTAATATAATATTAAATGCATGTTATTGTGTAAACATTAAGAAGTTTGGGGCTACCGTGAAACTTTCGCTAATGAGCATATGAGCACTCCATAAATTAAAATTGACGTGAAGTAACAGAGCAGGAAATAAGGCCCATGAAATAAATACGTGGAAACGCTCACAAGTTCATAGAAGTCCCTAAACTATAAAGTTCAAACTCTGAAGCACAATCATTTTTTGCAAGAAATGAACCAAACGAAATACTGACAATTCATAATGCAGAAAGTGCATTGGATGAACCATCAACTTCAGGATTTGTAAACATCCAGGGGACGCGGATGTGTTCTGTCTGCGAAGAGAATTGCTGTAGATATACATGTGTGTGTCTCTTGTGAATGTTGGGTGCACGATGAATGTGTAGGTCTCACTGAGGAAAAAAATTGAAGACTTTGTATGCCCAAATTGTGTTCAACACTTATATTCTTTATTGTGGGCCTTATTATCTGTCACAGCAGGATATAAGGCTCAGTGACATGATGTTAATTTTCATTGCTCACAGCATTTATGTGTCTGTTTGAATATTTATTTGAAGTAAAATATTACAGGATAACTATAAAAGTATGCTATTCCATTATTTAAAAATTGCTAAACGTCTCCATTTCAAAGAAAGAACGTTTTATTCCTTAGGTGGGTCTTATTACCCCCGGTTACCTTATAACGTATCAGTGTAACCAAGATCTAAATAATAAATAAGTAAATTCCAGAACAATTGTGGAATATTAGCAAGAACATTAAAAAGAAAAACAAGAAAGGAGACTAGTTTAAAATTATATAGAACAGTGGCGATTCCAACGCTAACATATGGTTGTGAAACATGGGCGATAAAAGAAAAAGAATGGGATAAGGTAAATGCGGCAGAAATGAGATACCTAAGAGCTATTAAAGGATGTACAATAATGGATAAAATAAAAACTGAAGAAATAAGAGAAGAAATAGGCATTTGTCCAATAAATGATAAAATAAAACAATATAGAAATAGATGGAGAAGTCATTTGCAGGGAATAGATAAAAGTGGTCACTTTAAAATGACATATTATTCTCAACCACATGGAAGAAGAGACGTTGAAAGACCGATGAAGAGATGGAGAGACATATGAGGCCGGAACTGGAAAAATTTCCTAATCCATGAAGAGATGATGATGATGATTATGATGTTGTTTAGTCAACTGTCCGAAGACAGGTTTGAACCTCATAAATGACGCCAATAAGGCATGTATTATGAGAAATCTAAGCCAGAAAATAATGGGGTAGGGTGGCCAGTACCTTTTCCCATTTTATATTAATCGACTAATTTCGATATGGCGTTCATCATCTTCTGAATTCTTGAGAGGTCCCGAGCTATCTTCTGATTTTCTGCGCAGAATGATGGCAGTTGTTGACGCAGATGGCTTTCTTTTTTTGTTTGTATATATATATATATATTTGTTTGCTTATTTGTTTATTTTTTATGTGTTTTCGGTTTCTTTAGGAATTGAAACCACTATTATTTTGTTCATACTGTTCAGGTCTCTCCTATTAATATTCCTATAGCCCACTTACTTATTTACTTACTTACTAGCTTTTAAGGAACCCGGAGGTTCATTGCCGCCCTCACATAAGCCCGCCATTGGTCCCTATCCGGAGCAAGATTAATCCAGTCTCTACCATCATATCCCACCTCCCTCAAATCCATTTTAATATTATCTTCCCATCTACGTCTCGGCCTCCCTAAAGGTCTTTTTCCCTCCGGCCTCCCACCTAATACACTATATGCATTTCTGGATTCGCCCATACGTGCTACATGCCCTGCCCATTTCAAACGTCTGGATTTTATGTTCCTAATTGTCAGGTGAAGTATACAATGCGTGCAGCTCTGCGTTGTGTAACTTATCCATTCTCCTGTAACTTCATCCCTCTTAGCTCCAAATATTTTCCAAAGAACTTTATTCTCAAACACCCTTAATCTCTGTTCCTCTCTCAAAGTGAGAGTCCAAGTTTCACAACCATAGAGAGCAACCGGTAATATAACTGTTTTATAAATTCTAACTTTCAGGTTTTTTGACAGCAGACTAGATGACATAAGCTTCTCAACCGAATAATAACAGGCATTTCCCATATTTATTCTGCGTTTAATTTTCCTCCCGAGTGTCATTTATATTTGTTACTGTTGCTCCAAGATATTTGAATTTTTCCACCTCTTCGAAGGATAAATCTCCAGTTTTTATATTTCCATTTCGAACAATATTCTGGTCACGAGACATAATCATATACTTAGTCTTTTCGGGATTTACTTCCAAACCTATCGCTTTACTTGCTTCAAGTAGAATTTCCGTATCCTATAGCCCACTGGTGATGGAAAATAATAATGTTTCATTTATTCTTCTGCTGAGTTAGAAATTCTCGTTGCTAGTTTTGCATTAAGAGTGTTTTTATATTACTTGAGTTCTCTTGAATATTAATACAAATTATGAGGGTTTTATATACTCAGCACGGGCTCAAACTGTTAGTCTACTATACGGTGGAAATTCATATTTTTACCGACTGGTGTAATTTCTCAAAAATTTATTTTGCGTGATAAAGATTTGTAAGTAAATTAAATTTTCTCTATTGTGATACCATACCAAAGAGAAGTAAAAAGGATGCGAACTCTTTTGTTCTCGTTTACGCACGAATGCGTGGAAGTGAAAGACTGCCAGGCAGAAAGCAAGTCTCGGAAGCTTCGAGCACTGGCAACACTTTCTGAGCGAGGCACCAAGCGTAGGTCGATAAATCACATGTAAGGACTGCAATAATGCATGTCTGGAGTGACAGCCATCGTGGAGAGACTCCTATAGACAAGGAATGCCTTCTGTATTCTTTGACGTAAGGCCAGTTGAAAGATTGGAACTTAACGTGGCTTTTTCAATGCATTAAGTTGAAAAGGTTGTCTAGTTTTATAACATGTAGAATTCACATTGATGAATAAATTCTGAAATTTAATTAATTAATTAATTAATTTAGCTAATAATTGTAACATAATAGTACATTATGCAACGAGCCTATAATGATAGTAATTAAGAAGCGAGTATGGATGTTTATGAAACGAGCACAAGCGAGTGTCATAATTTTCATACGACCTTCTTAATTACCATTATAGGCGAGTTTCATACGACTTTTTATGCTCGACCATATTTCTAATTTAAAATTATTCATTTTATTTGTATCTAACTGACCTTGAGCAATGCCTCGTAAATTGTGAGATGTGCGCAGACGCGAAAGTATTGATTTTTTCCGAGGAACAGATGTCCACATTGACCTTGATAGCCTATAAGAACCTACAGAGTAAACTAAATATTAACTTTGATATAACATTGAAATTAAATTAGACATTGAAAAACGAGATGACAAATCGAATTTATTTGAATATTATTTACAATTAACGCTAATTATTATAGTAACAGAACATAACCTTCTGCGACAGTATTGGATTTCCAGCCTCCGTGATTTTTCGCTAATTCTCTTTCGATTGCATATCCGAGAATAATCGATACTTGCGGTTTTATAACGGTACAAAGCTGACTAGTCATTGGCTGAGGTTTTATAACGGTACAAAGCTGACTAGTCATTGACTGAGGTTTTATAACGGTACAAAGCTGACTAGTCATTGGCTGAGGTTTTATAGCGGTACAAAGCTGACTAGTCATTGGCTGAGGTTTTATAACGGTACAAAGCTGACTAGTCATTGGCTGAGGTTTTATAACGGTACAAAGCTGACTTGTCATTGGCTGAGGTTTTATAACGGTACAAAGCTGACTTGTCATTGGCTGAGGTTTTATAACGGTACAAAGCTGACTAGTCATTGGCTGAGGTTTTATAACGGTACAAAGCTGACTAGTCATTGGCTGAGGTTTTATAACGGTACAAAGCTGACTTGTCATTGGCTGAACACCTGTACTTTAATGAGTAGGTGTACTTTAATGACATGCATTAAAGGACTGCTACCAGGTGTATAATTAGTACATTTCGGCATGGTCGAGCATAAAATATAATATAAAGAGAAAAGCTCGCCCCCGAAAGAGTAGAATTCGTGCTCAATGGCGGATTCCTGAATTGAAATTAAGAAGTCTTTTGTCTACTATGCAATAAGAATATAAATTTATAATTTTTAAATTTTTATAAAATCCATTCATAACTTCTTAAATTTAATACTAGATCTATTAGAATTGACAAGATTAGGATATTTAAATATAAATTTGTTATATTATATCTGTGACCGGGGGGAAAAAGGTCTTAACTAAAATTTTATACTTTTCAGGAGAGCGGTAGAAGGATTGAAATTGGTGTCAATTATAAGAGTTTTTTAATTAAGAGGTTTTTCCTGGATATTATTCTTTTATACTTCTTCAAAAATAGGTAATGTTGCTCATTTAACAATTTTCTTGACTATTTCCAAAAATAGCCACACTTAAGCCCTTTTAAGATTAGAACCCAAACTGAGTAAAAGGGACTATTTAAACATAAGACCGTTTTCAGGTCAAAATAAATGAGAAATGTAAATTATTAGGAATGCAAAATGGGTCTTAAACAATTATAGGACTGTTTACCCTGGTGCTTAAAGTTTTAAAAGCAAAGGGCATCAGTATGTGATAAAATGGCTAAAATACAAGTTAGACCTTTTTAATAGGGAAGCATGGAAAGAAAACATGTGATGGTTTGGAAGGAATAAAGTATTAATTATTCTTAAGTCCTTTATTCTGTGTGTGCTCGATTCAAAAAGTACTTAGGACATTTGGCAACGCTCTGTAAATCCAGTCTGGAGTCTTATTTGACTTTAGCCATTTTACCAGATTGTAGAGAATTGTTTCCGCTTTCAGAATTGGAAATCTCATTTTCACAAAAAATTGACTTAAGACCTTTTTCGTCCCGGCCACAGATATATTCTTGGGCCTAAATTACTACTATGATTAAATACTGTAGCAGTGTTGCATTTTGGTTCAAACAATCCTAAAGAATTCATACCTTTTGTTTCATAACTATGAGAATACAATTCAAAATTATTTCAATTTTTATGTATGAATTTTATTATTAAAATATAATACATTTGTCTTATTTTAAGAAAATTAAAGTCTAAAAACAATTTTTGAGATGGAAAATCAATAGGTTTATGAAGACATATTTTAATTATTTTCTTCTGTAATAAATAAAGTAGATTAAAATTGGATTTAAATAAGCTACCCCATCCTATAATTCCATACGTAATTACCGATTGGAATAAAGTTAAGTATAGTGTGCGTAATAAACTTATTGACAAGTAATTCCTGAATAAAACAAAATAATATGTTATTTTACGTAATTTATTACGAAGGTAATTAATGTGTTGGTTCCATTTTAAATGATTGTCAAAAAATTATGCCTAAATATATAATTTCAGAGGACTCCTTAATAATCGGACATTTACTCTGTATAAGGCAACAATCAGAGTTATGTAATTTAATACTTAATATAGATGTAGGGGTTTGTTACATTTTTCAGATAATGAGAATGCAATAATTATGGCTTTATTTTCCTTGATAGAAAAATAATTTATATCAAACCATTTTTATATTAATTTAAGACCATTATTTGAATTATTATATGCATTATACCAGGTTTTTCCACCAAAAAATAAAACTGTGTCATCTGCATAAGGATAATGAACACCATTGTATTGTTCTAGGTCAATTTTTAATATGTATTAAAATTAATAATAATAAATAATTGAAATACGAGTTTCGATCTTGACACTATGTCTGGGTAAATCCGAATTTCAGATATCGAGACGGTCTAGTCTTACAAGATTTCTCGTAGATCTTTAGTAGATCTTCTAATCTATCAGTCACAGTCTACAACAGGCCTGGGCGTTAATACCTCAATTGAGGTACTGTAGAACTACCTCTTAACTCCCTACTCCACATTCCCCTGCACATTCAAGTAGAAGGCAAGCATTGCAGCATAGTTTTCTCCTCCCCTCAAGTCTTCCAACTAATACTCCATATGCATTTCTAGATTCACCCATACGTGCTACATGCCCTGTCCATCTCAAACATCTGGATTTAATGTTCCTCATTACGTTAGGTGAAAAATACAATGCGTACAGTTCTGCGTAGTGTAACTTTCTTCATTATCCTGTAACTTCACTCCCACCCCCAAATATTTTCCTAAGCACATTATTCTCGAACACTTTAACCTCTGTTCCTCTCTGAAAGTGAGAGTCCAAGTTTCACAACCATATGGCTAGAAAGATCGGCAATATACCTGTTTTGTTAATTTTAACTTTCAGCTTTCTTGACAGCAGACCGGAGTACAAAAAGGACAAGGAATTAAAACGCACTGAGAGATAGATAGGCGAAGAAGTATTGATGATATGATATAGAAAAATCAGTGAATGAATATATTATCTTCGATCCTGTAATCTTACCCATTGGAGCGTTTCAAGGGAAGGTGTAATATGGTCGTATTTGCGGATGTTGCAAATGAAACGTATGCATTGTGAACGCGCTGCAATCTTTGGGCTAAGTTGAATTTAAATCTGTTAGTAGAATGTCGCAATAGTCAAAATGTGGCAGCACCAATGTTTGTATGAGAATTCTTTTTAATTGAAAGGGTAGATAATTTTTCAGGCGATTTAATGAATGTGACTTGGACAGTCCACTTGAGGCCCTCATACATGTACACACCTAGATATTTAACAAAGGGACTGAATGGTATTATAGATTCATTTAATTTTACAGAATTTATGCTACTTACTATACACTACGTCTTTAAGAGAGAAAGTAATTTTACAGCCAAAATGTTACACGTGTGAGTTGTTACAGCCCTCGATGTGCTGGGAGGTAACAGCTAAGAGCAGAATGGGTAAACAGACACGTGGAAGGTGGAGAGCTTTCCATTTTAATTATATTATTAAGTTTAAACCGCTTATTCAATGACAACGCAGACTGGGACGAAAAGCCGTGTTGATTGCACCTGGAAGGAAATTCGTCAGTGCTAATAGCAAAAAGTTTATATCGTAAAAAAAAAACGAACTGCGGATATTATTAAAAACAAAGTAAATTGTTATGTCTGTGTAGATGTTTACTCATTATGGCTACGCAACAGCTTATGGCGAAGGAAAGAAAATTAATGTCTATAATTATATTATTAAGTTTAAACCGCTTATTCAATGACAACGCAGACTGGGACGAAAAGCCGTGTTGATTGCACCTGGAAATTCGTCAGTGCTAATAGCAAAAAGTTTATATTGTAAAAAAAACGAACTGCGGATATTATTAAAAACAAAGTAAATTGTTATGTCTGTGTAGATGTTTACTCATTATGGCTACGCAACAGCTTATGGCGAAGGAAAGAAAATTAATGTCTATAATTATATTATTAAGTTTAAACCGCTTATTCAATGACAACGCAGACTGGGACGAAAAGCCGTGTTGATTGCACCTGGAAATTCGTCAGTGCTAATAGCAAAAAGTTTATATTGTAAAAAAAACGAACTGCGGATATTATTAAAAACAAAGTAAATTGTTATGTCTGTGTAGATGTTTACTCATTATGGCTACGCAACAGCTTATGGCGAAGGAAAGAAAATTAGTGTCTATAATTATTTTGACCCTCCTGCTACCTAGGTTTTTCACAACTTCTAGCAAGTGGGGTAATATAATTATCCTTATCAAAATCAGATGCCGATCTTTGTTAAGCCTTTGGAATATTAAACATTTATGAATTATTGACTAAAGACATTACAGAAAATGTAAAAATATAAAATAATCATCCTAACAGATTCTCTCCCAACTTTCAAATCTGTTGATACCGGTACTGAACCTTGAAGCCTTAAAAAGATCTTCTTTAGGGGTTGGGATTAAATGCTGTCACCAGCGGCGGATTTTCAGGGGAGGCAAGGGAGGCCGTGCCTCCCCTAATATTTTACCAGAACACAATATGGCAGTAATAATTTCAGCTGAATTAAGATCACAGACAAGTTACAGCAAATGACGAAGATTTTTCCTTTTATATTAATTTTACTATTCACTACGACTAAGATGTACTGTAAGTTACGTAAAGTCGACCACATCCAGTTGCTGATGCCCTCCCGCTATACTGTAGATAGTACAAATAATTCGTACTGAAAAATAACAGATAGCGCTGTAACCTGTACAGTCGACATCTAGCAGCCTGCTGTGTCTATGCGAGAGCGGGAGAGAGGAGTCGGCTACATGACGCTACTCCCCGGTAACCATGACAACAGCAGTTCAACCAATAAGATGGCTGGTTAGAAGAGTGTTTAAACTTGATAGAACGCGCGAGGGGAGCCGATTTGGAGACGTCCTACCCACCGCTGACAACTGTACTGATTATAGTCACGGCTGGTTTCGGCTGTATTGGGAAGCTCTCTCTCTTTCTCTCTTCTTGGTTTTAGACAATTGAGTCACGTGTTGTTAGTTTTCTCTCCCTGCGTGAAAGTTTTCATTTATGTCATTAGATTTTCTCTTGTTTGCGGGTGTTCTTGTCATTTTATTCTTTTGTCTGACGAGATGTATTTACTTATACAGTATTTTAGATATATCGAGAGTTTAGAAACAAATGCAGATTTGTCTCTAGTTTCTTCTAGTAGCAGTTATTCAGTATGTTGTGACCTATTTGATCGGTTTGCGAAGAAAGAGGATCGTCGAGTGAATTTGCTGTAATATTAGACTATGTAATAGTAATGAGCAAGCCCCGGATTCTTAGGTTAGAATCAATTTCGTTGCTATCTCCTTACTCTCGAAATATTGGCCTTCTTGTTCGTTTTATGTAGTAAAGCGTAATATTCTTAAAGTCAATATGACCTAAAAAGACCTAATTCGTAGGTTAGGACTTGGAGTGTCCTAAAGAGAGGCAATATTTACCAAGCCGTTGTAATATATTAATAGTATGATGTTTTTTTTTTATTTTTTTCCCCATTAAATCATATAAATTCCTAAACATAAGATTTAAAATTTTAAAACATAAATTGAAAAACCTAATTTTAATTCCTTAAAACCTATAACTTCTGTGCTTGGTAATGAGGTACGTCACAGGCTTTATATTTTTATATTCTCATCATTCACGTCTTGGCCTCCCCAACTTTCAAACCCACCGTCCGCTATTGGCTGTCACTAATTGAATTTATAATTATTTAAAATTATGTCAGTGCTACTCTGTGGCTATTTGTTGTTCAATAAACTTAGTGAGGAAGCTTGTTGTTGCTGGTTTCAAATCACCATTTTGTGCAATTCTGACGTTAGGATTTCACGATTATATTTCATACTATAATGTATGCATCCGGTTGAATTCATGCGTAGATATCGAATATAAAATATCGTCCAATAATGTCGGACAAAATGTACATGAACGGGCAGATGCGATGATAAAGATCATGTCAAAATGACATTGAATATTGTAAAAACTGTAGCTAAAGGTCCAAATAACGTCATTTAGGTGTTATTTGAAAATTTTTATTACAGTTTTGGCATAAATATACTAGGGTTGGATAAAAAGTAATGGCAACAGTTCGATATTTCTGACATGGCTTTATTCACAGGGGTACAACATTTTCGTACCTTCTATATAGTCGCCCCCCTTATATTACCTTTTGCCAAATGTTTGGAAGGCGTCGTACACCATCAGCGCGTCCATCTTTGTTGATGTTCCGTATTGACCGCCCTAAAGCACGGATAAGTTCATCTCTGATATTGTACCGGGTCCCTCGCAGTGGTTCTTTCACTTTGGTGAAAAGATCGTAATCGCATGGATCACATCGGGTGAGTACGGTGGATGTTCCAGTAGTCCGCGTCTTCCGTCTGCCTTGGAGGTACAGCGTGGTGCAGTATTACCCCATCAATGTCATACGCCACAATGCACATCTCCTTCACAGCACTTTGTGTAGGGCGCACTTTCTTTGGACGAGGAAAACCGGGATGCTTCCATTCATTTGATTGGCGTTTCAAGTTTGGTTCATACGAGCGAGTCCAGGTTTCGTCCATAGCGACGATTCGTCAAAGAAAGTCGTCACCTTCCCTTTGGTACCGGTGCAACAAGGCCTTCCCGGAACGCTTTAACCCATCGTGCAACTGTGCGATATGGCATCGCCACATGCTTCACGCAGTCCCTGAAAACATTCTTGTGCACTATGACCTCGTGCCATTTCAATTTTGATCCAGGAACGTTGCTCTAGTTTTGTAAGGATGGTCTTAGGGCGCTCGCAGTATCACTATGAAAGTGAACGTTCTACACACTGTAGTAGATTGATGGAGTACTGTCGCCGCTGGCTGCACTAACTCATCTAACAGTCCTTGTTCATGTCCACACAGCTGGCAGCTCTCGAACGCACCATCGTCACGTGACAGCAGTGTTGCCATTACTTTTTATCCAACCTATGTAGACTTTATTAAATATGTCACGGAATTAGTCGACCTTACCCTACGTTCATGTTTCGGCGTTTCTTTGCATCAACAGTGGACTCTCTGACGTCAGCACGATGCAGATACAAGACAAGAGACAAAAACTCACGCCGAGAATCGAACCACGAACCACTTGGTTGGGAAGTATACGCACTATCCACTGAGTCGCATCGGCGGACACCCTCTTGTACACGACTGAGATTTCGATGCGAAGACTTCGAAACTCTCTCTTGTTAGCTACATGTTTTTATGTTCTATCGTTACTTGTTCCAACTTGAAACTCGATTTAGACGTTCGCGTCAAGTCCCTGCGGGGAGGTCCCCGAAGCTGTTCTGAAGTCGTATCGAGATGAAAAATGCAGCTTCTACCTGGGTTTAAAACCCAGCCATACCAGTTCGTAGTCTGTCATTCCACGAATACAATAGTACCTCTATTATCCGTGGTAATGAAGAGGATGTACAGTAGTGGCAAAAAAACCGGACCGACCCTTGTAGCTGATTTCAGAGCCTTGTTCACTCCAGAGCACGATAGACTGATAACTAAGAATTTCGTGGTTCGAATCCTGCCTGGGAAGGAAACTTTTTTTTGTTCCTTATTCAAATTTATTTCCAATACTTTTCGAGCTTCTCAATCGAATAATAACAGGCATTACCGTACTTTACTTTTATGTTGGAAGATTATTCTAAATAATTCAATAATTAGTAATATATTTTCACCAATAAATTCACTATTGCTACATACCAATAACCTGGACATCAAATCAGAAATAAGACAGTCAGCATTAAAACTTCATGAAAAACTCACTGCTTTGTCTGATATTGAATACTCCCCTTGCTCCTCACACGCCAACCGCAGATTAAAAACCCAAGAGTGTTTCCTGCAAAAAGTAATCACTGAAAGGCATAATCTGGATCTATCCTGGAAACCCCAGCAATTGATACTACCAACCAACCCACTTGCGTTATATCATATTAACTATGCACTAGATCTTACTGCAATAGAAAATAAACAGGACGAATGTAGTGAAGTACTCCGTCTTTCTGCTTTAGAAACATTACAAATCCGCTACCCACAAGACAAATGGCTGCATGTGTACACTGATGGCTCCCAAATAGAAAAACACGGGCCCACTGGAGCCGGAATTCATTGCCAACTGTTTTCTACCTATCTCACTCTAGGCAACAATCATACACCTTTTGATGGAGAAGTAAGAGTCATATGTACTGCTGTGAAACAACTGTTGTGCAGGTCCTTCCCATTTCCAAACATTGTCCTCCTCAGTGACTCAAAAGCAGCGATATCTGCAATTGGAAACTACTTACTACAACCAGCTAATGATGACATTCAACAATGTAGAGAAGACATCAAGAAACTAAATAAAATTGTACGTCTGCAATGGATACCTTCTCACAGCTGTATTGCCGGGGATGAAGCAGCAGACTTTCTGGCAAAGAAAGGAACAACTATCCCCCTTTCATATCCTAACATGCTGCCATTCCATAGAGCATCTACAAATATAAGCAGTCGAGTGAGACAACGTTTCCATAAGAGTTTGGAGGACCAAATTAAAGATAAACACTGGAAGGACGCACTAAACTCCACTCTCCCCGAATGCCCCAGAAGAGAAGCTGTTGCGACGTTCCGCATCGCAGTAGGTCATGACTGCCTGGCTAATCACCTCCACCGCCTGGGTGTATTATCCAGTCCCCACTGCATGCTCTGTGGATGTTCCGACACCATGGACTCAAACCACATTAAGACTTGTCCAGCTCTTTCATCTGTCGGCTTTGTGGATAGGTACTGGGAGGCCAGAGAAAGAATACAGCAGTGCTGACATCCTCTCTTTCGTAGTTTCACTTGCACATTGTTCACTTTATTCCGTTTTCTTTCATTTTAGTTTCTATCGCCATTGTACGGCCAATGACTCTAGTTAAGTGCCACTGCATTGAATAAAAAAAAAATATTTTCATAGGCAAACTATACGAGAATGAGATCAACATGTTAGGTATTTTGTCTGGCAATAATAATCTCGTTGGTTTCACTAAACAATTGATTCACGAGACCTAACCCAAAAATGTATTTTGTTTGACCACATGAAATTATTAGTATTGTGGGTCCCTATCACCACGGCATGGCGCGTCCTCAGGTTGCGGATAGAGGAGACGGCCTCCAGATATGGAGGGTAGCTGCGAATATATTGAATAAGCAGTCGTGGACAGCCGATAAGGGGTGGTCCTCCAGCTTGGGGGTTGGGCGAAGGGCTAACAACCCATCACCGTAAAAAACAGCTTGTTACGTATCCCTATAATAAGCCTCGGAATAGGACTGATTCTCTGGCACGACCACAGCAAAGGAATAAGGTTTTGAGATTTGACACTTGGAACGTAACTAGTCTTTATAGAACAGGAGGGGTAACATTAGTAGCTAAAGAACTAGCTAGATATAGAATAGACTTCGTAGGAGTACAAGAGGTTAGGTTAGATGGGAATGGCATATCACAAATAGGAGATTACTTGTTGTATTATGGGGAAGGAAACAATAATCACCAATTAGGAACAGGATTCTTTGTTCATAAAAGAATAAAATCAGCAGTAAAAAAGGTCGAATTTATCAGTGATAGGTTATCATATTTAGTACTTAAGGGTAGATGGTGCGACATCACAGTTATAAATGCTCACGCCCCTACAGAAGAGAAAGACGACTATATAAAGGATAGCTTCTATGAGGAATTGGAACATACTTTTGATCATTTCCCTAGATATCACATGAAAATTTTATTGGGGGATTTCAATGCTAAAGTAGGACGGGAGGATATTTTTAGACCAACTATTGGAAAAGAGAGCCTACACGCAATTAGTAGTGACAATGGAGTTAGATTAGTCAACTTTGCCACATCGAAAAATTTAATTGTCAAAAGTACAACATTCCCCCATAAGGATATACATAAATATACTTGGACTTCTCCAGATGGATTGACACACAACCAAATAGATCACATCTTGATAAACGGAGACATACTAGTATAGTAGATATTCGAACTTTCAGGGGTGCAGACTGTAATTCTGACCATTATTTGGTGATTGGAGAATTAAGAGAAAGATTATCAGTAGCCAAGCGAGTAGAGCAACAAGTTAATATTACTAAATTCAATATTTTGAAATTAAAGGACGAGGAAGCTAAGCAAAATTATCAGGTCGAAATTTCGAATAGGTTTGCCACTTTAGAAAGTTCCGACGAAGTTGAGAAAGAATTAGATGTTAATAGCGTGTGGGAAAATATCAGAGATAGTATCAAAATTGCAGCTGAGCAGAGCATAGGTTATTATGAAACTAAGAAAAAGAAACCGTGGTTTGATGAAGATTGTTGCATGGTAGTAGAAAGAAGGAAACAGGCAAAATTGAAATTCTTACAGGATCCAGTCGAGGAGAAGAGAGATAATTATTTCAATGAAAGCAAGTCGTACACTTAGGAATAAAAAGAGAGGTTACTTGAAGGAAAAAAACACGTATGGGCGAATCCAGAAATGCATATAGAGTGTTAGTTGGGAGACCGGAGGAAAAAGACCTTTAGGGAGGCCGAGACGTAGATGGGAGGATAATATTAAAATGGATTTGAGGGAGGTGGGGTATGATGATAGAGACTGGATTAATCTTGCTCAGGATAGGGACCGCTGGCGGGCTTATGTGAGGGCGGCAATGAACCTTCGGGTTCCTTAAAAGCCATTTGTAAGTAAGTAAGTAACTACCTACGGAAACTTACCTGGCAGTAGTCTTGAATTATAACCACAACGCAACACATAAAATAACTATTACTTACTTACTTACAAATGACTTTTAAGGAATCTGAAGATTCATTGCCGCCCTCACATAAGCCCGCCATCGGTCCCTATCCTGTGCAAGATTAATCCAGTCTCTATCATCATATCCCACCTCCCTCAAATACATTTTAATATTATTCTCCCATCTACGTCTCGGCCTCTCCAAAGGTCTTTTTCACTCCGGTCTCCCACTGACACTTTATATGCATTTCTGGATTTGCCCATACGTGCTACATGCCCTGTCCATCTCAAACGTCTCGATTTAATGTTCCTAATTATGTCTGATATTAATTAATTATTAGTATGTTGAAATTTCACTAGCTTCCAGTAACCGGCTCAGAAATTTAGTACAATGGAACTCCAGTACCGACAACTTTTGTCTCAGTTGCCAACATACCTGTTACAAAATCACTACCATTTGTAGTATTTGTCAGTATCGAAATTCGAAGCGAAGGTGGCAAAAGAAAATTCAACCTGCAAAGTAGAAAATCACCACAATGCACTAGCATATGTAGTAATGGGGGAAAAATGGTTAGATTTCACCCTTCGGGCATGGAGTAAGCTGACCCGAACTTTAGAAGGTGGCATCTTAACTTCAGTTATTTCAGATAGAAATGATCCCCTCTCTACAGTCGCTCGCTCCCTTCAAGCAATGCCTTCCCCATAAAGCTGTCAGGGCTGGGCACATTACGTGGTTCTGAGAAATGAGCGCTGTGTGCTTTAAAGAGCGGTTCTTCCGAGCGTTGTGACGTATGCATACTGTACGTCATTCAGTGTCAGTGCAGTGGTGACTCTGCAATATGATGGCGAACTTTGAAGACGGAGCTTCCGCTCATACATTAAAGCGGCTGATGAACATGATAATGATGATTATAAGTAATGTATCACAGAATATTCCGAAATGACATTAGTAATACAGTATTTTTTTAATATAACCTAACTGATTAAGAAGTTCTATATCCAACGGCATTATTATTTACAACATGTTATTGAATATGACAAATATGTTGGTAATGAACGCCATAAATTAATACAACAACTTAAAGAAAATGTTTCTTAGGTACTTTATATCAGAGTATCTATTTGATATTTATATTGTATTATAAGTTACTATACATTTAGTAACGTATAATTTTAAATTATACAAGTATTATATTATATCACAGTATAGTATGTTACAGTTTATCACATCACATCACATCACATCACATCACATCACATCACATCACATCACATCACATTCACATTCACATTCACATTCACATTCACATTCACAATGATATGATATGATATGATATGATATGATATGATATGATATGATATTATATTATATTATATTATGTATTAACAGGATGATAATAATGCACTTAGTGAATCGGCTATGAGAATTAGCTACAAAATTTGCCAAGAAATTGCAAGAGAATTGAAAACATTCAACGAAGATGAATTCAACAAGCGATGTTTAATTATATTGGCTGATGAACTCTGTCCACAGCAAGTAGAGAAGTGGAAGCCATACGCCTGTCTCGTAAAACTGTGGTGAGGAAATTGCAGTATGTGCGTATGGGTTATGTAAATAAGCCTAATGATTTGTGTGTGTGCATAGAGCAAAGTTTATTCCATTAAATTAATAAGAGTGTTACAAAGTCTGTAATGTACAATGGATTGATGTAATATCCTTATAAACTATTATGTACTGACAGACTGAATGACTAGAATAACCGTGGCTCTTGTTATATTAATGCAGGGAAGGTAGCTGTAATGCGAGTCCGCCACTGCGTGAGCGTTCTGCTCCGGCTTGGAATTGAAGTGCCTTGCGGAGCGAGAGAAGCTCTGGCCGGATATATGGAGCCGCTCTCATGCCCGGCCCTGGACTAGCCCCTCCACTCACAACTTGTGCAAAGGATTTGTTTCGTCTCCTATACTCTACAGATTCCAGAAAGAAGTTTAGCCACCACAGACTGCATATGGCTGAATCTAGAGATCATGTGACTTCGTATGCGGACAAGCGTTCTGAATCTCATTCCCTTCGTAAATTATCTGTAGTAATGTCACGAGAGGGCTGAGATTTATCTGGGAAATCTCAGACCTCGAGTGACATTTATTAGGACTATGTAAAATTTTATCACAAAATATTAATAATTGTATATTAACGAATACTTAACTTATTCAGACATTGTGAAGTTGAAATACTTGTAGATGAATATCGATTACTGCAATAAAGAAATTCGATGTTATTATTCAGTAATGCCAATTGCGAAAAGCGAAATACAGGTTTAACAATGTTAATTACACGTACTGCACTTTTCTCTTATTATTATAACATAAATACATTTTCATTATCTGCTGAAATCATAATTTAATTTAACAGTAACAGTGGGGACAGCTATATACCAATGCTTATGTATTCACAGTGAGACATGTTGCTACACAGTGAAGCCATCTCTGTATAGATAGGCCTAATTAAAACACGAATTTTATTACGCCATACGGAAGGCAGTTTGGTCAAAGACATTATTATTACTATTCAAGGTCTTTATAGGCTACAATATTATAGGTTGTTACCTGTGGGAGCTGGAGCAATGTCAGCTGTGTCTTATTTCGACCGTTACAATCAGTGCTACACGAAAGCATTTTTTATAGCTCGACAAACGCATTCTCGCTGTAGTGTGTAACGGAACTAAAGCTGCATCTACACAGTTCAATATTCCAATCGCGTATGCGTGCAATCTGGGAAGAATATTGAAAGAATCAAGTTTAAAAGGTACGTTCAATTAAAATGCATGAAGATTTTGTGTCTAATGGTGCGCCGTTTTGAACATCGTCTTCACTGCGTAAATATATTAATTAATATTAAATATCAATCTTGCAGCCATTGCTTTAAAGTTTAAAGAAAAGTGTAACCGTGTAGTTGCATCTTAATGTATTCATGATCATTAATTTGCAGGAAGCAGTTGGCGACAACGACTAAACAAAAGAACGACCACGCGATAAATTGATAGCGATAAATCTAGCTGCAAAAATTATCGCAAAGTGTGACTGTGATAGGTTGGAATTCAAAATTTCATTACACTTCATTGGTCGACAATGGAATGACGTCATATAAACGAAATATTCGCTACTATACTGCTATTTATGTCGGTTCCTAAATTTTGAAGTTACTGGTACTTGTCTGGTGCTGCCGTTTGTCTCAACGAGACAGTTTCCTTCCTTTATTATTCTCTGTACATTTCACAGCCCGGCCTTACAAACTTTAGTTGCTAGCTTCTGATATTTGATAACATTGTTTTCTACTCGACTCTCAGAACTATATTCCTTGTTTGCACTTCCGACAGAGAATACTGATGCACATTGTTCACTATTTCTCTCGCTTGTCAAAGAACAAACCGTTCTTTCTTGTCCTTATTGACATAATAAGAAGTAATAAAACAATCAATTATTCAACATCAGTACACAACTCAATACACTGCTTCTCACGAACGAGGCTCTCAATATCTGGTTTGACCTCTTCCCTTACTAAATACTAGCCGTACCCGAGCGCTCCACTGTACCTGTTAGAAATAAGTATAAAGTAATCACATAATTAAAATAGGACATTTGATCCAGGGAACATTCGTGTTTGATAGAAGGATAAATCGTTTAATATGTTACTTAATTTAAATTGTATTTAAATAATTAAAATGCGATCATTTCGGTCCAGAAAGCACTCATTTGGTGCAATGACAATTCCTTTAACATGTTTCTTAATTGTTATTACATGTAACCATAGTTTAATGAACATTGACATCATTTAGATTTAATGTGTATACTTTATTTTACTTGCTATATATTTCCATTAAATGATGGTAATAACTTAATTTTAACCCTTGTTGTTTACTACGTATTCAGTAAATGGCGCTTGGCCCACTATGATTCTGAACCCTTCAAATAACTTAAATTATATTATGTTATATAGTATTATATTATATTATATTATTTTATATTACATTACATTATTATACCAGAAGTTACTGTAATAACATTATAGTATTATATCCGTCTAGACTCACTTTCCAATGGTGAAATAATAATTAATTATACAAATCGGTTAATTTAGCTTCCGATATTACTTCATACAAACACAGAAACATTCTCTGTAGGCTATCTTTCATAGCTTTCGATTGTTGTTGTCCAAGGCCCCTTACAGACCAAGTCATTTGTTTTTATTTCGTTACACGGCCTTAGATGGCGGTTATTTTAATTTTAAAACTCATTTATCTCATTAAATATCAGTCCTATAAATTTTTTTCAAAGAATGCAACTTATCGCAAGTGATTTTTAAAGACACGTTTGTTATGTAACTTTTTCACAAAAATCAATAATAAGCGAGATATTTCGATTTATTTAATTCAGGTCCCCTTATAACTCCCCTTTTAAATAATGTATTTTGAATGCCATATAGCCTAAAATCTAAGTTACAACGAACTTAATTTATATTCCAATTTTCATCGAAATCCGTTCAGCCATTATCGCGTGAAAAGGTAACAAACATACAGACAGACAGACAGACAGACAAACAAAAATTTCAAAAAGCGATTTTCGGTTTCAGGGTGGTTAATTATATATGTTAGGACCAACTATATTTGGAAAATCGAAAATTACCAGAAAAATTTCGCCTACAGATTTATTATTAGTATATTATTAGTAATAGATTTTACCAGTTTTGTGAAAAACGTGTCATATTTTTTTTTTATTTTCGTCAAGAGGTCATTTAATATTGCAGAATCACTGTACATCACTAATTTTCTTACATACCTAAAAATCACTATGAAATAGACATACATTCATACCTGAATTATTACCCCGAGTTATCTCGTGCACTTGATTCCAGCTCTGGTAGTTGTCCCACTTTGATTTTCTCCTGAACTATTTACCAACTTATGTTTTTTTATGAATTATTTTATGAGGTACAATACCAGTGCTGTTATCAAGGCGTTAAATGTTGCTTGTCGTGTGATAGACTCGAAAGCAGGGTATTACGCACAGTGGCACATTGCATTCCGGACAGTAGTATCTGCTCTTCTATATGAGAGCGTTTTGGGAAGAATGGTGTAGCAGTCATTGAATATTTGTACCAGTACATCTGTTCTTCAGGCTTGTGAATAATGTTCTGCAGTATCACTATGCCCAAAAGTACACGTATTTCAGAGTCTGTAGTAGGCCTCCACGAATTATTTTCAGCATTCTGTGAACACTTATTAGCATGCCGAATCGTCTCCTCGAATATAATGTTGATGAGGTTATTATTAAAAAATAATTTAAAAAATTGAGAATTATCGTTGTTCAGAAACAATGTTAAAATTTCAGGGAATGGGGACCTCAGAGGTGCAGAAGAAATGGTGTCTTCTGTTCAAACCACTGTCGAAAAGACGCGACATCAACTGATCTGAATTTGTTTGTTGGTCTATAACTTCGTCTTCTGATACCGATGTTTCATTTCCTAATCTTCTACAGGAATATATTCCTGATCAAAAGTTTCGGAATCACTAACTTGATCCATCTTTACACAAAACAGCACAAAAAACACTAAACACAAACAGAAACCGCCAAAACTAACTAGCATCTACTCACTACTGTGTGTGAATGCTGTATGGGCATAGAATTCCACTCGCAAGGAAGAAGTACAAAAAGCACCACCTGATATAGCAATATCACTAACTTCTGTAGCCATCTAGTGAGGAGAAGGTTAATGAAAGAATGGAAACGTATATATTCGGGATATAATCCTTAGCAGCGAAAATGGGACTCAAACGAGTTAACTCCGGTTAATAAGGGAAGTGGTTAATTGATGTTGTAGCAGCTCGAAGTGAACTCTCCAAATGACCGTCGGTGATTAGCGTTCTCGTCGCTCACTTAACATGTTTCATTTTGGAGAACACTTGATCGTATAATTATGTATATGTGACGTGTAGTGAAGTGGATGTCTATTAATGCCCGGATATTTTTTTCCCTGGGAAAATACTGCAGTTGCGATAGAATTCTAATAAGGGGACATTGTAAAACGTATTCCTTAGGTCTGACGTACACTGAAAATCAACGCACTCCATTTGGAGATCCTCGGAAAGTATAGGCGGAGTTATGGGGGTGGCATGGGGGAGCACTGCCACCCCCCAAACTTGTCCGAACTCCTTTTTTTTTCTATTAACGTTAGAAAATATTGCATTGAAAAGATCTACTGGGTGTTCAGTTCAAAGTGTGTCATGGCTCGCTGTGTGCCGTCATGTGGCTAGTCGATGAGCCTAGAGAATTCAATCTTCCTACACTTCCGCAGAGGTGTATTACCTATGTGCCAGAGAAGTTGCCTAGGCAAGTACGGCGTTCATTCTAAAGAGTACCCGATACGTACGGTAACGCCGGTAGTGGCAGGAATGTGAACTGTTTCGAAACATGTACTGAGGTGAGTTTTTTTCCTTACTGTCGAGATATGGGGAGAGGGTTAAGACGTTTACTTACGTATTTGTTAACATTAATTTCGACGGTCAATATGGACACGGAACATTTGATTTGTATTGTGGAATGTTGCCGTACGCAACCGATGATAACAAATACCCTGCGTACGACTTGCCCGCACAAAACACAGTTCGAAAGAGGTTATGGTAGCACACAGACCGTACAGACCGTCATCTGTTGCTACGACGTTCAAGTTATACCGTACACGTTCTCAAGTTCAGATTGAACGCCTTGAATAATAGGTAACTTCTCTGACATAAAAGCTGAAACTTGCTTCAAATCACTGACTCATCAACAGTGACGTCATGACACACTTTGAAATGAACACCCACTACTTTGCTTTTGTTTATGATTAAGTATCTGTGCTTAAAGTGATGAATTAATGTCTTCGTACAATGTGTCTGGACTATAATATTTACTTTAAATTTTTGAATGTATAAGAATTCCTGTACCTCATTTGAGGAATGAAAGCACTGTAATGTTTCTTTTGTAACAGCCTGTACTCATATGTTAGAAGTCTGCAGGTGTTCAGGCCGCCACTTGGAGAAATATGAATAACATACTGCACAACAATGCAGAAAAAAGTAAAGTGGTCCCGGTATAATGTGTAAACTTAAAGACGAGATTAAGTAAAATAATTAGAGTTACATTTCAGATTATATCTTCAGAAAGATAAACTTCATATAAAAAGTTTCTGTTAGCACTGTACGTAGTTTTATTGATGTGTGCATATGTTTCTGTACGAGAGAGAGAAAAAGGAGGAGATTGTTTTAAGTTATGCCCTATTATAATTTGTAGCAGACCTACAGTTCAAGCCCAATACAACTCGGTCCGAAACATCGCGGTATGGATGTAACACCGTAAGAAACATGCCTCCCGAAAATACCTTTATTAAATGATCATATTCCGATATACTATACCACGGTCAAGCTATAGCAGGGTAAGGAGGTAAATGATGTCCCGCATGATGTTAACTATTTAGGCATTACAATCGACCAACGCTTACGATGGAATAAACATATTACATATTTATGCATTAAATGTTATGTTTTATTTAACGACGCTCGCAACTGCAGAGGTTATATCAGCGTCGCCGGATGTGCCGGAATTTTGTCCCGCAGGAGTTCTTTTACATGCCAGTAAATCTACTGACATGAGCCTGTCGCATTTAAGCACACTTAAATGCCATCGACCTGGCCCGGGATCGAACCCGCAACCTTCGGCATAGAAGGCCAGCGCTATACCAACGTGCCAACCAGGTCGACTTTATGCATTAGATTAGGTACAACAATTTATATCTTTGTTATACTTCAGTCATATTTACCAGTTAATATTTTACGTCTCATTTATTTAGCTTTATTTCAATCCATTCTCCAATATGGAATTTTAGGGTGAGGACATGCATGTATTTCTAATCTCACTCCATTAATACTTACTGTATTCAGAAAAGAATAATTAAAATATGCCTTAATAAACCAATTGATTACTCATCCGAGCATTTGTTCACTGATTTTAATGTTTTGAAAATTGAACAGATTTATTATATTGCCTTATTAATCTTCATACATAAAAATCGTAATAAATTCAAATTGTATCATAATAAATATGGAACTAAAAGATCCGATTTTATACGTCTAGAGGAACCAAAGTGTTTCACAAGCACAGCTCTGAGCCATGGTACCTACTTTGGTCCAAGGTTATACAATAAAATAATTGATAAATACCCAAATTTGGAAAATTTTAGTATCAAAAATTTAAAAAATAGTGTTAGGAATTTAATTTTATGTGTATGTATTTGTATGACTTGAATTGTTAAAATTGAAATTGTATTTTTAAATTTAATTTATTCCTGTAATTTTTTTCCTTGACCCAGTTTGTGTCAAATAATTATCTTTGTATTTATCTTTGTGTTTAGATATCTTCCTAAACACGAGTTTTTACTCCTCCAGGGAAGAACTAAGATTGTATTTTTGTACATGTTATTTTACTAACAATAAACAATAAACCCGTTATATGGGGATTCTATGGTTTTGCTTTGCCCCCCTCCCCAAGGAAACGGTTCTCTCTCCGCCTGTGTCGGAAAGCTACATTAGGTTATTTTCAATTTCTACAAATTTTACCAACCTAACAATCATAAAACATCTAACATGCACTCCGCTTTGAAAAGTAGAAAGATTACGGCGCATTTAACAATACAAGGAGACTCAAAGCTATGCGTTATTATTGGGTATCATAAATAACGGAGTTTGCATTTCTCAAAACAGTTGGGATTTCTTTCTTTTCTTATACACTAGGACAGCGTTTCTCAAACTTTTTTCAAGTGGGGACCACTTTTTAAACTCAGAACAGTTCCGTAGACCACCTTACTCTTGTTCCTTTCGAAAGCAAATTTATCATTTTTGTAGCATAATATTTTAATACCAGTATACTTATATTTTAAAATAGAATTAATTAATTAAATTAAATTAATTTTATATTAGCATTAACTAATTAAGCTAATCTTAATAGAAGAAAATTCATGTTTGTTTTTTAATAATTCAAGGCTATTAGAGTTTGGATAATCTTTAACTTATTAACTAAAAAAATAATAATAAATATTGATACACACATTAATGAGATGGATGAGCCTGCCGATTCTTGCACAGTTCCGTATTTGGACGTATGCTGGTAAGCTTAAATCGGAGATCGTCACATACATGGCCCGCTCTTGGAATTCGCTGCCGCTCGAAATCAGGGGTAGTCTTAGTCCTCAGTTGTTTAAAATTAGGTTGTTTAGATATATTTTAAATGCAAAGAATTAGTTTTTAGGTATCATTTTTATTTATTATTATTATTATTATTATTATTATTATTATTATTATTATTATTATTATTATTTTACACAGTCATTACTTTATTTTTCCATTAACACTTATATCTAGGTAATTGTCATTGTCTCAATGTAACACGTGCTGTGCTGATCATACTAATACTACTATTCCTTTAGTTGTGAGATTATATTCATATGTATTAATTCTTTTTTTTTTTTTTTAAGCTAATACTGTATACTAGATGTATTTTCCTGTTTGAGATTATGTATTCAGTCTCTTTTTTTATTATATATATATTTTTTGTTATTGTTATTTTAAAGTTAATACTGATTGTATATGTATTCAATCTCTCTTTTTACTTAATTATGTTTATTATTATTTTAAGTTAATATTTGTATACCGGTATGTATTTTTTTGTATGTGATTTTATCCTGGTTGAGTGGAAGAGAAGGCCTGATGGCCTTAACTCTGCCAGAGAAAATAAAATTATTATTATTATTATTATTATTATTATTATTATTATTTCGGTAGCCTATTTTGTTTTTATTAGAGTTAGTGATGAAAAACCTTTCTCACACAGATACGTAGAAGCAAACTGAATTATAATCTCTAAAGCTTCATTGTACAGTTTACTGTATTCTCTTTTCACTTGCGATGAAGTCCAGAAATTAACCATACCTTCCGCTTGGAATTTCATTTTAAGTCCGTTCACACTCGAGAGTTCAATTAACTGTTCTCTTTCACTCAATGAAAGTTTGTTAGTTTCAATATCGCAATGAAGGGGATCACGAACCCATCAAAATTCGTCATATTTACTTGGAAAATAAGTTTCAAATTGTGACCTCAGAGTTGTATTATTGGTGTACGACGTACAGTACGTGACCATTTCAATGTGCAGACTGGGTGTCGGCAAAACTGTTATACATGGAAAGGTTCGGTCCTCTGTTATGAATTTGAGTGGTCCCTGGCTGGGTAAAAAAAAAAAAGTCGCGGCGCTAGATATGCAGGGAAAAGTTGGCGAGACACGCCACATTCGTAGTGCTTTAAATCCTTCTTTTGTTGTAGAGAGTAGAGTGGAAAGTCAGTAAACGGTAATAAATTTCATATGTCAATACTGGGAGAAAAATTGAAAGGCTATTGCCATGTGTTATTTCCAAACTCTGAGATTTTCAGCTATAGAGTGATAGGCAATTAGTTTGAATTTTATTTTTTCTACTACCTTTTTTGAAGGACCACAAGGGCAGACTTCGAGGACTACAGGTGGTCCGCGGACCATAGTTTGAAAACGCTGCAATAGGATAAATAGGATGAAGGTTCGCACACAGACCTTCATGTGTTGGTAACAATTTATTGTATATAGTATATATATATTTTAAATGTCGTTCTCTTGTAGGTTCATTTTATTCCAAACACATCTACTTATTTCCAGAAAAGAAAAAAAGTAATACAGTATAACTTGCAAATAAAGTATCACTTCGGACCGCATGGGATGGCTTCGAGAATCGCAAGCGGCCCGCGGGCCGCGTGTTGGACACGCCTGATATGTACCATCACCTCTTAAATTTTGATGCAGAGGTTACTATCCACCCTGTGTACCAGTCATGTCAATTGATGCCCATAGGAGGAAGCGCGCTTTAGAGCTCAGGAGAGCCTGAACGCTTTACAGGGGAAAGGAAAGAGACAGACGAAAGAGGTGGTATATGCCGCTTGGTCGAGCTATATTCAGGGATGGCCAGCACTGATTCAATAGATAAAGGGAAGAGAACTTATTAAAACTCTATCCATGTTAATTTTTAGATTTGTCTGAGAAGTATAAGTGCATTATAAGAATGTAAGTTTTAATTTTAATGCTCATTTTTCACAAGTTTGATTTTTTATTCAAAAGAAATATTTTCTCAACTTTTCTTTTAGAAAAGTGTAATTTTCAGATATAGGCCTATTTATGTAGTAGCCTTACAGAATGTTTTCGTATACCGTAAAGTATAACGGTAACATATATAATATGGAATTATCGGTTATCTATATTCGGTTGAGAAGCTTTTGTCATCCAGTCTGCTGTCAAAAAATCTGAAAGTTGAATTTATAAAACAGTTATATTACCGGTTGTTCTGTATGGCTGTGAAACTTGGACTCTCACTTTGAGAGAGGAACAGAGATTGAGGGTTTTTGAGAATAAGGTTCTTAGGAAAATATTTGGGGCTAAGAGGGATGAAGTTACAGGAGAATGGAGAAAGTTACACAACGCAGAGCTGCACGCATTGTATCCTTCACCTGACATAATTAGGAACATTAAATCGAGACGTTTGAGATGGGCAGGGCATGTAGCACGTATGGGCTAATCCAGAATTGCATATAGAGTGTTAGTTGGGAGGCCAGAGGGGAGAAGACCTTTGGGGAGGCCGAGACGTAGATGGGAAGATAATATTAAAATGGATTTGAGGGAGGTGGGATATGATGGTAGGGACTGGATTAATCTTGCTCAGGATAGGGACCAATGGCGGGCTTATGTGAGGGCGGCAATGAACCTCCGGGTTCCTTAAAAGCCAGTAAGTAAGTAAGTAAGTAAGTAAGTAAGTAAGTAAGTAAGTAAGTAATATACTGTAAATACTTATTACTGAAGATAGTGTATTGAAAATTTTGGAAATATTAGCATGGAAATTGTTTGTAAGGAAATGAATTAACAAAGCAACTACTGTTACATCACAAGCAAAAGATAGGTGCCCATGTGTTGTAAAAATGTCAGCTCTATAGCTTCAGCACATTTCGAGAAAACAGTTTAATATTCTGATGATAGGAAGTTGCTCACCAATATCACCTTAAAAGCATAATGCGATAAAAGTTTTGTTATGAAATATTAGTTACACTTAAAACATATACAGCACCTAGGTAACTTTGCTTTGTAGTGTAATATTGTTTTGATTAGTTTATTGATTACTTTTATAAGGCTAAAGGTACCATCAATATCAATTCCAACTTATCATGTCATACTCAATCTCTTTTTTTGGGATATCACTTTCTTTATGAATGATGTGTTTCATCCATTTAGTACAGTATAGTTGTACTGCTATGGAATTTATGTAAATATTCCTTATTAACCCTTTATTATGTTATGAACGTTTAAAACACAAGTGCAATATTAAGAAATCATTGTTAGTACTTTTGTTTTACAGACAATATAGATAATATCAAACAGAAAGAAGCCATATAAAAATAACGACATAAAATTTCACGTTCCGTCTGAAGTTTGAACATCACTGTTTGAACATCACTGTTTTCTTAATCCAATAGGCTGCTTATTCATATACACAACCCTTCCTCTTTCCATACTTAGCGCTTGATGCCCGCGCATGACGTCAAGGTCATGCGCTTGCTTTGACATCACTGCTGTATACTATACCTTTACTTTCGCTATCTCACGCGATACAATACATTATCAGAGCGTCCTTTACTTTTTTAAATTTCTACCGTTCTCTCTAAGTTCTTTAGAAAGTAACAAGGGAACGTACCGGAAGGTCCAGTGCTTGTCCTTCAAAGTTCCTTATGACGTTGACTGTAGGCCTATTACATATTATTGTTGGACACGCATATTCTCTGTTTTATTTGATCCTGATTTGCGGTTGTGAGGTTAGATTGCAGCTTGCAAATAATTTTAAAAGGTCACTGTATTAAAAATTGAGAATTGTTGACTTAAGTGATTATTTAAAATGGAAGGGGTTTCCGGTATTAGCATAGTAGGTTGGAAACAAATGGCGGAGTGATACTACCGCGCAAACTCCGAGCCGTGTAACGTCACGCACAACATCGTAGCAAAGGACGTAAACCACACTAAACACTTGTGTTCCCCTCTCACGATCAATACACTTCACCTTGTAGTATGTTAACAATTTATTCTACAAAACAGTGCCGACTTTTCTGAAAACAAGTTCAAAATAAAACCGTTTCCTTTCTTCTGCGAATAAAGGAAGTACGTTTTCCTTGTCTTCTTTCACTCTACAGATAAAGGATGTTTATTGAATTTTCCGAGACAACTGAACTGTTTTTCTGTGAGTGACGATAAGATAGATTTTAACTCAATAGAATTCTTCGATTCTTTCCACAAAGTGATTTAAGATCTGTATTATAAAAAAAAATATTCATTTACTAGCCATACCATTGCGCTCCGCTGCACCCGTTAGAAATAAATATAAAGTAATTACATAATTAAAATAGGACGTTTGATCTAGGGAACATTCGTGTTTGATAGAAGGATAAATCGTTTAATATGTTACTTAATTTAAATTGCATTTAAATAATTAAAATGCGGTCATTTTGGTCCAGAGAGCAATCATTTGGTGCAATGACAATTCCTTTAACACGTTTCTTAATTGTTATTACATGCAACCATAGTTTAATGAAGATTGACATATCATTTCGTTTTAATGTGTATAATTAGCTTCAGATATTACTTCATACAAACACAGAAACATTCTCTTAGGCTATGTTTAATAGCTTTCGATTGTTGTTGTCCAAGGCCCCTTATAGACGAAGTCATTTGTTTTTATTTCAGTACAGCGCCTTAGATGGCGTTGTTATTGTAATTTTAAAACTCATTTATCTCATTAAATATCAGTCCTATCAAAATTTTGTCTAGAATAAAACTTATCGGAAATTATTTTTAAAGAAACTTTTGTTATGTAATATTTATCATGAAAATCAATAATAAGCGAGATATTTCGATTTATTTAATTCAGGCCCCCTTATAACCCCCCTTTTAAATAAAGTATTTTGAATGACATATAGCCTAAAATCTAAGTTACAACGAACTTAATTTATATTCCAATTTTCATATAAATCGGTTCAGCCATTATCGCGTGAAAAGGTAACAAACATCCAGACAGACAGACATACAAACAAAAATTAAAAAAAAGGGATTTTCGGTTTCAGGATGGTTAATTATACATGTTAACACCAATAATTTTTAGAAAATCGAAAATTACCGGAAACATTCTGGCTACAGATTTATTATTAGTATAGATTTGTTGTAAATGTGCTAAAAATGTGGAAAATATTTATGTTTCTATGTGCTATAAATCTAAAAATATGTAGCAAAAGCTCGAAAATATGTTTTAAAAGTGTTCTTCAACTTTACTAACCTCTACAGCCTATCGGCGTTGCAATGCGTAACAAACACCATTCGCAAATTCTCACTAGTGAAAAAAGTCAATTATCATGAAACAAGACCTTGTAGCGTGTTGTAAACATAGTTATTTTAATGAAGCCAGTTGGTTCGCAGTCTACGTTTGGAAATATAGTACCGGCACAGTCTAGTATATACAGTCACGAAGCTTGAGTTGTGAGGTTGCTAGGAACAATATACTATGCACGTAATATTTCGCATTGTCTGTAATGAGGCGATAGTAGCGATCCTAGTGGTTAGCAACTATATATGGATGCATATTTATTACATATTGAGCTTCGATTCGATGTAAACAATGAAGCACACACCCAACACGAATCAGGTTGGGGTAACTCACACTCAATACCATGGCAACTTACTTCATGTATGCCGCTCCATCGGTTTAGAAGGAGAAGCAAGTTATCATAGTTAATCCCACCTTGCCGTAACAACTCCATTGATTCATTAAATAATCTATAATATAGTGCTGATAACCATACTACTACAGCTAATTTCTTGGCAGTTGAAAAGGAAAGACAAAGAAATAGAGAAAATATATGAGTTTTATATGAATGAATGAATGTTAACCATGATGTCCCATGTTGGGCACAGGCCTCCTGTGATGGGGTTAGAACCCCCTCGACAGGGATGGCTCAGGTGTACTCGCTTGGTGAGCCAATCCAGGCGAGCTTGTCGTGTACAGTATACTACTTTCGTGATATGTTAATAACCCTGTTCAACTTTAACTAGTTTCAGCACTCTGTTCTTTGTTCATTGTTTTTCTTGCATTACTCACATTATACTGACACTGGCACTTTGACAAACACTGATTGCTATACACTATTTACCTGACACTTTCTCAACACTGACTTTACTATTTACAAAACTTATCTTACATTTTCACTAATACTGACTTTACTATTTACAATATCTTAACACTGATTACGTTATCTATTTACAACAACCTTCCGCAAAACTCTATTCTTCGCTGTCCTCAACCATTGTTTCCCCGCCTCTTTGGTAAACACGTCGGACCATCTGAGCCGTGGTCTTCCCTGTCCTCTCTTTCCGACGTAGGGGTCCCCCATCGTGACTGCATGGGTCCATCTTGTCTGAGTTTTATATAGGCCTATTTATTTCAAAATATTTGGTTTTTATTAAATTTTGTTAACAATATGTGATTTAAAGACAAAGAAATCCCTAAAATATGTGAGTTTTATGTATTTATTTCAAAATATTTGGTTTTATACGCTAATATACAAAATATGCATTTTTATGTGAAATAAAACTTCGCCAATTGGAGATGCGTAACATCGCCATATGAAATTTGAGCTATGTTCAATGAAGCGAAAAATATAATATGTAAAAACATAAAAATTTCGGGCACTAGTGATTATCATGATGGGCTGAATATCAGGTTCTGTATCAGTGAATTATTTTCTTTTGTCTATATTCGACTTACACTAATAGAAAAATGAAACGATTCTGTGGAACGGAAATTCGACTTCAGTTGCCACGAAAATTCTCACGTCATTTCCGATATACTGAACAATGTGAACAAGCCCATTCCTAGACATATTGTTTTGAAGCACTCTATCAAAAGATACCATGTTTGACCCCGACTCCCATTTGAAATTTTGAAGTAATATGCCACTGAATTCCCGGTTGGGACAAGTTACCTGGTTGAGGTTTTTTCCGGGGCTGTCCTTCAACCCAATATGAGCAAATGCTGGGTAACTTTCGGTGCTGGACTCATTTCACCGTCATTACCACCTTCATCTCATTCAGACGCTAAATAACCTAAGATGTTGATAAAGCATCGTAAAATAACCTACTAAAAATACGCCACTGAACCTACTTCCTGTTAAGGCTGATTGATGAAATCAAGCTCAACTGAAAGTTCACATGTGCTTTAGTTACAAATATTTTTGTCTTGAAAATTTTAATGCACTAGTTTCCGAATGTAGCATGTATGGGCGAATCCAGAAATGTATATAGAGTGTTAGTTGGGAGACCGGAGGGAAAAAGACCTTTGGGGAGGCCGAGACGTAGATGGAAGGATAATATTAAAATGGATTTGAGGGAGGTGGTATATGATGATAGAGAATGGATTAATCTTGCACAGGATAGGGACCGATGGAGAGCTTATGTGTGGGGCGGCAATGAACCTTCGGGTTCCTAAAAGCCATTTGTAAGTAAGTAAGTAACTAGTTTCCGAAATAAATGACTTACGGGTGGTCTGAAGCACCCATTGTTTTTCGTACTTTTTCTCATTGGTAGAATAGCAATTAATAAAAACGTTTCCCATGAAAGTTGTTTGTTTTGAAGAGCTCTAATAAATGGTACCATATTTGACCACGACTCCCATTTGAAATTTTGAAGTAATACGCCACTGAACCTACTTCCTGTTAAGGCTGATTGATGAAATCAAGCTCAAGTGAATGTTCACATGTGCTTTAGTAATATTTTTGTCACGAAAATTTTAATGCACTAGTTTCCGAAAGAAATGACTGGTACGGATGGCCTGAATCACCCTGTATATACAGAGTAACCGTAAGTAATGTAATTAATTTCAGGGGATTATTCTTTGAGATACTTCAAACAAAAAGTTTAATACAATTTTGCTCTTTTTTGCTTCCATTTCGAGGTAAAAATTGTTTTATGTCAAATATTTCATAGCGTGTTTTGGGAAAGCCGTTGATTTAATTCTCAATATGCTCAGTCAATTTAAGATAGCAGTGTATTATGATAATAAATGATTTGAAAGAGATCCGAAAAATGTGGTATTGTAAAATTCCTTTGGAGAACGAAAAGTTACAGGCATGTAACTGGTCTTCCTCTTCTCCTATTTCCGTTGGTATCAAATCTAAAATTTGTTTTGGGAGCCGATCGTCATCCATTCTTTTTATGTGTCCGTACCATGTTAGCTGTTCATTATAAATATAATCTAAAATGCAGTCTTGCAGTCTCCACACTTCTACTCCAAATTATCTTCGTTCTCGGTTTAACTACTTATCCTCCAATCACAATCTAAACACCAGGTTACAGGAGAGCCAAATCCTAGCAATTCCTGCCCACAGAACATCCCACTATTCATCCTCTTTTACTGTCTCAGTCCCCCGTGAATGGAATTCTCTACCTCAGAAGATAAAGGGCTGCCAGACAATAACCACTTTCAAGAAAAGGCTAAACGATTTCTTACGGGCGCAGTCAAATTGAAGTTGTAATTGTGATCGAGTTTAATAATTTAATTTAATTTAGGTATGACTATCATTACTACTACTGTTATTATTATTATTATTATTACATAATTATTTTATTAATTATGTATTATATTGTCTTGTATTGTAGTATTGTATTGCTTTGAATTGTATTGTATTAATTATGTTATATTCATAGCATTGTATAATTTTCTATCATACTGGTTGAGTGGAAGAGAAGGCCGAATGGCCTTAACTCTGCCAGTTAAAATAAACCATTATTATTATGATATTTCATCTGTGTTTTTAATCTCGTAATTTCAGACCTAATCCAACCTTGAACACTGTGCTACCCTTCTTAAAAACTTCATTTCAATAGAGGTCAATTTAGATTTTGTCTGTCAATTTAGTATGTATGTTTCTGCTCCGTAGGTTAGTGTACTCCTGACTATTGTTTTGTATGTATGTATGTATGCATATATATATATATATTTAAATTTTATGTAATGAGATAATGAAAGAAAAGAAGAGGAACTTTAACTTAAACTCGTGATTTTATTCCCAACATATGAGCCGTTCAGAGCAGAAGTGGTGTAAGTCAAAAATGGGTAATGAGGGTTAAAGTAAACATTCTGTAAAATACAGCGTAAAGTAGCAATTAATATTCAATCTATTTAAACTATTAGTAGTCAGTGGATAGCACGAAGGACATATTAATTGCTACTTTGCGCTGTATTTTACAGAATTTTTACTTTAAACCACATTATCCAATTCTGACTTACACCACTTCTGCTCTGAACGGCTCACATTACTTTTGTGCGAGATCGTGCGTATTTGCTTGGTTTCCGCACAAAACCAATCCGCGGAAAGTCTAAAATTCCACATTCAGTATTCCCAACCTAACACACATAACAATTTCCCTCTTCTTACCGCTTAAGTGACATATTGATTTTACTGCTTTAGGCTTTTAACATATTATTTTTAGAGAGGTTCAATATAGTAATAATTATAAATTGAAACTTACCACTGCAATTTTTACCTAAATTGCATTGTTAATTATTGTTTTTAAATATTTGCAAAAATTAAGTAAACTCTACAACTCCACTAAAGTTACTGCATTCGTGATGCAAGTAACATTAAGGAAGACGTGAAAAAATCAACAACATTCCAGACTCATCATAGACTGGGGGGAAAGAAAAGACAGACGTATATCACGGCCTGCTGGAGTATAGTAAACACAGAAAACATTTTAAAGCAACAATGTTGAAGATAGATATTTTTGTTTTGCAAATTTGCCGTCATTGAACAGAAACCAAGATGGAGATTTCATTGCAACTAATTAGAAATTCCTCTTTCAGGTATGTAATAAACGATCTTCGCACAAAATAATGTACGATACACCAGCGGTATGTTTTCTTTCAATTCTCGGAAATTAAAAAAGCTCAACTACGTTTCGCTTTTTCAAACTTTTCCTCGAACATGAAAACTTCAACATACCGCTCTTGTAACGCATATTACTATTGTTTCTGGTACAGCTACAGTATGTCTCTAGCTCTCTATTAACCGTGGGAAAAAATAACACTTTTGTCAGTATGCAAAATAGAACAAGTTGTAAGACTGAAGGAACGGTAGCTTATAATTTACGACGAGTGCCAGAAGACTGATAAATGGCACGACATTGTACACACGTCTCTCTTTATACATACACGTATCGTGCACGCGACTGTAATAAATGGGGACGAGGCGCAATGAATATAACAGCGTCGTGTGTTTCAGTACGGCGACGAGTTGTATGCATGACCGTACGATGACGATAATTATACGATCGTCCCTTTCCCCTTCAGAACTTCAGAATTATTGAGTGACGACAACAAATTGCCATACACCAACAAACACAAATTTGTTTGGTTCCTATTTCAGATACCACCGGTTATTTTATATGAAGAGTCCACTGCAAGAATGATGGATGTCATTTGGAATACATTTTGCAGGAGAAGCAATTGAAAGTTTGAAATGCTTAGCGCTCAAAGCTTAACTGTGATTTTCTGATCATTACTGGACAATGATTATCAGCAGGGAACGGATTTATATGGACTAAAAATATATGAAATATGTAAATATATATGTAGTTATTTTTACCAAAATATGGAATTAAATATGGATTTTTACCAAAATATGGAATTAAATATGGACTTAAAATTATAAAAAAATGACTATGTACGTTAAATATTGGTACATTTTAATCAAACTAAACAAAAATATAATGGACGTACCTTATCTTCCAATGTAGTTTCAACAAAACACAATTTTTATTGTCTGTTACCATAACAATAGGTTACAAACATTTCTTTCAAGTGCTGAAAAGTGAATCTTCTTCTATTGTCTCTGAGGATAGATTTATACTGACTAAAAGAGCGTTCGACGTCACAAGAAGTAACTGGTACATAATTCAATTTCACAATGTCTGCTGGGGATAAGTCCAAGTTAATCTTCACTGTTGATTCACCACTCATCACAGCAACAACCTTTTGTAGTTCTTCATATCCAGGGTTTTTTGAAAGTACAGTGTCCACCTTAGCTCTTACTGCATCTGCAACTTTACCTCTACCACGATTCAGTTGTTCCACAGTACTATTTATAATTTCAAAACTTTCAGATAGTGAAAGGTGCCTATTTTGGAGACTTTTGAGCGTTTTTATGATGCATGAAAATGTATGCTGAATGTGAGCTAAGTCATTCTTCACACTTATGTCACAGGTAACTGTTTTCGCAGTATCAATTGAGACTGCATCTTCAGAGTCCAATGCAAGGAGAACATTGTTAATAGAGTCTATATGTTCGGCATAATATTCAACTGCTTCTAGCCATGTACCCCATCTAGTTAAAATTGGCTTTGGTGGCAATGGAATTTCAGGGTACATTTCTTTCAACACGTTAACTCTACTGGGAGCTTTGAGAAATACTTTTTCACTGATGAAATCAACAAATCTACTTTAGGAAATTGTCTCTGACCACTTCTGCCACACGATGAAATGCATGCGCCACACAAGTAAAATGAGTCAATTTAGGATATACAACAGATAATGCTTGTCCAGCTTTGACCATATAAGGGGCAGCATCGCTAATAAAGAATAACACATTATCGTACATAATACCCTTTGGCCACAGGATACCCATAGCTTCGTTGAACAGTTTAACTATAGTTTTGTTATTGCACTTTTCTAGAACATCACAATGTAAAAGAATTCGTTCAGAATATTGTTCACTTAACAAACCGATAACTACATTACCAACAAGTCTACCTTCTTTGTCGGGAGTCTCATCAATGGAAACCCAAATTGAACTATCTTTAATTTCATCTCTTATCTTCTGTATTGTCTCATCGTAGATGGATGGAGCATACGTCTTCCTAAGTGTTGACTCATCCGGGATTGTATGTTGAGTATATTTTTCAAGGAATTCCCTGAAGACCTTATTCTTTAGTTTGTAGAGAGGAATATCAGCAGAGATGAGAGAACGGCACAGGTCGATGTTAAACTCAGATCTTACATTCGATGTTGTTGGTTGTGTTAAAAACAATTGTCTCTGCTTGGAATTTAGTTGTTTGTTGGCCTGATGTTTACTAGTTGTAATGTGTTGTTGCACCAGGAACTTTTGTGTAGATGATACTGCACACTGGCACAAATTACAAAATAATATTTTATTGTCAGTTGATAAACCATCTTCTTTAAATTCTGAAATGTAACTTGTTAGTTTTGATTTTAAATTGACTGAATGACGTACTTTTGGCATATTTACCGTCTTTATAGTATGATTTACAAAACTGAACCTATGTGTACTCTGACTGGCATTTAACTGTTGAGCTGCACAACTGAAGTCTGTTAAAAATTTTAAATTAAATTAATACAGTTTTGTAACTTACTTTCCCATTGTTGATAGGACTGCTAATTTTCAAATAACTCTGATGTTAAAGGGATTACTGAACATGTGTTTAAATCTCTATTGTTGAAATGTATTTTTAAAAGTTAATGGAATTTTGTTTTGTTTTATTGTTAAACCTAATATAATATGGACTGTTTTATATGAAATATGGAAAATATATGGAAATTAACGAAAATATGTACTAAACTCTAAAATATGGAAAAATATGGAAAATAAAAGTAGGATTTTTCAACCCTACACATTGTGAAACATAAAGATAATGCAAAATATAAATTATATTAGCTTTATAAGTAAATATGTATTTACATATAAATCCTTTCCCTGATTATCAGTGTTAATGCCATATAACTCTCCATGTACAGTCTATATGTCTTAAGCTATGCATTGACAGTCTTGGTTCATTTTCTACAAGAAAGTGACATCCATCATTCTTGCAGTGGACTCTTCATACATTTTGCAGGAGAAGCAGTTGAAAGTTTGAAATCCTTAGCGCTCAAAGCTTAACTGTGATTTTCCGATCATTACTGGACAATGACTATCGGTGTTAATGCTATATAACTCTCTATGTACAGTTACCCTTAAAAAGAATGAGACGATTCTTGGTTGTCGGAAGTTAAAGTTCTACAGCGCGGTTCACTCGATATCGACGTATAACGATAAGTAACATGACAAATAGAACAAGAATTGTTACAAGGACCACAACAAGCACAGGGATCAGAATAAGGATCACGAAGAAGACAGCCATTTAAAGCCACGATTTCACAACATAGCTCGGGTAACAAAATATCATTGCTTTTCTGTACCGAATGGCAAATGCCTGCTATCGGATCTACATTCTGGACTGCTGCTGTCACTGTCTTGTCTCGGCAGCTCATATAGTAGCGTGTCGGTTCCACCATATAAACGAAACGTTTCGTGTTCGATCCCAGGTAAAACTCTTTTTTTTTTTTATTGAGGTGTAATTAATTTGTTCAGAGTTCCTCGACTATATAATTTGTCGAAAAATATGGAATAATTTATGCCCAATTTTTTTGTCTACAAGTGGGCTGAACCTCGTCGAAAAATAAATAAATCTTACTTGGAAGTTAAAAGTATTCTTCCTGAAACAAAAGTCATAAAAAAAAAAAAAGAGACCCGTTAACTTAAAATCTTGTCCGCATACCATCATACATTTCTCCAATCGAAATCCACTCGATTGGTAGCGAAGGCAAGATGGTTGACAGCTTGCGCTTCCCCCAATATTTCCATTTGCGCAGCCCTCCGGCTCCTAATACCGCGGTTCCTCAACCTGCTGATCACAGTCTGTGAAGAACCGGGAAAGTTAGATGCTGCTCTTATTTCGTTAGCAGTCCGAAAGGGTCCAGTCGAACTGTCTCGAATAAGAGAGCATCCTCTTCCAATGAAGAAATCCGCAGACGCCCATGGAATAGGGCGATTTTCGACCTCCCCTGTATTTTGTAACGATGAACCCCCTCGCTGCTGTACTTCCAGGAACACCGACCAAACGGCCAGCAGATCTAGCCCCATATCCAGCCTCAACTAGAGCTATAACTCGCTGTCTCATGCCACGTCGGTTCGCCATTACGATGAGAAATGAGGGATGACGATAATACTTTAGTGTAGACAATGACTATTTAGCGTGATATATAATTATTGAAATAATGGGCATCTTGCACAGTAAGAGTTAATAAGTCAACCCTAAATTAAATATTTAAATAACAGGATATAACAGGAAGTCCAATTATTGTTGCGAAACTAATCAAATTAAATCTAATTACGTGAAGTAAACAAATCCCAAGTTATGACACCACATTGCTACAGCTAAATTGTAGGTTATTAACATAATTCATTTTAATTGTTAGTTTTTAATATATATGCATTTACATTGTATGTGTGTATGTATAAATGCATTCATTAGATTAACGTTTACAATATTATAACTTGTAATTTTGTACGGTCTGTGATCATTAACACAATCTGAGGAATTTGTAAAACTCTATTTCAACGTTATTTAGCTATTTAAAAGTTATTTAGACAAAAAAATTGTTGTATAGACTAGGAATCGAACTCGCACTCTTCTACACGAGACGCAGAAGTCTTACCGTCTGAGCTATTGAAACGACACGAAAGCTTTCCTTTCTGTGTGGAGTGTCGATCTAGTCATGAAGGTCCATTGTCGATTTAACTACACGATTTATGTATATATTTATCTTTTATTTACGTAATATTATCATATTTTTTGCAGTTTTTGAAGTGAAATTCGGAACGATGCTCATAACAAACCAAATAGCCTGAATTTAAGTAATTTAACTCAATATTCGTTATCTTGTGTATCAGTGCTCTGGTCTCCGATCATGCGCAGTGTCTTACATCTGAGACTTAGGAATATTCAATCGTCTCATCCTTTTCTAGGGAAACTGTACATTCTGTATGTCTTAAGCTATGCATTGACAGTCTTGGTTCATTTTCGACAAGAAAGTGACATCCATCATTCTTGCAGTGGACTCTTCATATGATGTTATGGTAGAATCGTAGAATAAGTGTCAAATATTTTACATTTATGCCTTCCTAAATGACACAACATGCGACAATTATGGACTCCTTGCATTGTTCTGGCACAATTTCTTTTCCTCAAATAGAAAGTATAAGCTAATAAATTCACTAGATAATGCGTTTCCACCTTCTTTTATTATTTCTGCTGGAATTTGATCGATACCTGGAGACTTGTATTTTGTCAGATTTTCTTTCGCAATTTCGACTTCAGAAAGTGTGGGTTCGGATATAAATGGCTCAGCAGTTTGTATCTGAATATCGTCCCGATCATTTTTATTTGACCTATGTGCATTTAGTAGTTGCCCAAAATAGTTTCCTCATCTGTTCGGGATGAAATGAGAGTCTGCAAACAGGTCGCCTTTCTCATCCTTGATCACGTTTACCCTTGCCTGATATAATAATAATAATAATAATAATAATAATAATAATAATAATAAAAAAGATAATGATAATTGAAGACTTCCCTCGAAAAAGGGTGTAACGAGCGTATAGATAATTATACAGTATGGACACTTCGCGTCGGTATCTTTGATGTAGCAGGACTGATTTTAATGACCTTCAAACCAGCTAAAGCGTGAGATTTTGCTTTCTCCCAGGAGTTGGCACTGACATCACACCAGCTAGCAGTCGACACATCGGAAATATAACACATACAATTAATACATCTAGGTACATTAAGTACTCAAATAAATAAATTGGACCGATGAAATAATAAATCCGTTATTAATTGTAATGTCTAGACTCTAGAGTTCCTTTATAATGAAAGTTGAGACGTTGACCCCAACAACAATTAAAATATGTAATGATTTGATAGCGCTAAAAATGTAAAAACAAAACTCCTATGAGAAGTAAAACCATATTGTATTGTATTAATATAAACGAATTTGATACATAATTTTATGCTCGACCATGCCGAAATGTAGTAATTATACACCTGGTAGCAGCACTTTAATGGACCTCATTAAAGTACACCTATTCATTAAAGTTCAGGTGTTCCACCAATCAGAAAATACCATTGTAGCAATATGAAAGCGCAAGTATCGATTATTCTCGGATATGCAATCGAAAGAGAACTAGCGCGAGATTAGACAAATTAATATTCAAATAAATTCAATTTGTCATCTCGTTTTTCAATGTCTAATTCAATTTCAAGGTTATATCAAGATTATGGCGAGTCCTCGGCATCAACCCCTTTGATTTGATAACCACCCTTTGATTTGATTACCTGGTTGGGTTTTTCCGACGTTTCCCCCAACCAAAAGGCAAATGCCGGGTAATATTTTGGCGAATCCTCGGACCTCACCTCATCTCACTACATCTCGCCAAATTATTGTAAAAAGTTGCACAAAATTGTAAAAATTGTAGAAAATTACTAAATTGTAAAACTGTAAAAATTTGTAAAAATTGTAATTGTAATATTGTAAAATTTTGAGTTTTTCCACATCTTAAAGGTTCATTTCTCATGTAAGATCTATGGAATAAAATAAATGAATGAATGAATAATGTTTAATTTACTCTCTACATTATATCAAGGTCAATGTCGACATATGTTTCTCGGAAAAAATCAACATTTTCGCGTCTGCGCACATCTCACAATTTACGAGGTATTGCACAAGGTCAGTTTCGCTCCTCAGTCAGATAAGAATAAGATGAATACTTATGAATAATTTCAAGTTAGAAATATGGTCTAGCATAAAAAGCCTTATGAAACTTTATTATAATGGTAATTAAGACGCTCGTATTAAAATTATGAAACTCGCTTGCGCTCGTTTCATAAACATACTCGCGTCTTCATTACTACCATTATAGGCTCGTTGCATAATGTACTATTATAATGTATAATTTATTATATATAAAACATAAACATATTATTACAACTAATTTGTCACTGAGAAATAAAGAAAAGCTGTTAACTTGAATTTATTTGAAGCAAAGCGTTACTGGATTATGCAATAAGGTAACCGATGTTTGGGTCTACCATAGTGAAATAAATAAGTGTGGGTAAGTAGGAATTATTTAACATAGAGAGATGTACAGCTGTGTGCAGACCTTGAGTCTAGGCTTAACTTAAATTCCAAAGTTATTGAATGATCCTGGATAAAATTATATATACACTATGACATAAGAAATCGTTATATTTTCGTATATTATATTTATTTTGATCTCGTTACGAATCTGTAACTTCTCGCGAAATCGAGTATAAATAAAACTAATTTTGATCAACAATAGAACCACCGATTTCGCGCTAAATATATTCAAATGTTAAGCTTCACTGCCTGACCACCAGGAGCGCACCATTTTTTCTCTGCTTCCCTGTCGTAACATTACGCGTATCTTAGCGTGTGCTCGATTACACTAACCTCTAGCGCCTGACAGTGGAACTAAACACCGACGCATAGAGAAACAAACAGGAAAATTCGCTCAGTGTCCATTCTATATAATCCGTATTCGCTGATGTAATATCAAATTAATAAAATGTGTAACTTCGGTTGGAAAAGTAATGTTAAAGCATTTATTTATAACAATAAATGAATGAATCCAATAGCTGAATAAACTTGTATCCTTGATTAATGAAATGGTTCAGCCAATAAATATAGACCTAATGAAATATGCCCCTGAAATTATTTTCTTTTCTCTTGAAATGTGTATTATAGATTTGTTGGTTACACCGTTATTCGAGGGAAATCTTAAATTATTGTTATTGTTGTCATAATCTTCATTGTTGTGTAATCATATCAAACATGGCCGTCCCAGTACAGTGAAACTTCCCAATAGCGGACACCGCCGGGGAAAAATGAAATGTCCGTTATTGAGAAGTGTCCGCTATGTAGAAAATCGTTAGCATGTATACAGTAGGCTACATTAAAATTTCTCATACATATTCAAAACTATATTTTACAGTACAGTACAGTAGACAGTGAGATTGTTTACAGTATTCATCCAAAGAGAAATCGTACCAGTAAATGTTTTGTAAATGAAATAAACTTCAGTCACTGTACCACAGTCTAGTACAGCCGCGGCGAAAAGGCGACTCACGAGCACATTGTGGCTCGCAGTGCATTTCTCTCGCTTCCTACCTACAACCCCCACCCTCTCACTCACTGGAGTAAACTCCGTTCCATTTGTATTTGTCTCTGACCTGCGAGTGGCGTATCGTCGCAATGTCTCTCTCGAAACCATGAAGACTACCTCTATAAAAACGAAAGTTTCATGTAGGATGGGAGGATGCATTTTTTTTGCTGACAATATGATGACAATATTAAATGTATGATTTGTTCACAAGTATTACGAGGAAAACGGTTGTATAACATAAAACGGCATTATAAGTTACTACATGTTACTGATGAAACATTAAAAGGTTAAGTGTTGTTATTATTATTATTATTATTATTATTATTATTATTATTATTATTATTATTATTATTAATATTATTATTATCTCTGTACGTCGATCCTTTTTCAGCAGATGTACGAATAATGCGGTTAGATCTTCAATTTAAACTCACAGATTTACTATGTGATGTTAAATGAAAGCTAGATGTAAGGACTTGACAAATGTTGAACTTTTCAAATCTTTGGCAAAAATAAATATTTGAAGCTTCGTTCTTTCGCTTGCTTTGTTGAAGCCATGTTCGCTACAACTTACGTTTGTGAAAAATTATTTTCAACAATGAAAATAGTAAAAATCAAATTTAGATCATGACTTCGTGATCAACTACGACTGGCAGTAAGTGACATAATTCCTGATTTTGAAACTCTGTCGCAGAGACATTCTGAAGACAATTAATTTCAGGTTGTGATAATGTGTCCTATGTTTTCTTGTTCATTTCTTTCGTTACACGTACTAAACATTAGTTTGTAGCCTTGTACTGTATATAATTTTATTTAAGTGCTTGACGTAAGAAAAATGAAAATCCGTTAATAAGTCAGACAGTTGTTCTATTTCCCCTTCGGGTGTCCGCCTCCCTCCATAGGTGCTATGCACGTTGCAGCTTACACAGTGGCTCGGCGCACGATGGCATTTTCGACACGTCTGGTCTAGTATACAGGGTGTTTCAAAAATACGGGGCATAATTTCAGGTATGTATTTCCCACATGTAGACAATCAAAATAGTTCATTACAACATGTGTCCGGAAATGCTTCATTTCCGAGTTATGGCCTTCACAACATTGAAATTCACCGGAACGTTTTTCTTTCCGCAGGTCGTTGTCGTTACAGAAGATGTTCAAAATGTCCACCTCCTGCTTGAATACAGACCTCATATCGGTCTCAGTGACCTGCGAACACATCCCAAACTCCAGGAGTATTGCGTATGTCCTCAGAACATGCCACAATTCGATTCCGAAGGGATTCCAAATCAGGCACCGGAGACGAATAAACCAATGATTTTAAATAACCCCACAAGTAAAAATCGAGAGGGTTCAAATCAGGTGAGCGTGGAGGCCAAGCAATTGGGCCAGCTCTACCTATCCATCGATCAAGAAACCTTCGATCCAAGTACATACACAACACTGAATGTAACCTTCGCCTCGGAATAAACTGTCAGAGTGCCCTCTTAATGTCTCTTTTGACGGCAACGACCTGCGGAAAGAAAAACGTTCCGGTGAATTTCAATGTTGTGAAGGCCATAACTCTGAAATAAAGCATTTCCGGACACATGTTGTAATGAACTATTTTGATTGTCTACATGTGGGAAATACATACCTGAAATTATGCCCCGTATTTTTGAAACACCCTGTATACAGTCGCGAAGCTCAATACGTAGTAAATATGCAAACATTAGATAGTTGCTCACCACTAGGATCGCTAATATCGCCTCATTACAGGCAATGCAAAATAGTACCGTCACAGTCTATTGTTTCTAGCACCCTCAAAACTCAAGCTTCGTGACTGTATATAGTAGACTGTGACTGTACCACTTCACTTTACACAAACAAATCTAGAATTGTATTCTCAGTGTATGATTTTAAAATCACATCCTTGTTTTTCAAAATTTCACTAACCTGAGTTTTTTTCCCACATTATACTTTGTGTCCAGCTCACAAACACTTAATTTCTCCTTCTAGCTCACGAACACTTAATTTCTCCTTCTCACTATGCTTTACAATATCACTTTCTCTTTTAGTGACAAACGTTTACGTTTTTGTGACATTTTTAATGTGACTGTACTTCCGAACACTCAACTTGACAAACTAAGAAAGTACGGACTGCTCACGTACAGTATCACAACTAACAACTGTGCTGCATATCTTCAATAAAGTACAAGAACGTTTAAATGCACGATAATGATTGTTGCAAAGAATTCCATTAGAATTCCGTTTAATTTACAACCGTCTTTTTCTTTTTCTTTTTTTTTTTTTTCTTTCACGTTGTCGTTATTTGGAAGTTTTAATTGTTGTTGGCAGATACATTTCAGTGTCCGCGTCCCTTATTCAGAATGTCAGCTATTTGGAAGAATTTTATCATAAGGGCCAATGTTATTTTGCAGGGGAATTTTAAAATGTCCGCTATTGGGAAGTGTCCGTTAAGGGAAGTTTCACTGTATTTGTATGTGACTACCAGTGAATAATCTCTGCTTTCTGAAAGCGATCTACAAGGCACTTTCGATACGTTTTATTGATGTGCATGGATGTTAAATGCACTTTTTTTCCCAGAAATTCCATAGCTTAATCTTTATTAATAGTACATTATGCAACGAGCCTATAATGATAGTAATTAAGACGCAAGTATGGATATTTATGAAACGAGCGCATATTTCTAACTTGAAATTATTCAGATGTATACATTTTATTTGTATCTGACAAGATCGGAAGTGACCTAGTTCTAGGTCGTGAATTGTGAGATGTGCGCAGACGCGAAAGTATTGATTTTTTCCGAGGAACAATAATGTCATTGACCTTGATGTAATCCCGTTAAACTTGATATAACCTTGATTATTGAATTCGACATTGAAAAACGATATGACAAATTGAATTTATTTGAATATTATTTACAATTAACGCTAATTATTATAGTAACAGAACATAACCTTCTGCGACAGTATTGGATTTCCAGCCTCCGTGATTTTTCGCTAATTGTATTTCGATTGCATATCCGAGAATAATCGATACTTGCGGTTTTATAACGGTACAAAGCTGACTTGTCATTGGCTGAACACCTGTACTTTAATGAGTAGGTGTACTTTAATGACATGCGTTAAAGGACTGCTACCAGGTGTATAATTACTACATTTCGGCATGGTCGAGTATAAATTACTTTACATTACAGAGATGTCAAAGCTGCAAAGAACTTCTCCATTCAGAATACTGTATAAATTATACCGGTAAGTAACTCGCGATATCAGCGCCCATTGTTCCACTGCTACTAATTGGTAGCGAACACACACATAGAGATCGGTGAAGTAATCCTATTCGTGCCAGAATGTCGATAGGATAACGGGATTGAACCAACTAGCGAAAGACCATGCTGCATCCCCTCAGT